>CM038143.1:515936951-516476951 GCA_021437245.1 Aegilops speltoides | reverse complement strand
CTCGCCGAGAGTCCTCTCGATCTATCGAGTCTCCGGCGCCGCCGCCTGCGTGCCGTGTTGCCGCCTCACCGCCCTCGGGCCGCCGTTCGCCGTTGCCGCCGCCGCGCCGCCGCTTCGCCGCCGCCACCGCCACCGCCGCCTCGCTGCCCTGCCACGCCCCGCCCATCTCGCCGCCATCGATCTCGCCGCCTCAAGGAAATATGCCCTAGAGGCAATAATAAAGTTATTATTTATTTCTTATTTCATGATAAATGTTTATCATTCATGCTAGAATTGTATTAACCGGAAACATGATACATGTGTGAATGAATAAACAAACAACATGTCACTAGTATGCCTCTACTAGACTAGCTTGTTAATCAAAGATGGTTATGTTTCCTAACCATGAACAAAGAGTTGTTATTTGATTAACGAGGTCACATCATTAGTAGAATGATCTGATTGACATGACCCATTCCATTAGCTTAGCACACGATCGCTTAGTATGTTGCTACCGCTTATCCATGACATATACATGTTCCCGTAACTATGAGATTATGCAACTCCCGCTTGCCGGAGGAACACTTTGGTGCTACCAAACGTCACAACGAATCGGGTGATTATAAAGGAGTACTAGTGTGTCTCCAAAGACAGATGTTGGGTTGGCGATTTCGAGATTAGGTTTTGTCACTCCGATTGTCTGAGAGGTATCTCCGGCCCTCTCGGTAATGCACATCACTTAAGCCTTGTAAGCATTACAACTAATGAGTTAGTTGTGAGATGATGTATTACGGAATGAGTAAAGAGACTTGCCGGTAACGAGATTGAACTAGGTATTGATACCGACGATCGAATCTCGCAAGTAACATACCGATGACAAAGGGAACAACGATGTTGTTATGCGGTCCGACCGATAAAGATCTTCAGAGAATATGTAGGAACCAATATGGGCATCCAGGTCCCGCTGTTGGTTATTGACCGAGAATAGTTCTAGGTCATGTCTACATTGTTCTCGAACCGTAGGGTCCGCACGCTTAAGGTTTCATGATGCTTATTATGAGTTTATGTATTTTGATGTACCAAGAAGTTCGAGTCCCGGATGTGATCACGACATGACGAGGAGTCTCAAATGGTCGAGACATAAAGATTGATATATTGGACGGCTATATTCGACACCGAAAGGTTCCGGAAGTTTCCGGAGAAAATCGGAGTGCCGGAGGGGTTACCGAACCCCGGGGAATATGGGCCTTAGTGGGCCAAGAGGGAGAGAGAGGGCCGCACCAGAGGTGGCGCCTCTGTGGGAGTCCGAATAGGACAAGGAGGGGGCGCGCCCCTTCCCTCTCCCTCTCCCTCTTTCCTTCCCCTTCTCCTTCCTAGTTGGACTAGGAAAGGAGTCCTACTCAACCAGGAGGAGGACTCCTCCTTGGCGCGCCTATATTGGCCGGCCGGCCTCCCTCCCTCCTTTATATACGGGGCAGGGGGCACCCTAGGACACACAAGTATTGATCTACGGATCGCCTTAGCCGTGTGCGGTGCCCCTCCACCATATTCCACCTCGGTTATACCGTCGCAAGCTTAGGCGAAGCCTCGCGCCGGTGAACATCAAGATCGCCACCACGCCGTCGGCCGACGAACTCTCCTTGACACTCGGCTGGATCGAGTACGAGGGACGCCATCGAGCTGCACGGTGTCAAGACTCGGGGCGCCGGAGTAACGGCGCCGGATCGGTCGGATCGCGAGGAGAATGTACGACTACTTCCTCTACGCCAGATCGCCCGCTCGGGTCTACAAGGGTATGTGGACTACACTCTCCCTCTCGCTGCTATTCATCACCATGATCTTGTGTGTGCGAGGAAATTTTTGAAATTACTACGCTTCCCAACAAAGGGCATCCGGCCTAGGTTTTTATGGTTTGATGTTTTGCACGAGTAGAACACAAGTGAGTTGTGGGCGATACAAGTCATACTACCTACCAAAGATGTCATACTTTGGTTCAGCGGTATTGTGAGATGAAGCGCCCAGATCGACATTACGCCAGACGCTTACGCGAGACTGGTTTCACCGCCACGAGCACTCGCTGCTTAAAGGTGACCGGTGGGTGCCTGCTCTCTCACTTTAGTTGAACTGAGTGGCTACGCCCGTCCTTGAGAAGGTTAAACGGAGTCTATTTGACGAAGTATCGCTGTGGTTTTGATGCGAGGTGAGACCGGTTCTTGCTTAAGCCCGTAGCAGCCACGTAAAATTTGCAACAACAAAGTAGAGGACGCCTAACTTGTTTTTGCAGGCATGTTGTGATGTGATATGGTCAAGACGTGATGCTATATTTTATTGTATGAGATGATCATGTTTTGTAACCAAAGTTATCGGCAATCGGCTGGAGCCATATAGTTGTCGCTTATTGTATGCAATGCATCGCTTCGTAATGCTTTACTTTATCACTAAGCGTAGCGATAGTCGAGAAGCATAAGATTGGCGAGACGACAACGATGCTACGATGGAGATCAAGGTGTCGCGCCGGTGACGATGGTGATCATGGTGGTGCTACGGAGATGAAGATCACGGCACAAGATGATGATGACCATATCATATCACTTATATTGATTTGCATGTGATGTTTATCCTTTATGCATCTTATCTTGCTTTGATCGACGGTAGCATTATAAGATGATCTCTCACTAAATTATCAAGAAGTGTTTTCCCGAGTATGCACCGCTGCCAAAGTTCGTCGTGCCTGCACACCACGTGATGATCGGTGTGATAAGCTCTCACGTCCATCTACAACGGTGCAAGCCAGTTTTGCACACGCAGAATACTCGGGTTATACTTGACGAGCCTAGCATATGCAGATATGGCCTCGAACACGGAGACCGAAAGGTCGAGCGTGAATCATATAGTAGATATGATCAACATAAGATGTTCACCATTGAAAACTACTCCATTTCACGTGATGATCGGTTATGGTTTAGTTGATTTGGATCACGTGATCACTTAGATGACTAGAGGATGTCTTTCTAAGTGGGAGTTCTTAAGTAATATGATTAATTGAACTTAAATTTATCATGAACTTAGTACCGATAGTATCTTGCTTGTTTATGTTTGATTGTAGATAGATGGCTCGTGCCGTTGTTCCGTTGAATTTTAATGCTCCTTGAGAAAGCAAAGTTGAAAGATGATGGTAGCAATTACACGGATCGGGTCCAGAACTCGAGGATTATCCTCATTGCTGCACGTAAGAGTTACGCCCCAGATGCACCGCTAGGTGCCAGCCTGTCGCCGATGCAACCGACGACGTTAAGAACGTCTCGCGAGCAAAGCTGATGACTACTCTATAGTTCAGGTGCCATGCTTTACGGCTTAGAACCGGACTTCAACGACGCTTTGAACGTCATGGAGCATATGAGATGTTCCAGAGTTGAAGTTAATATTCCAAAGTAATGCCCGGATTGAGAGATATGAAGTCTCCAATAAGTTCTATAGCTGCAAGATGGAGGAGAATAGTTCGTTAGTGAGCACATACTCGTAATGTCCGGGTACTACAATCACTTGACACAATTGGGAGTTAATCTTCCGGATGATTGTGTCATTGATGTAATTCTTCAATCACCGCCACCAAGCTACAAAGGCTTCGTGATGAACTATAATATGCAAGGGTTAGTAAAGACTATGCTCGAGCTCTTCGCAATGCTAAAGGTCATGGAGGTAGAAATCAAGAAGGAGCATCAAGTGTTGATGGTCAATAAGACCACTAGTTTCAAGAAGAAAGGCAAAGGGAAGAAGAAGGAACTTCAAGAAGAACATCAAGCAAGTTGTTGCTCAGAGAAGAAACCCAAATCTGGACCTAAGCCTGAAATCGAGTGCTTCTACCGCAAGCGCATGGTCATCGAAGCGGAACCGCCCCAAGTATTTGGCGGATAAGAAGGATGGCAAGGTGAACAAAGGTATATGTGATATACATGTTATTGATGTGTACCTTACTAGAGCTCGCAGTAGCACTGGTATTTGATACGGGTTCTGCTAATATTTGCAACTCAAACAGGACTACGGATTGCTTAACACCGCAAAGGACGAGGTGACGATGCGCTGGGAAATGGTTCCAAAGTCGATGTGATCGCGGTCGGCACGCTACCTCTACATCTACCTTCGGATTAGTTTTAGACCTAAATAATTGTTATTTGGTGCCTGCGCTGAGCATGAACATTATATCTGGATCTTGTTTGATGCGAGACGGTTATTCATTTAAATCGAGAATAATGGTTGTTCTATTTATATGAGTAATATCTTTTATGGTCATGCACCCTTGAGGAGTGGTCTATTTTGATGAATCTCGATAGAAGTGATACACATATTCATAATGTTGAAACCAAAAGATGCAGAGTTGATAATGATAGTGCAACTTATTTGTGGTAATCGCCGCTTAGGTCATATCGGTGTAAAGCGATGAAGAAACTCCATATTGATGGACTTTTGGAGTCACTTGATTATGAATCACTTGGCACTTAAGTAACCGTGCCTTATGGGCAAGATGACCGAAACCCGCTTCTCCGTACTATGGAGAGAGTAACAGATTTGTTGGAAATCATACATGTATGTATGTGGTCCGATGAATGTTGAGGCTCATGGCGGATATCGTTATTTTCTCACCTTCACAGATGACTTAAGCAGATATGGGTATATCTACTTAATGAAACATAAGTCTGAAACATTTGAAAAGTTCAAAGAATTTCAGAGTGCAGTTGAAAATCATCGTAATAAGAAAATTAAATTTCTACGATCCGATCGTGGAGGTGAATATTTGAGTTACGAGTTTGGTCTACATTTGAAACAATGCGAATAGTTTCGCAACTCACGCCACCCGAATACCACAGCGTAATGGTGTGTCCGAACGTCAGAATCGTATTTTACTAGATATGGTGCGATCTATGATGTCTCTTACAGATTTACCGCTATCGCTTTGGGGTTATGCTCTAGAGACGGCTGCATTCACACTAAATAGAACACCGTCAAACTGCTGAGACGACACCTTATGAACTGTGGTTTGGCAAGAAACCAAAGTTGTCGTTTCTTAAAGTTTGGGGATGCGATGCTTATGTGAAAAGCTTCAACCCGATAAGCTCGAACCCAAATCGGAGAAATGTGTCTTCATAGGATACCCAAAGGAAACAGTTGGGTACACCTTCTATCACAGATCCAAGGCAAGACATTTGTTGTTAAAATGGATCCTTTCTAGAGAAGGAGTTTCTCTCAAAGAAGTGAGTGGGAGGAAAGTGGAACTTGATGAGGTAATAGTACCTTCTCCCTTACTTGAAAGTAGTTCGTCGCAGAAACCGGTTTCGAGACATCTACACCAAGTAGTGAGGAAGTTGATGATGATGATCATGAAACTTCAGATCAAGTTATCGCAGAACCTCGAGATCAACTAGAGTAAGATCCGCACTGAGTGGTACGGTAATCCTGTTCTGGAAATCATGCTACTAGATCATGATGAACCTACGAACTATGAAGAAGCGATGGTGAGCCCAGATTCCGCAAAATGGCTTGAAGCCATGAAATCTGAGATGGGATCCATGTATGAAAACAAAGTATGGACTTTGGTTGACTTGCCCGAGGGTAGGCAAGCAATAGAAAACAAGTGGATCTTCAAGAAGAAGACTGACGCTGACGGTAATGTTATCGTTTATAAAGCTCGACTTATCGCAAAAGGTTTTCGACAAGTTCAAGGGATTGACTACGATGAGACCTTCTCACCAGAAGCGATGCTTAAGTCCGTCCGAATCATGTTAGCAATTGCCGATTTTATGATTATGAAATTTGGCAAATGGATGTAAAGACTGCATTCTGAATGGATTTCGGAAGAAGAGTTGTATATGATGCAACCGAAGGTTTTATCGATCCAAAGGAAGCTAACAAAGTGTGCAAGCTCCAGCGATCCATTTATGGACTGGTGCAAGCATCTCGAGTTGAATAAACGCTTTGATAGTGTGATCAAAGCATTTGGGTTTGTATGCACTTTTGGAGAAGCCTCAGATTTACAAGAAAGTGAGTGGGAGCTCAGAGCATTTCGATATTATATGTAGATGACATATTGCTAATCGGAAATGATATAGAATTTCTAGATAGCATAAAGGATACTTGAATAAGAGTTTTTCGATGAAAGACCTCGTGAAGCTGCTTACATATTGGGCATTAAGATCTATAGAGATAGATCAAGACGCTTAATTGACTTTCACAAAGCACATACCTTGACAAAATTTTGAAGAAGTTCAAAATGGATCAAGCAAAGAAAGGGTTCTTGCCTGTGTTACAAGGTGTGAAATTGAGTAAGACTCAATGCCCCACCAACGCAGAAGATAGAGAGAAAATGAAAGATGTTCCCTATGCTTCAGCCATAGGCTCTATCATGTATGCAATGCTGTGTACCTGCACTGATGTGTGCCTTGCTATAAGCCTAGCAGGAGGTACCAAAGTAATCCAGAGTGGATCATCGACAGCGGTCAAGAACATCCCAAATACCGAAAAGGACTAAGGATATGTTTCTCAGATATGGAGGTGACAAAGAGCTCATCGTAAACGGTTACGCTGATGCAAGTTTTGACACCGATCCGACGATTCTAAATCGCAGACCGGATACGATTTACACTAAACGGGGAGCTGTCATTGGTGCAGTTCTAAACAAAGCGTCAGAAGGGATCTACATGTGAAGCGGAGTACATAGCAGCTTCGAAGCAGCTAATGAAGGAGTCTGGATGAAGGAGTTCATAACCGATCTAGGTGTCATACCTAGTGCATCGGGTCCAATGAAAATCTTCGTGACAATATCGAGCAATTGCCTTAGCAAAGGAATCCAGATTTCACAAGAGGACCAAGCACATCAAGAGACGCTCAATTCCATCCGGACTTAGTCCGTGGGAGACATAGAGATTTGCAAGATACATACGGATCTGAATGTTGCGACCCGCTGACTAAGCCTCTTCCACGAGCAAAACATGATCAGCACCAAGACTCCATGGGTGTTAGAATCATTACTATGTGATCTAGATTATTGACTCTAGTGCAAGTGGGAGATCAAGGAAATATGCCCTAGAGGCAATAATAAAGTTATTATTTATTTCCTTATTTCATGATAAATGTTTATCATTCATGCTAGAATTGTATTAACCGGAAACATGATACATGTGTGAATGAATAAACAAACAACATGTCACTAGTATGCCTCTACTAGACTAGCTTGTTAATCAAAGATGGTTATGTTTCCTAACCATGAACAAAGAGTTGTTATTTGATTAACGAGGTCACATCATTAGTAGAATGATCTGATTGACATGACCCATTCCATTAGCTTAGCACACGATCGCTTAGTATGTTGCTACCGCTTTTATCCATGACATATACATGTTCCTCGTAACTATGAGATTATGCAACTCCTGCTTGTCGGAGGAACACTTTGGTGCTACCAAACGTCACAACGAATCGGGTGATTATAAAGGAGTACTACAGGTGTCTCCAAAGATGTATGTTGGGTTGGCGATTTCGAGATTAGGTTTTGTCACTCCGATTGCTCGGAGAGGTATCTCTGGCCCTCTCGGTAATGCACATCACTTAAGCCTTGCAAGCATTACAACTAATGAGTTAGTTGTGAGATGATGTATTACGAACGAGTAAAGAGACTTGCCGTAACGAGATTGAACTAGGTATTGGATACCGACGATCGAATCTCGCAAGTAACATACCGATGACAAAGGAACAACGATGTTGTTATGCGGTCTCGACCGATAAAGATCTTCGAGAATATGTAGGAACCAATATGGGCATCCAGGTCCCGCTGTTGGTTATTGACCGAGAATAGTTCTAGGTCATGTCTACATTGTTCTCGAACCGTAGGGTCCGCACGCTTAAGGTTTCGATGATGCTTATTATGAGTTTATGTATTTTGATGTACCAAGAAGTTCGAGTCCCGGATGTGATCACGACATGACGAGGAGTCTCAAATGGTCGAGACATAAAGATTGATATATTGACGGCTATATTCGACACCGAAAGGTTCCGGAAGTTTCCGGAGAAAATCGGAGTGCCGGAGGGTTACCGGAACCCCGGGGAATATGGGCCTTAGTGGGCCAAGAGGGAGAGAGAGGGCCGCACCAGAGGTGGCGCCCCCTGTGGGAGTCCGAATAGGACAAGGAGGGGCGCGCCCCTTTCCTCTCCTCTCCTCTCTTTCCTTCCCCTTCTCCCTTCCTAGTTGGACTAGGAAAGGGAGTCCTACTCCAACCAGGAGGAGGACTCCTCCTGGCGCGCTTATAGGGCCGGCCGGCCTCCCCCTCCTCCTTTATATACGGGGCAGGGGCACCCTAGGACACACAAGTATTGATCTACGGATCGCCTTAGCCGTGTGCGGTGCCCCTCCACCATATTCCACCTCGGTTATACCGTCGCAAGCTTAGGCGAAGCCTCGCGCGGTGAAACATCAAGATCGCCACCACGCCGTCGGTCGACGAAACTCTCCTCGACACTCGGCTGGATCGAGTACGAGGGACGCCATCGAGCTGTACGTGTGTCAAGAACTCGGGGCGCCGGAGTAACGGCGCCGGATCGGTCGGATCGCGAGGAGAACGTCGACTACTTCCTCTACGCCAGATCGCTTCCGCCGGGTCTACAAGGGTATGTGGACTACACTCTCCCTCTCTGCTATTCATCACCATGATCTTGTGTGTGCGAGGAAATTTTTGAAATTACTACGCTTCCCAACACCGCCGCCCGTCTCGTCGCCGTGCCCCCGCCGCCGCCGCCGTCTCGTCGCCGCCCCCCCCCGCCGCCGTCGTCGCTGCCCCGCCACCAGACGCTACCGTGCCCACCCATATACATACACACACACGCATACACACATACACACACACACACACTACACACACACACACACGCGCGCGCATACACACACACTACACACACACACGCATACACACACACATACACACAGACACACACAAACACACACGCACACACACACTACACGTACACTACACGTACACACACACATACACACACACACACGTATACACACACACACACATATTTTTTTACTTATTTTCTATTTTCTATATATAATGTTTAAATGAATTAGAACTATCTAGTTTATTTTTAGAATGTTAGAAATGTTATCATCGATGAATTAGAAATATGTTAATGTTTAGTTTGAACTAGTGAATTAATATATAGAACGAACTAGTTTATTTTTAGTAAATGCTTAGTTGAACTAATTGAATTAATATAACTAGTTTATTTTTAGTAAATGCTTAGTTGAACTAGTTGAATTAATATATATAACTAGTTTATTTTAGTAAATGCTTAGTTGAACTAGTTGAATTAATATAATAACTTGTTTATTTTAGTAAATATAATGCTTAGTTGAACTAGTTGAATTAATATATAGAACTAGTTTATTTTAGAAAATGCTTAGTTGAACTTGTTGAATTAATATATAGAACTAGTTTATTTTAGTAAATGCTTAGTTGAACTAGTTGAATTAATATATAGAACTAGTTTATTTTTAGTAAATGCTTATTTGAACTAGTTGAATTAATATAACTAGTTTATTTTTAGTAAATGTTTAGTTGAACTAGTTGAGTTAATATATAGAACTAGTTTATTTTTAGTAAATGCTTAGTTGAACTAATTGAATTAATATAACTAGTTTATTTTTAGTAAATGCTTAGTTGAATTAATAGAAGTAGTTGAATTAATTGAATTAGTAAGTGTTTAATGTTTCACCTAATATGAACATAGGAAATGTCGTTTGATGACGAGAAAAATTTCATTATGTGCCAATACTGTGAAGACCAGCGCGCCAGTGCAACAGAAATTTCCTTGTTGATGGTAGGCGATTCAGCATCAAGCTGGATGAGACTTTTGAATTTGATACAGTAAGTCACAATGACAAGTCTGTTTTCGTAATTAAGCATGACTTATATATGCTTCATTTGCCTGACTTATAATTTTTAATTTTCACTATTCTACTAGCGCATCCCCTGCCATGCAAGAATTTTTGTCTTGGATAAGATAGGTTTCAAAGATATGGAAACTATGGAGGTAAAGAGAGCTTACCTGAAAACTGAGCATGATAGTTATACTTTCAACGTCAAAGTATACAATACACACACGTACACCTATTTTGAATGCAAAACTTGGCAAGCACTATGCAAGGCTTATGCATTTGAGCCTGGTATGGTTATCACCTTTGATATTCGTCCGGAAGATGATATTGAAGGTAATAGAGACATATGGGTCGATGTGCAGCCGCCTCCAGTTCTACCATTATGTGAGTTCTTCTCAACTATATTTTTGTCTTTGATATTGCTTATTTCAAAAATAAATGACAACTAATTTCTATTGATAGCTTATCTCCATTCAACCAAACATGTCCGGCGCTTGGTAGACAGGACCTACTACTGTCCCGGAGCTGAACTAAACTGCGAGGAGATAAGTCATTATGTTTCATGGCTTGAGGATCTTCATACTGTCAAGACAAATTTTCTTCCTGCACTTAGAAATGTTAGTACTCAAAACGTATGCACCAATAGTGATGGTATTGAACTACGGTCACATCTATTTAGGAATGATGGTAAGATATTTACTATTTGTCCTCAAAGTGCATATTTTGCATACATATTTTTTGCTAAACTTTCATTGCTAAGTATATTAATTAAGTACTATACGATGTTCTTCAATAGGGACTCCGATGACAAGCTTGTGCCTCAGGGATCAAGACTAAAGGTCGATGTCAATTGTTAGCTTACGGCCAAGATATCCTGCATTGCACATGAATGCATTCAGGATTTCTAGAAGCGATGAATGCTTAATAGTGAAAGATTGGAGGAAAATTGTTAATGATCGCAGAGAAGTACTAGGGGGCAGCAATGAGAAGTGCAGCCCATGATTAGGAGACAGGTTCATCGGCATGCTCCAGTATGATCAATCAGGAGAGCTATACATGTTCTATGCTATTTTACCAGAGAGAGAGTAGCTAGCAGGAGTGATTCAGCTAGTTCTTCATGTTGCTCTTAATTAGTACTTGTCCTTTCATGTCTGTGTTCTTCGTTCTGAACTTAAGTGATTTGCTTTTGTGGTGTTATATATGAACGCTTATAATATCATGACAATCATGTTGAACTCGATGATTGGTTCTACTAGAAATTCTATATATATATATATATATATATATATATATATATATATATATATATATATATATATGCATAACGTGTACAATGTGTAGTATCGTAAAATACCAGCAAACGAAAAAGAATTAAAATGGAAACACAAAATTAAATGAAAAAGAAATCATAAAACTAAAAACCCACCAAACCTTATAGTACCAGTTGGTGTTACCAACCGGTACTAAAGGGCTCCAGTGCCCTGTGAGCTGGCTCGTGTTACGTGGTTGCTTTTTAGCACCGGTTCGGCTGAACCGGTACTAAAGGGGGGGGGCCTTTAGTGACCACAATTTAGTGCCGGTTATGTAACCGGCACTAAAGGGCCTTACGAACCGGTGCTATTGCTCGGTTCTGCACTAGTGAATACCCAGCCCCCCGGGCTCTTTGGTCTGCAAATAAGGTCCCATTTAATCATGCGATACTTGCATTTGTTATCAGCCGCGTTCCAGTAGAAGGCACCTCTATGTTTATCAAACCCAGCATGAGTGCCATTTGTAAGCAGATAGAACCCCATCACAAACATAGGGAGGGAAGAGAGACAAGCATTAATAAGGGCTACTTTACCAGCCTGAGTATTATATCTACCCCTCCAGGTCATGACACGATTGCCACCTTTAGGCACCGTAGGCGCAAAGTCTTTGGCCAAGAGTTTGTCAGAAGTTATAGGTAGACCAAGATACTTAAGAGGGAAGGAGCCAAGAGAACAATTCAGTAAGTGGGCAACACGCAAGGCCTCGGTACCCGATACCCCAGTGAAGATGACTTCACTTTTGGCAAAGTTAATTTTTAGACCAAAAAGTGCCTCGAAGCAGAGAAGGAGAAATTTGGGGTGGGAGAGGCACTGGTCATTAAGTTCCACCCTAGGTGAGTAATCCCTTGAGGAATGAGATGGGAACTAACAGGAGTAATGTGACCAACCCCCGCGACCCTGGACAAAATACTAGAGAGGGCATCCGCCACGAAGTTGAAGAGGATGGGAGAAGCCGGGTTGCCTTGTCTAAGGCCTCTAGAGTTCTTAAAGAAGTTGCTAACTTTCCTATTTATAGAGATGGCAGTGTGGCCACTCGCGACCAATTGCATAATTCGATGGACCACACCACCGTCGAAGCCTTTAGACAGAAGCACTTGTCTTAAGAAGCTCCAGCTCACAGAGTCGTAGGCCTTTTCAAAGTCCAATTTAAGAATACCAGCCTTGCTGCCTGATTTGTGGATATCATGGACGATCTCATGCAAGCAGAGTACCCCATCGAGGATAAAACGACCTTTGACAAAGGCAGATTGAGAAGGAGAAAGGGTTTTTTGAGCCACAGGAGTAAGACGAGTAGCCAGGCACTTGGCAGGGAACTTGGCAAAGTTATTGATAAGAGCAATAGGCCTAAACTGGGATATGAGTTCCACGCCCTTAATTTTAGGAATGAGAGAGATAACAGCATAGTTGAGTCTAGAAATGTCCACCGTCCCCAAACAAAACCCTTGAATAATCGCACAAATAAGTGTCTTGAGCTGAGGCCGGAAAGTTTTAAAGAAAGGAATGGAGAAGCCATCCCGGCCAGACGCAACATTAGTGTTAGCTTTGATAATAGAGTTAAAAATCTCCTCTTCAGAGAAAGGTAGTATAAGAGCAAGGTTTTCATCCAGGGACACCCTGTCCCCTTGGTTCCAGAAGGTAGAGGAGATTCTAAACCCCTGATCAGGTTTGGCAGAAAAGAGGGAGGAAAAGAAATCAACTACGTGATTCATGATGGTGCCTTGGTCTGAAATTCTACCCCCATCGATCATCAAGCTGTCAATCAAGCATCTATGCCGCCTCCCATTGGCAATGGCAAAGAAGTAAGCAGTGGGGGAATCTCCTTTAAGCATCCAATTGATCGTGCCCCTCTGGCGCTAGTAGATTTCAGCAAGGCGATGCAACTGCACCAACGACTGCTCAAGAGAAAAGCGCAGGGCCCATTCAGAATCTAAGAGTCCAGAGGAGTCAGCCCGAGAATCTAGAGCATCAATCTGAGTCGAAAGGAGGCCTTATCTCTGCGCTCCTGCGCCGCATGATTACGAGACCAGCCACACAGGAATTTACGCAAGGAATACGAGCAGTGGTGCCAATCATCCATAGGACCGAAGGAGCAACGAGCCGTCGTAAGCAGATCTAAGATTTTAGAGGCGAGGAGGTCACGAAAGCCATCAATCAGAAGCCAAGAGGCATCAAACTGGAACCGAGGAGGGGTGTGGTCATAATGGAGCCCATTTTCAAGGATGAGCGGAGCGTGATCCGAGCCTACAATAGCCTTCAATTTAACTTCACCTTCTTGAATTATCCTATTCCCTTCGAGGGAGAAGATTTGTAGACTCAATCGCTCATACGCGCCCATAAGGATAGGATGTGCATGTGTGCCTTTATAGGAGTGTGTGTGTGTGTGTGTGTGTGTGTGTATGTGTGTGTGTGTGCGAGAGAGGGAGGGAGAGAGAGAGGGGGGGCTTCTATGTCTATATTTTGTTTCTAAAAAGGTCATTGTACATGGTTGCAACATGGCAAAACACCCTGCACTACATAAAAAATATTGATTTCTTCGACCTCTCGCCATCACCAATGGAGGCGTTGAACATTGCCGGTTGGGGCATGCATCCGCGAACCGGCTTGTGACGCCGGATAGCGCAACCCTAAAACTATTCCCCGCCATTTTGGCATCTTTTCATATCTCGGTGGCACGAAATACAGCTCCACTTTGAGGTCAACCATCCATTATGTATGGCGTGAGCTCTACCTAGGGTGGAGTATGGTGTGATTGCTTCATATGTTTTGCCGCCTTTGGAGTTGAATGAACACACACACACACACACACACACACACACACACACACACACACACAGAGAGAGAGAGAGAGAGACCCTTTAATTTGCAAGAGTGCGCACATAGATAAATCATCTCTACTGAAAAACCCTTGTCACATGAGTTGCTCTTGTGACTCACGAGGCATTTTTGCCGCCAACTCCGAAGACCCATCCCTCATGCCTTACTCCCCACCGCCATCATTTTCACAAGTGTCGAGGTCCTAAATTGAGTTTGTCATATAAATGCTTAGAGATATGGATACACTAGCACCTAGATCGTGTAAAAGCATTGCTTTCTTTTTCAAAACTATACCAATATTGATGATAGGCTCCCATATGTCAGCTTGTCTAGCGGGGAGCATTTTATCCATCTCCCATCTTGGTGGATTCAAACTCTAGCCCCATGTATGTTTGTGCAAACTCTCTTCACAGATTATGAATAATTAGGATCCTCGTCATATTGGGCTTTTTGGTATCTTTAAATCTAGTATTCCAATAAAGTCTTCCACAGAGTATCCAGATGGTGATCCATCTTCATGCTCCTCTTCTTCATATACTTGCATGGCTTGGGTGGAGCTCTTCGTCTTGATTTACTAAACAGGGTTGGGCTCTGGCTTGCCTGCAACTTGGGTAAAATGAGAACTTGAACTTGACTCTCAATGGTACTTACGATTTCGATGTTATTTTTCCCCTTTCTGAAACATTTCCATATCGGAAGCAAGAGCTCCTAAATTACTAGCCAGTTGGCATAACCAAAAGGCGCACACTATATTGCTTTGGCGTGTCTTGCACACTTTGGCGGTTTGGAGTGTCAATTGTTGTAGCCGTTTGAAGTACATGTGTGCATGGACAACATACAACTTTCAAATTTGCCGTCATAAGAATTAGAGTTCTTCCACCATCGTTAAAATTACTGCTACCTATAAAATTAACACCATTAGAAGCATAATCAACAATAACATTAGTGGAGATTAGACCTGAAATATCCATGCTTATCCACTTTTTAGTGATATTTCACTATTACTCGCTAGTTTTCTTCACCTTCGATAACATTCTTTTTCGTATTGTCATGGGCGTTGGTGCCTTCTCAACATGCCATTGGATATGGTTCTTAGTGGACATTCTACAACTTGATAGCTTCCACTCGCATGTTTACCCCTAAATGCTACACATATGGTAGTTCCAAGCATATTTTCAGAAATAGGGTGTAAGGCATGGTAAAAAAGTGTGGAGAATGAGCCATTCTTACATCCCACAATCTAGGCAATTTTAGGTGGCTTCCTCCTCGTTTTTTTGCCGAGCGATGGCAAAGGTTCGTGATTATTTCAGCAAACACTATAATGTTAACACACAACTGCATGATTTAGTAAGCTAATCGGGATCAAAACCAAATTAACCCTTGTGAGTGTTAATTTCAAAAGGTCATGACAATGGTGTACTTTTGTCCGCTAATGGCTTTATTAATTTATAAAGCCGTGCTCTTGTTGAGCTTTTTTAATAGGAGAAAAATGAATGTAACTATGAACCATGTGATAAATTTGAGACCCTAATAAATGGCACACGTGTGGCACGAACACATGACAACTGGGAATGTTTTTGATAGCAAGTTTAGTGACGCATAGATGACAATTTTAGTTGTCAAGCATGGCAATTTTCTTTTCGTATGACAAATTTCAGTTTTTTTTTAGTTTGTTTTTTCTTACAACGTTAGTTGTAAAAACATCAGGATGGAGTGCTTCGTGCCACATGTGCAGCATTTATCGATTGAGTTAATTTGTTCATAGTATACGTGGCCCGAAAATCCCGACCCGGTCCGGCCCGATCTTGCTTGCGGGCCAGGCCTGTGCCTAGGTTTTGAACCCGAAGGACACGCCGGGCTAGACCCAATCTTGCCATATTTGCGTTTTAGGGAAGAGGCCCGGCCCAAAGCCTTTGGGCCCAACGGGCTTTTTCATTGACGGGCCAGGCTTGGGACTAAAAGCTAGGCCTGGCGGCCGGCCGGCCCAGGCCTGGGCCTAGGTTTTCTGCTTCAGGCTTTGTTAGAACCGGCCCGGCTCGACCCGACCAATGGGCATGCACAGTTCATAGGAAAAAATGGACCCTGTTCGGAAATAAACCCCTCCGAAGCCCAAACCCCTCTCAGTCCTCTCCCCTCCTGAAAAATCCCCCAAATCTGACCGGCCAAAACATGGACGGCGATGGACTGCCGCCGCCGGCCGCGGCCGCGGCCGCGGCCCCGGCTCCATCGGTGGCGTCGGTGCTCTGCGACGACGACCTCTTCCGCGAGATCCTCCTCTGCCTCGGCTTCCCCAACCTCCTCGTCCGCGCCGCCCTCGTCTCCAAGCGGTGGCTCCTCCACGCCTCCGATCCGGTCTTCCTCCGCCGCTTCCGCGAGCGCAACCCGCCCCGCCCGCTCGGATTCTACGCCGGCTACCCCGGCCGGTATCATTTCGTGCCGCTCCCGCAGCCCCGGGAGCTGGTCGCCCTCTCGCGCCGCCCGGCCTCCCCCTGCGACGGCGCCTTCGCTCGCGGAGCCGAGCGACTCATCCACTGCCGGAACGGCCGCCTCCTCACCGCATTCCGCAGCCGCTGGCGCCAGCTGCGCGGCGGCAGATTCAAGCACTATCTCCTGGCGCCGCTGCTCGCCGGGGAGGCCCCAACCGTCCTCCCACCGGCACCGCCGCCCACCCATGAGCGCGCTCAAGCGAGATTCACCCAGATGTTCCTACCCGAGGATGGGGGCCGCGACGGCATCACCTTGGTGCATCTCTTGATGGTCAGCCGAAAAGTCTATGCGGAAATATACGCCCTGGGATCCGGCGGATGGGGCGTCCCTGGCACCGCGGTGATAGAGGTAGAGCACCCGCATGCCACAACCTTCCTGGAAGAATTGCTGCCGCCCGTTCATGGCAAGGTCTTCATGGTGACCACCTCTGGGTACATCCTGGGTCTTGATTTGGCCACGTCAACCTTCTTCACCCTCGAGCTCCCAGTTGGAGTGCGGCGCAGTTACCTGCTATCATGTGCGGACGATTCCGGGCTTTATCTCATCAGTGCAGACGGATTTCAGCTCAGTGTGTGGCTGAATGGGATGAACGGTGACGGCCATGGTGCAGCTGGTTGGTTGCTGGTGGACACATTTAGTATCCGTGAGGGATGCACACGTTTTGCTGATCAAAATCAGACTTCGATGCCACAAGATGGTGATTTCCTTCGTGTTGCTGCAGTCGGGGACAATGCCGAGTTTGTATTCTTGGATTATGCAACATATGGTGTTGTCCTTTATGTTCATCTGGGGAGCAGGGTGGTTGAGAAGGTGTATGAGCAGGCACCATATGACCATGGTAATGTTCATATAAGCCGCATACATATCTCTCCCTTTATGATGATGTGGCCACCTGTTTTCCCTGCATTGAACAGAGGACATGATAAGGAGCAATTATCTCGGCGTGTTTGATCTTTGTTATATCGTCACTGGGTACAACTTCTATAATAGCAAGCTATGTTTCTCTGATGAGGTACTGAAATGGATGACCAATTTATATATTCAGATGGTTTTGACTGCATTTCGTCGAACTAATGTATACCATGTTACTGTGTTTACTCCTTTAGTATTTCTCACTCATCATTACTCTGCAATCAACTTGTGTAGTTCCTTCTGCTATTTGGCCAATAAGTATGAGTAATGGACATTTGTGCCACGCCATATAACACTATATGTTGTACTTGGTTCCGAGTTTGTTAACAAATATTAAGATTAACATTGCAAATGTGTAGACATTCGTGCCACGTCATATAACACTGTATGTTGTAGTCATTTAAGTTGGATCTTAAGAACTTGAAGTTTGCAGAAGTGCATTGCAAGTTATCCAGCAGAACTACACTGAGTCTAGAGTCTTCTGAGATTGACCACAGTGTGTATAAGATATTACTTATATGACCACTCAGTCACTAATAACGATTCTCTGGCAATGATGACTTGATTAGCGCACGGATGGCCAAACGCAACTGGAAGAGAAAAAAAAAATGAAAGTACAGCTTGTGGCACAAGTGCTCATATAGGTTCCCGGCTGTAGATAACTGTATGCTTTTTGGTCTCTCCCAAAAGCTAATACTTGGTCTCCCCGATTTGCCACACCTCACAGTGATTCCCTTACACGTCAATTAAGCCTGAAATACTGCACCTAACACTTTCTCCTCAACTTATAGTTTTCTATACACGCTGGGCCATCTGCCTCACAAAGCTCAAGAAATAACAGCATATTACTAGCTCAAATGAAGTAAGCTGATCAGAGTTTGGATCTGAAGAGAGTATGATTCATGGACTTGTTAGGAACATGAAGTATTGACAATGTTTGGCAAGTTCCTTAGTCTACTTGATTGTTGTAACTAATCCCCCTTGAGCTGTTGACACTCCAATTCTAATGCCTCTTCTCAGAAACAAATCCAGGAAGGAAAAACTACGAGCTACGTACTAGTCTCATCTCTGGTGGGGAACAACAACCACTACTTACTGGTAAGAACTTCCATCAACAGTGAGCGGGGAATATAGATCTAGCTATGCAGCATTTTGGTTCATCTCATTTGTGATTTCCTGGAAGACCTGCAGGTGGTTCTGCAGCCTCCATTGTATTGTGCTCGCCGCGTTCTAAACCAGCGGTTGGTGGCCTTCGTGTGACTAGCACCCCGAGAGTTTCCATTGTCAGCAAATGATACATGACAGTGGAAAAGTGAACGCTGAGCTGCACTGCTGCTCCATGGTGTTTGCTCCGTGCCTTGAGCTTTCTCACTGAGATAAATGGTGTTAAGACTTTGGCAGACTCGATTGCTTTGATTTTGAGTTTTCTGCCACTTCCATGCTGGAGCGGTCCTGAAAAACTTCCGGTTTGTGTTGTAGTCTCTGTCGAGATTCTGGAATCATTGCATCTCCATGAACCTGGTGATGTGCATTCCCTAAAAAAAAACTGCTGATGTATTCTGTAGCCAAACATCCCCAACCAGGGTTTTCAGGCTGCTGCTTTCTTGAGAGTAATGATGTTCTGTCCCTCTGCTCACTTGCATGCTTCCTGCTCTCACCTTGCACAGTAGTGTTTTTAGCCCACATCTGTCTTGCATGGGATTCTTGGCATCTTCAGTGCCATCATGGTTTGACAACCATTCAGCTGAGCTAGGAGTCTGAACTTGACTCATGTGCTGATATTTGGTCTGTTCTTTTTAACTAGCTGCTTCGTCTAGAAAGATTATGGTTCTCCTCCAGACATTGTTGATTCTTCTATCCATATTCGCCGGAACTGAAATTAGTGGTTCCTCGTAATTCAGTTAGTTTGAATAAACAGAGAGTACTTGTGGATGTAGGTATTCAAGGTTCTCCACATCTGTATATCTGAGTTTTCGGAGAAGGGAGTGTTTGTAAATCAAGCTCCCTAAGCGCTTCAGTAGTCCGAGCAAAAAGACTCACATTGTTTTCATCATTGCAGTTGTGAGGTATAGCTTGGAAAAGATATTTAGCTTGAGCTACCTTTCCAACTTCATCATGCAGATAGCTGAAATACCTCTTTATTATAATCAACTTCTGTAGCAAGGGCTTGCCTGGAAATATTGTATGAGGCAATGGCACAAAAAAAGAGTTCACTTCTACTTGTATCAACATTTATCAGTGCTGTGAACATTCATTACTCTCAGCATCCTTGATGCGGACTGAGAGAAATATAATGTTGGCAATACTATTTACTCAGGTCTTCTTACAAATAACACCAACATAGGATTGAGAATTTCAAGAGAATAATACAAACCATGTGTAACCAAACTCATATATATCAGCTTTGTATGTAGGTCCATCCCCAACATAGATATATACCTATAGAGCATTTCAGCTTCCTCTAATAGTTCTCAGCCTGCATATAGGCGCAGAATGGTGTTTACAGAGACTTAGACTGTCGGCATTTCAATCTGCTCTTTTGTCCTACTGCATTTCTAGTTGAACATAAATATGATTTGTATCAGGGGAAAAACTTGGTTAAATATTCATGCAAAACTCCACTGTGGGTTAATTATTAGCTCATGATTTTTTCACATGGGATTGCGCAATATGGTCATATTTGATCTTACATGTAACTGTGCTAGTCAAGGAATCCAGAACTAATTCTTATCAGGGGTACACTGGGGGGACACGTTATATGCTGTGCAAATCAAGTTCTTTCAGATATTTCCGTATCTCCTAAAGTTCAGTACCACAATCATTCAGAAAAAAAAGCTAATACTTGGTCTCCCCGATTTGCCACACCTCACAGTGATTCCCTTACACGTCAATTAAGCCTGAAATACTGCACCTAACACTTTCTCCTCAACTTATAGTTTTCTATAAATGCTGGGCCATCTGCCTCACAAAGCTCAAGAAATAACAGCATATTACTAGCTCAAATGCAGTAAGCTGATCAGAGTTTGGATCTGAAGAGAGTATGATTCATGGACTGCAGGTGATTCTGCAGCCCCCATTGTAACTAATCCCCCTTGAGCTGTTGACACTCCAATGCTAATGCCTCTTCTCAGAAACAAATCCAGGAAGGAAAAACTACGAGCTACGTACTAGTCTCATCTCTGGTGGGGAACAACAACCACTACTTACTGGTAAGAACTTCCATCAACAGTGAGCGGGGAATATAGATCTAGCTATGCAGTATTTTGGTTCATCTCATTTGTGATTTCCTGGAAGACCTGCAGGTGGTTCTGCAGCCCCCATTGTATTGTGCTCGCAGCGGTTGGTGGCCTTCGTGTGACTAGCACCCCGAGAGTTTCTATTGTCAGCAAATGATACATGACAGTGGAAAAGTGAACGCCGAGCTGCACTGCTGCTCCATGGTGTTTGCTCAGTGCCTTGAGTTTGTCACAGTGGAAAAGACTTTGGCAGACTCGATTGCTGTGATCTTGAATTTTCTGGCACTTCCATGCTGGACCGGTCCTGACAAACTTCCGGTTTGTGTTCTAGTCTGTCGAGATTCTGGAATCATTGCATCTCCATGAACCTGGTGATGTGCTTTCCCTAAGAAAATCTGATGTACTTTGTAGTGGAACATCCCCAACCGGGGTTTTCAGGCTGCTGCTTTCTTGAGAGTAATGGTGTTCCGTCCCTCTGCTCACTTGCATGCTTCCTGCTCTCACCTTGCACAGTAGTGTTTTTAGCCCAGAATTGTCTTGCGTAGGATTCTTGGCATCTTTGGCGCCATCATGGTTTGACAACCATTCAGCTGAACTCGGAGTCTGAACTGAACTCATGTGCTGATATTTGGTCTGTTCTTTTTAACTAGCTGCTTCAGTCTAGAAAGATTATGGTTCTCCAGACATTGTTGATTCTTCTCTCCATATTCGCCGGAACTGAAATTAGTGGTTCCTCTTCCTCGTAATTCAGTTCATTTGAAGGATTAGAGAATATTTGTGGATGTAGATATTCAAGGTTCTCCACGTCGGTATATCTGAGTTATGAGTTAAGGGAGTGTTTGTAAATCAAGCTCCCTAAGAACGTCAGTAGCCCAGGCAAAAAATGTCACATGGTTTTCATCATTGCAGTTGTACTTGTACGGTATAGCTTGGAGAAGGTATTTAGCTTGAGCTACCTTTCCAATCTAAATCGTGCAGATTGCTGAATACACTCTTTGTTATAATCAACTACTATAGCAAGGGCTTGCCTGTAAACATTGCCTGAGGTTGTGACAGAAAAATAATAATTCACTTGTACTTGTATCATCATTTATCAGTGCTGACTGCTGAGAACAGTCATTACTCTCAGCATCCTTGATGCGGACTGAGAGAACATAATGTTGGCAATACTATTTACTCAGGTCTTCTTACAAATAACACCAACATAGGATTGGGAATTTCAAGAGAATAATACAAACCATGTGTAACCAAACTCATATATATCAGCTTTGTATGTAGGCCCATCCCCAACATAGATATATACCTGTAGGGCATTTCAGCTTCCTCATAGTTCTCAGCCTGCATATAGGCGCAGAATGGTGTTTGCAGAGACTTAGACTGTCAGCATTTCAATCTGCTCTTTTGTCCTACTGCATTTCTAGTTGAACATAAATATGATTTGTATCAGGGGAAAAAAATCTTGGTTAAATATTCATGCAAAACTCCATTGTGGGTTAATTATTAGCTCATGACTTTTTCACATGGGATTGTGCAATATACTGAACTCGTTCATTGTCTACTACTCCCTCCGTTATTCGGATGTATATAGACGTAGTTTAGAGTGTAGATTCACTCATTTTGCTCCGTATGTAGTCCATATTGGAATCTGACTTATATTTAGGAATGGAGGGAGTGGTATAATGAAACCATGAAACTGGCTTCGGCAGAAAGTAAGCTTATATGTGTAATTTTTTTACAGGACTCCTGAGCTTCACCGGGACAATGCTCATGGAAGGATCTTTGTCATTTTGATGGCCTCTCCTGCCCGATCTGCTTTTGAATAACTGCCCAGAACACTACAAAAACACAGGTAACATGGCAGGAAACATTTTCAGCATACAACGTTGATAATAGCATAACTTCAGGCGAAATGAGCATCTGTTGCAGCTAGTAGTTAGAAACAAACATAAGGAAGTACATTATCAAATCTTGTCACCCAGTTTTGATATAATCTTTTGATACAACAGATTTTTGGTAATAAGAGGCATATCCTCAAACCAGGAATTCTCGGAAACAAGATCGGATGATCCTTTTCCCAGCTACTAGTTGGCTTTTCCTCGGCTCAATTCCTGCTCTGATCCCATCTTGACTTGACCTCTGCCCTAGAGAAAATCAATGCACCTAGTCATGTAGAAGGGTTAACACTTACGTATCACTTTGCGCTAGTGTCAATTTTTTAAATTTACCCAAATGATAACGCCCACACGTACATGGCCCAAACGCCTTCATTACCATTCATTTTGCCATGTTTGAAGACATCAGCGGGAATCTTTTTTGTTTTTTGACTTAAAAATGTTTTATCTCCTAATTAAAAAATTCAATTAAAAATTTGTTTTCACCATTAAATCTGTCTTGACGAGATCTTCAAAACTAGATCCCATGTTGATATGTATCGATGAATTTTTTTTTGGCCAAAATTTGCCATGATGTTTACACTGTAGTTGCCATAGTGTTGACACTAAAGTTGTTATGAGGCAATTTTAGTTTATATATCATTGCAATTTTAGTGTTTTGACCATGGCAATTCCAGTACTTTGACCATGGAAATTATTTTTGTATGAACCATGGCAATTTAAAGTGCATATATCATGGCAATTTTAGTTTATGATTCATGGCAAGTCTAGTTTCTTAATTCCCGTTTCATAGTATGTCAAAATGTACTTTTAAAGATAGAAGAAAAAATGGCTGAAACATATCATGGCAACTTTAGTGTAAACATCATAACAATTCATGTGTAATACACATTGGCAACTATTAACCCCCCAAAAATATCGTTGAAACATTGATATGAGATCTAGTCTCGAAGATCTCGTCGCGATGGATTTAATGGTAAAAACGGATCTTCAATGGGATTTTCATTTAAGAGATAAAACATTTTAAAAACTGGAAATCTGAAAAGATTCTCACATGTATGCGGTGACGTGGCGCAATCTGTGTGTTGTAGGTCGTGTGGGCGCCTGGGCGGGTGTTGCTCCCACCATAGATGTGGGTGTTAGGGCATGAACTATGCTACAGCGTGGACAGCTGCTCCACCGATCCACGTCAGATAAACAGCCAATGTGGAAGAGAGAGAGAGAAAAAGTAGTGTTGTCAGAGTAAAACGGTCTCTTGCAGAGGAGTCCGCTGCCTCGCTCAAAAGTAGAGGGAGCAATGTGTTGCATGTGTGAAGGCCCACTGGTAAAGTAAGAGAGAGAGCTAGGAAAGAAAAATTAAGTGTGGTCCAGTGATGCAGCGTTGGCAGCTGGGGCAGCACCAAGGTGCTGCCCCCATTGTACATGCCCTTATCAGCGTCCTAAATTTATCCTATGAGTAGTATTATTCTGGAGGTAGACTACCTTCATCTTTGTCTATTTTTTTCGACTAGGTATGTGCACGTGCGTTGCTACTTGCTACGGGAGCCAAATCTTGTAATATGGTGATTGCGATTTTTTTGAGGGTAGATGTGACGTCTGGGGCATATAATAATGACGATTGCAATTTTTTAAACACTAGTAGAAAAAGGGCCTAGTGTTCAGCCCTTTAGTCCTAGTTTGTAAATTAACCAGCACTAATGTGAGGCTATGCATTAGTCCCGGTTCGTGTTGAACCTTTAGTACCGGTTCGTCGCACGAACCGGTACTAAAGGGGTGGTGGCAGGCTGGCGCCAGGCCGGGGCTTCACGAGCCTCTTTAGTCCCGGTTTGTGACACGAACCGGGACTAAAGGTCTAACCTATAGTGCCGGTTTGGGTCACGAACCGGGACAAAAGGGGTTTAACCTTTAGTCCCGGTTGGAGACACAAACCGGGACTAAAGGGCAATTTTCAAACTCTACCCCCCGGTGTATCACCATTTCAGTTTTATAAAAAACAAAAGAAAATGCTAAAAACTTCAAAAATTAAAATCCTTCAAGATGTAGTTATGTTACTACATCTACTAGTTAGGAAAATTAAAAAACTTAAATTTGGACATATTTTGCAAAAAAAATGTTATGAAAAAGTAAAACGGCCATATCTTTTGCATACGATGTCAAAAATATATATAATATATCAAAAAAATCAGCACGAAATCGCATCCGATTTTGACCGCCGTAGGCCTGTTTGGAAATTTTTAGAATCCTCAAATTTTAAAAGGAAAAAAAGAATATGCTCACATTTTAGTTTTTTCTAATTTTCGTTAAATCTGGTCAAATTATGGTCAAACTACTTATTCAAGAAATATTAGTGTTAATAAATAATTATTTTAGTTTTTTGACTTTTGGTCAAACTGTGGTCAAATCTGTGGTCAAACTACTTATTCAAGAAATATTACTGTTACTAAATGATAATTATTTTTTAGAATAATAGTTTCAAAATCAAACGGTGAAACATGTGACTTCATGCTCAAGCTAAATTCCTGAGGGTTAATAGGATTGACAGCTTACTATTGTCAGGTAAACAACAAGTGCAGACTTGGAAACTGGGGGAATATAACTTGGAAGTTAAGCGTGCTCAGGCTGGAGTAGTGAGAGGATGGGTGACCGGCCGGGAAGTTAGATGATTTGGAATGATGAGGGATGATTAGAACAAAGATGAGGAGTGATTAGAGACTAAATCGTCAAATAATTCAGAACTTTGAAAATCAGGAAAAAATCAAATTTTTTTCAGAAAAAATTATTTTTTAAAAAAAACTAAAGGTCCCCCAGACCACCGCGCGGGCTCGTGCCACGTGGTGGGCTTTTAGCCCCGGTTCGTGCATAACCGAGACTAAAGGGGGGTACGTTTAGTCCCCACCCTTTAGTGTCTTGTTACAAAACCGGGACTAAAGGTCCTTACGAACTGGGGCAACAGGTCGTTTTTCTACTAGTGAAAGGGAAGGTGTGACACCCATTGAATCATGTAATTATGGTGATTGAATCGAATCTTCACTTGCCAACCTGGAAAAAAGATGGGGTGGATGGACGAAGGTGGGCAGAACACGGTCGGTCGGCAGGAAAAGGAAACTTAGGTTCTTTTTAGATGGTAGAGAAACTAAGGCAAAATATTTTCCTCTTCCATTAATTAAGCAGAAGAGAGTTGCCTGGTTAATTAATGGAGAATCGGGCTAAAATCGCCATAATCCGCTGAGCGGCACACAAGAAACCACACACACACACACACACCTCAACAAAGGGGGCCTTGTCAATATACACCCGTGTGTTATCGTCATCTCTTCTCCTCAATAGGTGTCATCACCCTTCCTAAACTCCGAGCAACCGACTTTGACTTCGCGGAAGACGAACATCGACCCAGCCGTCACCGTAGAGGTTGTGTGGAAACACAAGAAGACCTGTGCCAGCCACCCGCATCGAGGGCAACGCAACTCCGACTTTGATGGAGAGCTCCGAAGGAGGGCTATGCACGGCCGGCGCCGCAGATGACCACCCACTGCCTGTCATCATTACCATTGGGCCCGCCGCTGCAGCTCCGACTTCACCACAACAAAATAACCCGAGGTAGTCCTATGGACACGCAGATTACCGCAACCATTGCCATGCCTTCGACTTCACTCGCGTCCGCCATCGTTACCATAGAAGCCTTGACGCCAACACCACCATCTTCCTTAACGCCAACACCACCATCTTCTATCGGCCCTTCTTGCCAATGCCCCACTCCAAAGAGTCCTCAAGAGGGATAATGACACCAAGGTGTCTTCTTTGTCCGATCACACAGATCTCAGGCTTCCCCTAAAGCTACAGGGGCCAGCCTGTGTGTGAGGGGTGAGGCAGCGATGCCTCTCAGAAGGTCCACGACACCTGCAGACGTCGCCGTCGCTGGTCGTAGGCCATAGGCCGAGACAGGGTTTTCACCCGAGCTCCCAAACACACCCTCAACGACCCACACCGGTGTCAGCAAGACCACCAACCAAGGACTAGCCTTTTGACGAAGAGACGTGTCACACCCTGATCTGGATCTGGATGACCAGAGTAGGCAGGAGAGGAGAATGGGGCGAGGAGAGCGTGAGGAAGGGGATGAGCGAGAGAGAAAGCTAGGTGAGGATTTTGATTACTCAAACAACAGCCTGTCCAATACAACGCCTCTCCAGGGATTAAGTACCCCACACCCTGGCCACACACACGCACACAGCTGTCACACATGCACCCACTACACTTGGCTGGCCAACTGGCTGTCACGCGGTGGTGCCCGCACTACCGTGGTGACATTCTCCCCTCCTTGAGATGGTGCTCCCTCCTCCATTGTCTCGTCTTCCCAAATGCCTGCGTGTGGGTAACTTTGGCGAAGCACATCATTGTCCTCCCATGTCGTCGACGGTGGCACCGTGTTCCAAGCTACTTGCAACCGAATCACCGGTGCATTGGCTCTTTTCATCATCCTGCGATCCACTATCTCCACTGGTACTGCCTTGCTTGACGACAGATCAGTAGTGATTGGCAATTCAGAGAACACATGACTGTAGTTGGGTGTGAATGGCTTCAGCTGCGAGACGTGGAACACTGGATGTATTCACCATCAACAGGCAGGTCCAGTTTGTATGCTGAGGGGCCAATCTTCTCGACCACGGAGAAAGGCCCGAAGAACTTGAATGCCAGCTTGGGACAGGGGCGACTTGCCACTGATTTCTGAACATAGGGCTGAAGTTTCAGAAGAACTTGGTCTCCTACTTGAAACACTCATTTAGTTCTGTTCAGATCAGCAAACTTCTTGTGCTTGTTCTGCGCTCGTGCCAAGTGAGTGCGCAGCTTCTCCTGATGCAAGGACCAGTCCCACTGTTCACCGTCCGGCAAGGATGGGTGGATTGCCGGCCAAGTGGCCATACTTCCCTCGTTGGCCTCCACCCCGTACAGTGCCTTGAAAGGAGAACAACCCAGCGATGAGTGAAAGGAAGAATTGTACCAGAATTCCGTAGGGGGAAGCCAGCGCCGCCATTGCCGGGGGGTGTCGTGGACCGCGCAGCGCAAGTACATTTCCATGCACTGATTGACGCGTTCACTCTGGTTGTCGGTTTGCGGGGGCTGTCGGTTTGCGGGTGATAAGCTGTGGAGTAGAGCAGTTTGGTGCCGGCGCCTGCCATCAGTTCACGCCACAGCGCACTGGTGAAAACCTTGTCCCAATCGCTGATGATGGACTTTGGAATGCCATGGAGCTTGACAACATTGTCCCAAAACACGCGCGCCACCTGCGTCGCGGTGAACGGATGCCGTAAGGGCACGAAATGAGCAAACTTTATGAAACGGTCGACCACCACCATTATCGCATCATACCCCTCGGACTTGGGCAATCCCTCGACGAAATCCATGGTCAGGTCTTGCCACGGTGCAGAGGGGATCGGTAGTGGTGCTAGCTTGCTCGCTGGCTTGCGCAGTTCGTGCTTGGCTTGCTGGCAGACTTGGCATTGCCGGACAAAGTCGTCGACATCCTGCTTCATGCCCCTCCACTCGAAAGCCTTCTTGACGCGGTGGTAGGTTGCAGCGGCGCCTGAGTGTCCACCCACGGCACTGTCATGCATCGCGCTGATGAGCTTGGTGCGCAGAGCTGTGTTGGCACCGATCCACATTCGGCCCTGGCGACGGATGAGCCCACGGTACAATTCATACTCCTCCTCATCTGGGCTGTGCAGCGCCAATAGCCGTAGTCGTTCCTGCGCGTCTGGATCAGTGGCATAGGAATTAGCCACCTCCTGAATCCACGCGGGTTGACAAAGTGACAAGGCGTTGGCGCTGAAGTGGCTGCCCACGCGGGACAGCGCGTCTGCTGCGCCATTGTTGATGCCGCGCTTGTACTGAAATTTGATCTGCAGCCCAACCAACTTTGACATGGCGCGGCGCTGGACGTCCTTCACCAGCTGCTGATCGCCCAGTGCGCACAGGCTCTTGTGGTCGGTGAGGATAGTGAACGCTCCGCGCTGCAGGTAGGAGCGCCACTTGTCCACTGCCATCATGACGGTCAGAAATTCCTTCTCGTAAGTTGAGAGTTTTTGATTCTTGCTGTAGTAGGTGACTGGGTGACCTTCTTGCACCAGCACAGCGCCAATGCCGGTGTCGCACACGTCCGTCTCAATGGAGAAGGGCTTGTCGAAGTTGGGGAGGGCGAGCACCGGCGTGGTGATCATCGCCTGCTTTAGCGTGTCGAAGGCGCACTGCGCGGTCTCTGGCCACTCGAAGCCTTTCTTGGTGAGCTGCAGCGTGAGGGGCTTGGCGATGATCCCGTAGTGCGGCACAAACTTGCGGTAGTAGCCAGTCAGCCCCAGGAATGCGCGCAACACCGTGGCGTTGGTTGGTGTAGGCCACTGAGCCATGGATTCTGTCTTCTCCGGGTCAGTCGCGACACCCTGTTTGGAGATGATGTGGCCGAGGTAGTCGATATGGTCTTGTGCAAATGAGCACTTCGACATCTTGGCGTAAAGATGGTGCTCCCGAAGCAGGCTGAGGACGAGTTGCAGGTGCTCCAGATGCTCTTCCAATGTCTCACTGAAAACCAAAATGTCGTCATGAAGATGATGACAAACTTACGTGTATACTTGGCGAAGATTGCATTCATCAAGCATTGAAAGGTTGCTGACGCATTCGTCAAACCGGACGGCATGACGCAGAACTGGAAGTGGCCATGGTGGGTCTTGAATGCAGTCTTGTGTTCGTCCTCTTCTCGCATGCGAATTTGGTGGTAGCCGGCACGCAGATCGAGCTTGGAGAAGAATGCCGCGCCGGCAAGTTCATCGAGCAGCTCGTCCACGATCGGCAAGGGGAATTTGTTCTTTCACCGTGTTGTCGTTGAGGCGTCTGTAATCCACGCAAAATCGCCAGGTCCCATCCTTCTTCTACACCAACAGTACAGGAGCAGCGTAAGGACTGACAGAGTGCGTGACCCCAGCGTCGAGCATCTCTTTTACTTGGCGCTCTATTTCATCCTTCTGCAGTGGCGAATAGCGATATGGTCTGGTGTTGGTGGTTTGAGCCCCCTCTTCCAAAGTGACTGCGCGATCGTACTGCCTGTGAGGGGGGTAGGCCAGTGGGCTTGGCGAAATCATCGCCAAACTCCTCCAATAGATCACTGATCGGTGTCAGCGATGGTATGCGAGACTTGGGTTTAGGTGGTTGCATTTCCACCATGGCCATCGCGTAGATGTCATTGCCCGCAATCAGTTTGCACAACTCAGCTGGTTGAACTGCTGCTAGCGTAGGCGTCGTCTTGGGTAGAACACCTTGCAGGGTGACCAGCTCATCGTCGTGGAGGAAGGAAATGAATTTCTCTTGCCAGTGACATGTCATTGGACTGTTTTTCTCCAACCAATCCATGCCGAGGATGCCGTCGTAGGCGCCTGTGTCGAGTTCATACATCGGTGTCGAGAAGGTGTGACCCTGCATCCACCACTTGAGATCAGGGACTTGGCGCGAACAGGTGAGGCGGTCGCTGTTCGCCACTCGCACATCCAAGGTGGCGATCTGTTGGGTAACGTAGTAATTTCAAAAAATTTCCTACGCGCACGCAAGATCATGGTGATGCATAGCAACGAGAGGGGAGAGTGTTGTCTACGCACCCTCGTGAGACCAAGCGAAGCGATCACAACGTAGAGGAAGTAGTCGACGCTCTCCTCGCGATCCAACCGATCCAGCGCCAGCATTCGGCGCCCCGAAGTTCTTGACACACGACAGCTCGGTGACGCTCCTCGGCTCCGATCCAGCAAAGCTCCGGGGAGAGAGAGTTCCACAAGACGACGGCGTGGACGATCTTGATGTTCTACCGACGCAGGCTTCACCTAAGCACTGCTACGATATGACCGAGGTGGAATATGGTGGAGGGGGCACCGACACGGCTAAGGAACGATCTCAAGGATCAACTTGTGTGTCTATGGGGTGCCCCTGCCCCGTGATATAAAGGAGGGAGGGACGAGGAGGCCGGCCTAGGAGGAGGCGCCATAGGGGAGTCCTACTCCCACCGGGAGTAGGATTCCCTTCCTAGTCCAACTAGGGATCCTTCCATGTATTAGGAGTAGGAGACTAGGAAGGGAAGAGAGAAGGAAGGAAGGAGGGGTGCGCCCTCCCCAGCCCACCGGACTAGGGCTAGGGCGCGGCCTGCCTAGGGCAGCCCTCTCTCTTTCCCGTATGGCCCATAAGGCCCAATACTTCTCCCGGCGAATTCCGTAACTCTCCCAGACTCGATAAATACCGAATGACTCGAACCTTTCCGAACTCCAATATAGTCGTCCAATATATCGATCTTTACGTCTCGACCATTTCGAGACTCCTCGTCATGTCCCCGATCTCATCCGGACTCGAACTCCTTCGGTACATCAAAACTCATAAACTCATAATATAACATCGCCATCGAAACCTTAAGCGTGCGGACCCTACGGTTCGAGAAGAATGTAGACATGACCGAGACACGTCTCCGGCCAATAACCAATAGCGGGACCTGGATGCCCATATTGGTTCCTACATATTCTACGAAGATCTTTATCGGTCAGACCGCATAACAACATACGTTGTTCCCTTTGTCATCGGTATGTTACTTGCCCGAGATTCGATCGTCGGTATCCAATACCTAGTTCAATCTCGTTATCGCAAGTCTCTTTACTCGTTCCGTAATACATCATCTCGCAACTAACTCATTAGTTACAATGCTTGCAAGGCTTAAGTGATGTGCATTACCGAGAGGGCCCAGAGATACCTCTCCGACATTCGGAGGACAAATCCTAATCTCAAATACACCAACCCAACATCTGCCTTTGGAGACACTGTAGTACTCCTTTATAATCACCCCACGTTGTGACGCTTGGTAGTACCAAAGTGTTCCTCCGCAAACGGAGTTGCATAATCTCATAGTTATAGGAACATGTATAAGTCATGAAGGAAGCAATAGCAACATACTAAACGATCGTGTGCTAAGCTAACGGAATGGGTCATGTCAATCAGATCATTCAACTAATGATGTGACCTTGTTAATCAAATAACAACTCCTTGTTCATGGTTAGGAAACATAACCATCTTTGATTAACAAGCTACTCAAGTAGAGGCATACTAGTGACACTGCTTGTCTATATATTCACACATGTATTATGTTTCCGTTAATACAATTCTAGCATGAATAATAAACATTTATCATGATATGAGGAAATATATAATAACTTTATTATTGCCTCTAGGGCATATTTCCTTCATCTCCCACTTGCACTAGAGTCAATAATCTAGATCACATCACCATGTGATTAACATCGATAGTTCACATCATCATGTGATTAACACCCATAGTTCACATCGCCATGTGACCAACACCCAAAGGGTTTACTAGATTCAGTAATCTAGTTCACATCGCTATGTGATTAACACCCAAAGAGTACTAAGGTGTGATCATGTTTTGCTTGTGAGAGAGTCTTAGTCAATGGGTCTTTCACATTCAGATCCGTTATGTATTTTGCAATTTTCTATGTCCGCAATGCTCGCACGAAGCTACTCTAGCTAATTGCTCCCACTTTCAATATGTATCTAGATCGAGACTTAGAGTCATCCAGATCGGTGTCAAAACTTGCATCGACGTAACCTTTACTTACGAACCTTTTTCACTTCCATAATCAAGAAACATATCCTTATTCCACTAAGGATAATTTTGACCGCTGTCGATGATCTACTCCTAGATAACTATTGTACTCCTTGCCAAACTCAAGGCAGGGTATACAATAGATCTGGTACACAAGATGGCATACTTTATAGAACCTATGGCCAAGGCATAGGGAATGACTTTCATTCTCTTTCTATCTTCTGCCGTGGTCGGGTTTTGAGTCTTACTCAATTTCACACCTTGTAACATAGGCAAGAACTCTTTCTTTGACTGTTCCATTTTGAACTACTTCAAAATTTTGTCAAGGTATGTACTCATTGAAAAAACTTATCAAGCATCTTGATCTATTTCTATAGATCTTGATGCTCAATATGTAAGCAGCTTCACCGAGGTCTTTCTTTGAAAAACTTCTTTCAAACACTCCTTTATGCTTTGCAGAATAATTCTACATTATTTCCGATCTACAATATGTCATTCACATATACTTATCAGAAATGATGTAGTGCTCCCACTCACTTTCTAGTAAAAATACAGGCTTCACCATAAGTCTCATAAAACTATATGCTTTGATCAACTCATCAAAGCGTATATTCCAACTCCGAGATACTTGCACCAGTCCATAGATGGATCGCTGGAGCTTGCACACTTTGTTAGCTTCCTTTGGATCGAAAAAACCTTCGGTTGCATCATATACAACTCTTCCTCCGTAAAACCATTCAGAATGCAGTTTTACATCCATTTGCCAAATTTCATAAATTGTGGCAATTGCTAACATGATTCGACAGACTTAAGCATCGCTACGCTTGAGAAAATCTCATTGTAGTCAACATCTTGAACTTTGTCGAAAACCTTTTGCAACAAGTCGAGCTTTGTAGATAGTAACACTACTATCAACGTCCGCCTTCCTCTTGAAGATCCATTTATTTTCCGTGGTTTGCCGATCATCGGCAAATCCATCAAAGTCCATACTTTGTTCTCATACATGGATCATATCTCGATTTCATGGCCTCAAACCATTTTGCGGAATCTGGGCTCATCATCGCTTCCTCATAGTTCGTAGGTTTGTCATGGTCAAGTAACACGACCTCCGTAACAGGATTACCGTACCACTCAGTGCGGATCTCACTGCTTTTACCTACGAGGTTCAAGAGTAACTTGATCTCAAGTTTTATGATCATCATCATTAACTTCCTCACTAATTGGTGTAGGTGTCACAGAACCAATTTCGTGATGAACTACTTTCCAATAAGGAACAGTACAGTTACCTCATCAAGTTTTACTTTCCTCCCACTCACTTCTTTCGAGAGAAACTCCTTCTCTAGAAAGGATCCATCTTAAGCAACGAATATCTTGCCTTTGGATCTGTGATAGAAGGTGTACCCAACAATTTCCTTTGGGTATTCTATGAAGACGCACTTCTCGATTTGGGTTCGAGCTTATCAGATGAAACTTTTCACATAAGCATTGCAACTCCAAACTTTAAGAAACGACAACTTGGGTTTCTTGCTAAACCACAGTTCATATAGTGTCGCCTCAACGGATTTAGATGGTGCCCAATTTAACGTGAATGCAGCTGTCTCTAATGCATGATCCCAAAATGATATTGGTAAATCAAGAAGAAACATCATAGATTGCACTATATCCAATAAAGTGCGGTTACGATGTTTGGACACACCATAACATTGTGGTGTTCGGTGGCGTGAGCTGTGAAACTATTCCACATTGTTTTAATTGAAGACCAAACTCAGAACTCAAATATTCGTCTCGCGATCGATCGCAGAAACTTTATTTTCTTGTTACGATGATTTTTCCACTTCACTCTGAAATTCTTTGAACCTTTCAACTATTTCAGACTTATGTTTCATCAACTAGATATACCCATATCTGCTCAAATCATCTTGTGAAGGTCAGAAAATAACGATACTTGCCACGAGCATCAACACTCATTGGATCGCATACATCGGTATGTATTTTTTCCAATAAGTCAGTAGCTTGTTCCATTGTTCCGGGTAACGGAGTTTTAGTCATCTTGCCCAAAAGGCATGGTTCGCAAGCATCAAGTGATTCATAATCAAGTGATTCCAAAATCCCATCAGCATGGAGTTTCTTCATGCGCTTTACACCAATATGACCTAAACGGCAGTGCCACAAATAAGTTGCACTATCATTATTAACTTTGCATCTTTTGGTTTCAATATTATGAATATGTGTATCACTACGATCGAGATCCAATGAACCATTTTCATTGGATGTGTAACCATATAAGGTTTTATTCATGTAAACAGAACAACAGTTTATTCTCTTACTTAAATGAATAACCGTATTGCAATAAACACGATCAAATCATATTCATGCTCAACGCAAACATCAAATAACATTTATTTAGGTTCAACACTAATCCCGAAAGTATAGGAGTGTGCGATGATGATCATATCAATCTTGAAACTACTTTCAACACACATCGTCACTTCACCCTTAACTAGTTTCGCTTATTCGCAACTCCTGTTTGAAGTTACTACTCTTAGCAACCGAACCAGTACCAAATACCGAGGGGTTGCTATAAACACTAGTAAAGTACACATCAATAACATGTATATCAAATATACCTTTGTTTACTTTGCCATCCTTCTTACCCGCCAAATACTTGGGGTAGTTCGCTTCAAAGAATCAGTCCCTTTGCAAGAGAAGCACTTAGTCTCGTGCTTAGGTCCAGACTTGGGCTTCTTCACTTGAGCAACAACTTGCTTGCCGTTCTTCTTGAAGTTCCCTTCTATCCCTTTGCCCTTTTCTTGAAACTAGTGGTCTTGTTATCCATCAACACTTGATGTTCTTTCTTGATTTCTACCTTCATCGATTTCATCATCATGAAAAACTCGGAATCATTTTCATCATCCCTTGCATACTATAGTTCATCACGAAGTTCTACTAACTTGGTGATGGTGACTAGAGAATTTCATCAATCACTATCTTATCCGGAAGATTAACTCCCACTTGATTCAAGCGATTGTAGTACCCGCATAATCGAGCACATGCTCACTAGTTGAGCGATTCTCTCCATCTTTTAGCTATAGAACTTGTTGGAGACTTCATATCTCTCAACTCGGGTATTTGCTTGAAATATTAACTTCAACTCTGGAACATCTCATATGGTCCATGACGCTCAAAACATCTTTGAAGTCCCGATTCTAAGCCGTTAGCATGGTGCACTTAAACTATCAAGTAGTCATCATATTGAGCTAGCCAAACGCTCATAACGCCTCAGATCCGCTCCTGCAATAGGTCCATCACCTAGCGGTGCATCAAGGACATAATTCTTACGTGCAGCAATGAGGATAAACCTCGATCACGGATCAAATCCGCATCATTGCTACTAACATTTTCAACACAATTTTCTAGGAACATATCAAAATAAACATATGAAAGCAACAACGCAAGCTATTGATCTTACAAGATAATTTGCAAAATACTACCGGGACTAAGTTCATGATAAATTTAAGTTCAATTAATCATATTACTTAAGAACTCCCACTTAGATAGACATCTCTCTAGTCATCTAAGTGATCACGTGATCCAAATCAACTAAACCATAACCGATCATCACGTGAGATGGAGTAGTTTTCAATGGTGAACATCTTATGTTGATCATATCTACTATATGATTCACACTCGACCTTTCGGTCTCCGTGTTCCGAGGCCATATCTCGCATATGCTAGGCTCGTCAAGTATAACTGAGTATTCTGCGTGTGCAAAACTGGCTTGCACCCGTTGTAGATGGACGAGAGCTTATCACACCCGATCATCACGTGGTGTCCGGGCACGATTTAACTTTGGCAACGGTGCATACTGTGGAGAACACTTCTTGATAATTAGTGAGAGATCATCTTAAAATGCTACCGTCAATCAAAGCAAGATAAGATGCATAAAGGATAAACATCACATGCAATCAATATAAGTGATATGATATGGCCATCATCTTCTTGTGCCTGTGATCTCCATCTCCGAAGCACCATCATGATCACCATCGTCACCGGCGCGACACCTTGATCTCCATCGTAGCATCGTTGTCGTTTACGCCATCTATTGCTTCTACGACTATCGCTACCGCTTAGTGATAAAGTAAAGCAATTACGATGCTTGCATTTCATACAATAAAGCGACAACCATATGGCTCCTGCCGATTGCCGATAACTTAGGTTACAAAACATGATCATCTCATACAATAAAATATAGCATCACGTCTTGGCCATATCACATCACAACATGCCCTGCAAAAACAAGTTAGACGTCCTCTACTTTGTTGTTGCAAATTTTACGTGGCTGCTACGGGCTGAAGCAAGAACCAATCTCACCTACGCATCAAAACCACAACGATAGTTTGTCAAATAGACTCGCTTTAACCTTCACAAGGACCGGGCGTAGCCACACTCGGTTCAACTAAAGTGAGAGAGACAGACACCGCCAGTCACCTTTAAGCACGAAAGTGCTCAGAACGGTGAAACCAGTCTCGCGTAAGCGTCACGCGTAATGTCGGTCCGGCCGCTTCATCTCACAATACCGCTGAACCAAAGTATGACATGCTGGTAGGTAGTATGACTTATATCGTCCACAACTCACTTGTGTTCTACTCGTGCATATAACATCAACGTATAAAACCTAGGCTCGGATGCCACTGTTGGGTAACGAGTAATTTCAAAAATTTCCTACGCGCACGCAAGATCATGGTGATGCATAGCAACGAGAGGGGAGAGTGTTGTCTCACGCCCTCGTGAGACCAAGCGGAAGCGATCACAACGTAGAGGAAGTAGTCGACGTTCTCCTCGCGATCCAACCGATCCCAGCGCCGTTACTCCGGCGCCCCGAGTTCTTGACACACGACAGCTCGATGACGCCTCGGCTCCGATCCAGCAAAGCTCCGGAGAGAGAGTTCCGTCAAGACGGCGTGGCAGGACGATCTTGATGTTCTACCGACGCAGGGCTTCACCTAAGCACTGCTACGATATGACCGAGGTGGAATATGGTGGAGGGGGGCACCGCACACGGCTAAGGAACGATCTCAAGGATCAACTTGTGTGTCTATGGGGTGCCCCTGCCCCCGTATATAAAGGAGGGAGGGACGAGGAGGCCGGCCTAGGAGGAGGCGCGCCATAGGGGAGTCCTACTCCCACCGGAGTAGGATTCCCCTTTCCTAGTCCAACTAGGATCCTTCCATGTATTAGGAGTAGGAGACTAGGAAGGGAAGAGAGAAGGAAGGAAGGAGAGGTGCGGCCCTCCCTTAGCCCACCCGGACTAGGGCAAGGGGGGGGCTGCCTGCCTAGGGCAGCCCTCTCTCTTTCCTGTATGGCCCATAAGGCCCAATACTTCTCCCCGGCGAATTCCCGTAACTCTCCGGTACTCCGATAAATACCCGAATGACTCGGAACCTTTCCGAACTCCGAATATAGTCGTCCAATATATCGATCTTTACGTCTCGACCATTTCGAGACTCCTCGTCATGTCCCCGATCTCATCCGGGACTCCGAACTCCTTCGGTACATCAAAACTCATAAACTCATAATATAAGCATCATCGAAACCTTAGCGTGCGGACCCTACGGTTCGAGAACAATGTAGACATGACCGAGACACGTCTCCGGCCAATAACCAATAGCGGGACCTGGATGCCCATATTGGTTCCTACATATTCTACGAAGATCTTTATCGGTCAGACCGCATAACAACATACGTTGTTCCCTTTGTCATCGGTATGTTACTTGCCCGAGATTCGATCGTCGGTATCCAATACCTAGTTCAATCTCGTTACCGGCAAGTCTCTTTACTCGTTCCGTAATACATCATCTCGCAACTAACTCATTAGTTACAATGCTTGCAAGGCTTAAGTGATGTGCATTACCGAGAGGGCCCAGAGATACCTCTCCGACATTCGGAGTGACAAATCCTAATCTCGAAATACACCAACCCAACATCTGCCTTTGGAGACACCTGTAGTACTCCTTTATAATCACCCGATTACGTTGTGACGTTTGGTAGTACCAAAGTGTTCCTCCGCAAACGGAGTTGCATAATCTCATAGTTATAGGAACATGTATAAGTCATGAAGGAAGCAATAGCAACATACTAAACGATCGTGTGCTAAGCTAATGGAATGGGTCATGTCAATCAGATCATTCAACTAATGATGTGACCTTGTTAATCAAATAACAACTCCTTGTTCATGGTTAGGAAACATAACCATCTTTAATTAACAAGCTAGTCAAGTAGAGGCATACTAGTGACACTCTGTTTGTCTATATATTCACACATGTATTATGTTTCCGGTTAATACAATTCTAGCATGAATAATAAACATTTATCATGATATGAGGAAATATATAATAACTTTATTATTGCCTCTAGGGCATATTTCCTTCACGATCTTCTGTGTAGTTGCGCCGACGCGCTCAACGAAGGTTTTGTTGACGAAACTGTGTGTGCTCCCAGAATCCAGCAGAAGCAGCATGACCTGGTTGCCCACCAGAGCGCGGAGACGAATGGTACTGGGTGCCTCCGAGCCATCCAGCGCGTGTGCTGATATTGTGCAGCACTCCGGAGGAGGGGGAGCTGCCGGTTCTGGCGCATCGAGCAAGTCCAGTGTGTGGACGGTGTCGTTGGTGAGCACTTCCCTGTATGCGCCGACCTGGATCGTGAGCAGTTGCGCTTGTGGGTTGCAGCGGTGCTCCCGGCTGTAACGATCACCACACTTGAAGCAAAGCCCGTTGGCGCAGCAAAATTCCTTGAGTTGGCGCGCGCGTGCATAGTCGTCGGGCTGTTGTCGTGGTGCAGCGCCCGGGCGTGCTGGTGGCGCCGGAGGTGGACGGCCTTCCGGTTGAGGTCATCGCCGCGCCCGCGGTGTGTTCAATTCTTCCTCCTGGATGCGGGCGAGGATCGACGCACGCGTGATGCTTGTGGGAGCCTGAAGACGCACGGTTGCACGCAATTCGTCCCTGAGGCCCAACAAAAACTGCGTGATGAAGAACTTGGTGGAGAGCGAGGGGTCGAGCGCCAGTAGGTGGTACATATGGCTGTCGAACACCTGGTGGTACGCGCTGACGGTGCCGCTCTGTCGAAGTTGCAGAAGCTTGTGCATCTCCAATTCGAACTCGTCGGCGCCGAATTCCTTGATTATTGCTGCACAGAACGCCTCCCATCCCAGGCCACCATGTGTTTGCCAAAATGCTTGCAACCATTGTGCGGCTTGGCCCTCGATGTACAGTGTCGCCGTGGTCACCCAGCTTGATGGCGGCATGCAGTAGAGGTCGAAGTAGGTGCAGCAGCGATCCAACCACAGGTACGGAGCGGTGCGGTCGAAGCGCGGGAAATCGTGCTTGGGCGGCTTGATGTAGTTGTCGTGGTGTTGGTGATGGAGCGGCTCGCTATGTTGCTGAGGCGGAACTTGCAGCAGCGGCGGACGTTGGTCGGCGAGCCTGGGGGACGGGGGTGGTCCCTGTTGCTGCTGATGGTGTGCAGGTGGGTGCCGCAAAGGAGGTGGCGGGGGTGGAGGTGGTGACGTGTTGAGGACAGAAGCCGATCCCGATCCGCGCGGTGACGGCGACCTCTCGAGCGCCTTGCGCGTCTCGTCGACGTCGGCTTGCGTGAGATCCACCTGTTTGGACAGCGCCCGCAGATCTTGCGTGACCTGCGCGTTGAAGGCGGCCTGCACCTCAAGCCGTTTGTCGTTGTCGATCTTCTGCTCGTCGAGGCGAGCGAGGACTGTCTCCATCAGGGCCTTGAGCGTGCTGGTGTTGTCGTCCATGGCGGACAGCAGCTGTCGCGTCTGAACCGAGGGTTTGGACGGCGCCGTTGCTCCTCTCCGAGCCGATCCAACTCCGCCGGGGATTTTGGGCGATTTGCCGGAGCAGATCGCACCCGCGATGGTGGGTGTTACAGATCAAGGCCAAGAGAATTCGGGGAGCAACGGAGAAATTTTTTTGTGGCAGGAATCGGTGGCTCTGATAACCAAATGTCACGCCTCGATCTGGATCTGGATGACGAGAGTAGGCAGGAGAGGAGAATGGGGCGAGGAGAGCGTGAGGAAGGGGATGAGCGAGAGAGAAAGCTAGGTGAGGATTTTGATTACTCAAACAACAGCCTGTCCAATACAACGCCTCTCCAGGGATTAAGTACCCCACACCCTGGCCACACACGCGCACACAGCTGTCACACACGCACCCACTACACTTGGCTGGCCAACTGGCTGTCACGCGGTGGTGCCCGCACTGCCGTGGTGACAAGACGCAAAGCAACCAGATGCACCTCGTAGAGGCCGCCGACAGCCAAAACAGCAGCCTGCAAGCCAGATCCTTCAGAGCCACCGGACGTAGCAAGCGCCGCTGCGCCCTGACGAGCACCATGACGGCAAGGAAGCAGTGAAGTACCACCCGAGGCTGAGGACCACCGCGGTGCCAAGCGTAGCCTGCACTGGAAGCATCGACGCGCGAGCACGCCAACGATTGAAGACGCCAGATCCTCCGCGCCACGCCTTCAAGCCAGGCCGAGGCCCTCACCCCCGCCCCCCGGAGCACCCTTGTAGTCCGCACGACAGAAAGACGCCGCGCGCACCTGCCTCTGGCCATCGAGCTGTGCCGATGCGCACCAGATCAGGTCCGCATGCGCCCCATGTGCACGCCACACCTCCTGGTCGTCCCTGGGCTTCCGCCCCACACTGTGTGGCTCCACTCCCGGCCGCACCGGCCCACGCACCATGCGCTGCCTCGCCATGCCGCTAGTGTCCGTGTGCCCGAGCCCCTCCGATGCGACCGGCCTGCGCCACTCGACCTTGAGCAGGAGGAGGAAAGGGCCTTGCCGCCGCTGAGCCGTGTGGGATTTGCTCGGCGACACCTGCCGGCGGCAGCGAGGGGAGGGGGGAGAGCGGGGTGTGGCGCTTGGGGCGGCTAGGTTTTCTCCCTTGGCCCTGGCTGCCTGCGGGAGCGACCGAGGAGCGTTGCTCTCAGTGCGGATAGTTGGTATTCATTACACCATAATATTCTTTGTCTATTTTTGTGTAGCTAAAAGAGATCCTGATACAATGGAAGAGGCTATGGAACAACCATATAATTGTTTTTGATTGAAAAAAAAAACTATAGCTTCAAGGCTAATACATCCTCCTCCCAGTTACCACTCTTGGATTAGATCGATTTAGCATCTCACGAGATTCAGCAAGCTGCAGTAGTCACTGCAGAATACCATTACAACACAACTGATAGAATCACACAGATCAGGAAAACTACTCCCTCCGTTTCAAACATATAAGATCATTTTTGACACTTGATAGCGTCAAAAATGATCTTATTCTGGGACAGAGGGAGTAGATGCTAATGAATTTCCACAAGAGAACGTTGTAGTATTAACAATTGAGGCAGCCTGGTTGTATTTGATCTTACATGTAACTGTGCAAGTCAAGGAATCCAGAACTAATTCTTATCAGCGGTACACTGGGGGGAGACGTTATATGCTCTGCAAATCAAGTTCTCTCAGATATTTCAGTATCTCCTAAAGTTCAGTACACAATCATTCTGAAAAAAAAAGATGCCACGTTTCCCTAGTTCCCTACACCCAACAGGGCCGGTCCATGCATGTTGGGGGCCCTCGGGCGAAACTAAAACTTAGGGGCCTCACACATAGATGAATACTCCACTTATTAAATCAATCTGTACCATGTAACAATCTACATCTCGATGATCTTGGCTTCATCTAAATAATTATTTAGTTACCAGCAAAAAAAAATATTTGGTTGTTCAAATGAAACAAAACCAATATCACAAATTCCCAAGGATAACCACTGGTTCTGAAACTTTAATTGCTCCCATTGGGAATTCCTATAAAAATGATATTGTATCAACAAATTTAAGCCCAATATTTTCTTTCCTCTAGTCACAGTTCACTACTGGCAAAATACTTACCAGAAGATATTCCACAACAAAAATACAAAAAGTGCAATATTTGTTCAAGATATAATTTTTTTTTGAGAACCTGTTCAAGATATATATGGTCAAGGAAGGAAAGAACCTTAATATGGATGGTTGGATCGGACGCAAGAAAAGAACGAATCCATGGAAACCTCAGCCTGTAATATCTGAAAAATGTGCTCAAAATACAAATGACATATCACCTCCAAATTATAATTCCTATGTTACCATGGATCGACATTATTTAACATTGAATCGTCAAACTGAAGAACGAGATTACTTGAAAGAACAAAGAACCCGTACCATCTCTCAACCATATGAGGATGAAGAAGAATGTACGAGATGAAGAAGAGCTAATTGGGGACTGGAATTGCGCCATTTGTCTCCGTCAATGGTTGGCCGCGACCTCAAAATCAGAAAGGCATGGGAAGGGCGGCGCTGTTCTTGGAGACCAGATCGGGAATTGGGGAAGAAGAGGAGACGCCCAACTGCAGAGCGAGATTCCATCGGGATCGATTAATTCCTTATTAGTGTGACTACCGCACATGTCCAACAGCGTGGTGGGTTTTGCCTGACTGGTTGCACTTTGGGCCCTCTGTATTTTTCTGGGTATAAAACTAAACAGAAAGAACTACACCTGGGCCGGGGCCCCTGATTCCAGGGGGCCCAGGGCGAGCGCCCCGTTTGCCCGCCCTATGGGCCGGGCCTGACACCCAACCTAGATCTACAAGGCTGGAGTTTCCGATTAATATAGAACCTAAGTTGTTTGAGTGACTCAAATGGCTCACTCAAACACATTTGTTCCTATTTCTTATCACGATTACACGTGCTTATGTAATTCACCTTTATAATCAGGCAAACATTGGGTTACAAAACTGAGAAATATATTCAGGTGGGAGCCCCCCCCCCCCCCGCGTTGATTTTTCCATAGATCTAAAATTATTCCACCATATTTTCATATTAAATTTGGCTATAAAACCTTAACATGAATTAAATGGATCCGAGGTTTCACTTGCAGCTTGGACAATAGGGGAGGAGGAGCGCCGGTACACAAGAATGCCTCCAAGGAAGTAAACAGCACCCACATGCATGGCCATCACACTTGGGAATTATCAGGTTGATCTGGTAGCATCATAAGAACGCTCGGGAGACAGCCGCTCCCCATCGCGGGACCCCTCCGACCCTCCTCCGAGTCGTGGGGGTGCGGGCGCTGGTCAGTCGCACGCGCTGGCCCTCTCTGATGAGAGGTCCCCGCCGCGTTGTCGGCTGCCTCCCCCACCTCCTCGGCCAAGATGAGCAACATCTTCAGCGTCAGCCTCCTCATTCTTCCGGCATCTTCGCCGCGCTCCCCCTGCTCTACTCCTGCGCCAGTCACCTCGCCTCCGTCCCCGGCCGAGCTGCCCCCGGAGCTGGTGGCTCCTCCGATGACCGAGACCCCCCCCCATAGCGTCCCCCTGCCGAGGACCCCTGGGGATGCCTCGCCGCTGCCCTACCTCACTCCTCCGGACTCTACTCCTGTCCTGGAGGGCAGCGCGCCGGCCCCGGACCCGCCCTCTGAAAGATCGTGGATGTCGCCTAGAGGGGGGGGGGTGAATAGGCGTTTTAAAATAATTACGGTTTAGGCTTGAACAAATGCGGAATAAACCTAACGGTTAATTTGTCAAGCACAAAACCTACAACAACTAGGCTCTCTATGTGCACCAACAACTTATGCTAAGCAAGATAAACAACTATGTGATAGCAAGATATATGACAAGAACAATATGGCTATCACAAGGTAAAGTGCATAAGTAAAAGGCTCGGGTAAGAGATAACCGAGGCACGCGGAGACGACGATGTATCCCGAAGTTCACACCCTTGCGGATGCTAATCTCCGTTTGGAGCGGTGTGGAGGCACAATGCTCCCCAAGAAGCCACTAGGGCCACCGTAATCTCATGCCCTCGCACAATGCAAGATGCCGTGATTCCACTAAGGGACCCTTGAGGGCGGTCACCGAACCCGTACAAATGGCAACCCTTGGGGGCGGTCACCGAACCCGTACACTTTGGCAACCCTTGGGGGCGGTCACCGGAACCCGTCAAATTGCTCGGGGCGATCTCCACAATCTAATTGGAGACCCCGACGCTTGCCCGGAGCTTTACACCACAATGATTGAGCTCCGAACACCACCAACCGTCTAGGGCGCCCAAGCACCCAAGAGGAACAAGCTCAAGGGCACCAAGCACCCAAGAGTAATAAGCTTCTCAACTAGTAACTTCCACGTATCGCGTGGAGAACTCTAACCGATGCACCAAATGCAATGGCTGTTGGGGAACGTTGCAGAAAATTAAAATTTTTCCTACGGTTTCACCAAGATCCATCTATGAGTTCATCTAAGCAACGAGTAACGGGTGAGAGTTTGCATCTACATACCACTTGTAGATCGCGTGCGGAAGCTTGCTTGGTGATGATGGAGTCGTACTCGAACGTGATTCAGATCACCGATGCCAAGTGCTGAACGGACAGCACCTCCGCGTTCAACACACGTACGGGACGAGCGACGTCTCCTCCTTCTTGATCCAGCAAGGGGAAGGAGAGGTTGAGGAAGACAGCACCACCGGCAGCACGACGGCGTGGTGATGGTGGTGAAGCAGTACTCCGACAGGGCTTCGCCGAGCTCTACGGAGGAGGAGATGTGTTGGGGAGGGGAGGGGCTGCGCCTTGGGAGTTGTGTGCAGCAGCCCCCCCCCCCTTTATATAGGCCCCCAGGGGGGTGGCCGGCCCCCTAGAGATCCAATCTCAAGGGGGGCGGCAAGGGGTGGAGTGCCCCCAAGCCGGTGGGCGCCCCACCCCTAGGGTTTCAACCCTAGGCGCAGGGGGTGGGCCTAGGGGGGCGCACCAGCCCCCTGTGGGCTGGTTCCCTTCCCCCTATGGCCCATGGGGCCCTCCGGGATGGTGGCCCCACCGGTGGACCCCGGGACCCTTCCGTGGTCCGTGATTTTGCAGTAACCCGAAACTTTCCCGATGGTCAAACACCACTTCCTATATATTATTCTTTACCTCCGGACCCTTCCGAACTCCTCGTGACGTCCGGGATCTCATCCGGACTCGAACAACATTCGGTAGTCACATACTTGACTTCCAACTAACCCTAGCGCCACCGAACCTTAGTGTGTAGACCCTACGGGTTCGGAGACATCTGACATGACCGAGACGACTCTCGGGCAATAACCAACAGCGGGTCTGGATATCCATGTTGGCTCCTACATGCTCCTCGATGATTTCATCGGTTGAACCACGATGTCGAGGATTCGATCAAACCCAGATGCAATTCCTTTGTCAATCGATGCGTTATTTGCCCGAGACTCGATCGTCGGTATCCCAATACCTCGTTCAGTCTCGTTACGCAAGTCACTTTACTCATCAGTAATGCATGATCCCGTGACCAACACCTTGGTCACATTGAGCTCATTGTGATGATGCATTACCGAGTGGGCCAGAGATACCTCTCCGTCATACGGAGTGACAAATCCGATCTCGATCCATGTCAACCCAACAGATACTTTCGGAGATACCGTAATGCACCTTTATAGTCACCCAGCCACGTTGTGACGTTTGATACACCCAAGGCACTCCTACGGTAACCGGGAGTTACACGATCTCATGGTCGAAGGAATAGATACTTGACATTGGCAAAGCTTCTAGCAAACGAACTATACGATCTTTTATGCTATGCTTATGATTGGGTCTTGTCCATCACATCATTCTCCTAATGATGTGATCCCGTTATCAACGACATCCAATGTCCATAGTCGAAACCATGACCATCTGTTGATCACAACGGGCTAGTCAACTAGAGGCTCACTAGGGACATATTGGGGTCTAAGTGTTCACGTGTATTACGATTTCCGGATAACACAGTTATAGCATGAACAAAAGACAATTATCATGAACATTGAAATATAATAATACTTTTATTATTGCCTCTAGGGCATATTTCCAACAGTCTCCCACTTGCACTAGAGTCACTAATCTAGTTACATTGTGATGAATCGAACACCCATAGAGTTCTGGTGTTGATCATGTTTTGCACGCGAGAGAGGTTTAGTCAGCGGATCTGCGACATTCAGATCCGTGTGCACTTTGCAAATCTCTATGTCTCCATCTTGAACATTTTCACGGATGGAGTTGAAACGACGCTTGATGTGCCTGGTCTTCTTGTGAAACCTGGGCTCCTTGGCAAGGGCAATAGCTCCAGTGTTGTCACAGAAGAGTTTGATCGGCCCCGACGCATTGGGTATGACTCCTAGGTCGGTGATGAACTCCTTCACCCAAATCGCTTCATGTGCTGCCTCCGAGGCTGCCATGTACTCCGCTTCACACGTAGATCCCGCCACGACGCTTTGCTTGCAGCTGCACCAGCTTACTGCTCCACCATTCAACATATACACGTATCCGGTTTGTGACTTAGAGTCATCAGATCTGAGTCGAAGCTAAGCGTCGGCGTAACCCTTCTGACGAGCTCTTCGTCTCCTCCATAAACGAGAAACATGTCCTTTGTCCTTTTCAGGTACTTCAGGATATTCTTGACCGCTGTCCAGTGTTCCTTGCCGGGATTACTTTGGTATCTTGCAACCAAACTTACGGCCAGGTTTACATTGGGTGCAGTACACAAGATGGCATAGATCCTATGGCTGAAGCATAGGGGATGACACTCATCTCTTCTTTATCTTTTGTCGTGGTCGGTGGTCGAGCTGAGCTCAGTTTCACACCTTGTAACATAGGCAAGAACCCCTTCTTGGACTGATCCATTTTGAACCTCTTCAAAATCTTATCAAGGTATGTGCTTTGTGAAAGACCTATGAGGCGTCTCGATCTATCCCTATAGATCTTGATGCCTAATATATAAGCAGCTTCTCCAAGGTCCTTCATTGAAAAACACTTGTTCAAGTAGGCCTTAATGCTGTCCAGAAGTTTTGTATCATTTCCCATCAAGAGTATGTCATCTACATATAATAGGAGAAATGCTACAGAGCTCCCACTCACTTTCTTGTAAACGCAGGCTTCTCCATAAGTCTGCGTAAACCCAAACGCTTTGATCATCTCATCAAAGCGAATGTTCCAACTCCGAGATGCTTGCACCAGTCCGTAAATGGATCGCTGGAGCTTGCATACTTTGTTAGCGTTCTGAGGATCGACAAAACCTTCCGGCTGCATCATATACAGCTCTTCCTTAAGATGTCCGTTAAGGAATGCCGTTTTGACGTCCATCTGCCATATCTCATAATCATAGTATGCGGCAATTGCTAACATGATTCGGACGGACTTAAGCTTCGCTACGGGAGAGAATGTCTCGTCGTAGTCAATCCCTTGAACTTGTCGATAACCCTTAGCGACAAGTCGAGCTTTATAGATGGTGACATTTCCATCCGCGTCCGTCTTCTTCTTAAAAATCCATTTATTTTCTATTGCTCGCCGATCATCGGGCAAGTCTGTCAAAGTCCATACTTTGTTTTCATACATGGATTCTATCTCGGATTTCATGGCCTCAAGCCATTTGTTGGAATCCGGGCCCGCCATTGCTTCTTCATAGTTCGAAGGTTCATTGTTGTCTAGCAACATGATTTCCACGACAGGGTTGCCGTACCACTCTGGTGCGGAACGTGTCCTTGTGGACCTTCGAAGTTCAGCAGTAACTTGATCCGAAGTATCTTGATCATCATTAATGATTTCCTCTTCAGTTGGTGTGGGCATTACAGGAACGGTTTCCTGCGCCGCACCACTTTCCTGTTCGAGAGGTAGTACTTCATCGAGTTCTACTTTCCTCCCACTTACTTCTTTCGAGAGAAACTCTTTCTCTAGAAAGCATCCGTTCTTGGCAACAAAGACTTTGCCTTCGGATCTTAAGTAGAAGGTATACCCGACAGTTTCCTTAGGGTATCCTATGAATACGCATTTTTCCGACTTGGGTTCGAGCTTTTCAGGTTGAAGTTTCTTGACATAAGCATCGCATCCCCAAACTTTTAGAAACGACAGCTTAGGTTTCTTCCCAAACCATAATTCATACGGTGTCGTCTCAACGGATTTAGACGGTGCCCTATTTAAAGTGAATGTAGCTGTCTCTAGAGCGTATCCCCAAAATGATAGCGGTAAATCGGTAAGAGACATCATAGACCGCACCATATCCAATAGAGTGCGATTACGACGTTCGGACACACCGTTTATTTGAGGTGTTCCAGCGGCGTGAGTTGTGAAACGATTCCACATTTCCTTAAGTGTGTACCAAATTCGTGACTTAAATATTCTCCTCCACGATCGATCGAAGAATTTTATCTTTCGGTCACGTTGATTCTCTACCTCACTCTGAAATTCCTTGAACTTTTCAAAGGTCTCAGACTTGTGTTTCATTAAGTAGACATACCCATATCTACTTAAGTCATCCGTGAGAGTGAGAACATAACGATATCCTCCATGAGCCTCAACGCTCATTGGACCGCACACATCGGTATGTATGATTTCCAACAAGTTGGTTGCTCGCTCCATTGTTCCGGAGAACGGAGTCTTGGTCATTTGCCTAAGAGGCAAGGTTCGCATGTGTCAAACGATTCATAATCAAGAGACTCTAAAAGTCCATCAGCATGGAGCTTCTTCATGCGCTTGACACCAATGTGACCAAGGCGGCGATGCCACAAGTATGTGGGACTATCGTTATCAACTTTACATCTTTTGGCATCCACACTATGAACATGTGTAATATTACGCCGAGATTCATTAAGAATAAACCATTGACCATCGGAGCATGACCATAAAACATATCTCTCATATAAATCGAACAACCATTATTCTCGGACTTAAATGAGTAGCCATCTCGTATCAAACGAGATCCGGATACAATGTTCATGCTCAAACTTGGCACTAAATAACAATTATTGAGGTTTAAAACTAATCCGTAGGTAAATGTAGAGGCAGCGTGCGACGGCGATCACATCGACTCTGGAACCATTCCCGACGCGCGATCGTCACCTCGCCCTTCGCCAGTCTCCGTTTATTCCGCAGCTCCTGCTGTGAGTTACATATGTGAGCAACGGCACGGTATCAAATACCGGGAGTTACTACGAGTCTGGTAAGGTACACATCAATTACATGTATATCAAATATACCTTTGGTGTTGCCGACCTTCTTATCCGCTAAGTATTTGGGGCAGTTCCGCTTCGGTGCCCTTCCCTTGCAATAAAAGCACTCAGTCTCGTGCTTGGGTCCATTCTTTGACTTCTTCCGGCAACGAGCTTACGGTAGCGGCAACATCTTTGCCGTCCTTCTTGAAGTTCTTCTTACCCTTGCCCTTCTTGAACTTAGTGGTCTTATTGACCATCAACACTTGATGTTCTTTCTTGATTTCAGCCTCTGCTGACTTCAGCATCGAGAACACTTCAGAATGGTCTTTACCATCCCCGCATGTTGTAGTTCATCACAAAGCTCTTGAAGCTTGGTGGGAGCGATGGAGGATTCTGTCAATGACCGCCTCATCTGGGAGGTTAATGTTCAACTGGGTCATACTGGCGTGCAACCCAGACATCTTCGGATGTGCTCCCGATGTAACTGTTTTCCTCCATCTTACAACTGTAGAACTTGTCGAGACATCATATCTCTCGACCGGGCATGAGCTTGGAAAACTAGTTTCAGCTCTTGAACATCTCATATGCTCCGTGATGCTCAAAACGCTTTTGGAGCCCGGTTCTAAGCTGTAGAGCATGCCGCACTGAACGAGGGAGTAATCATCGAGCGAGTCGCCAGACGTTCAAATCGTCTTGCAGCGCCGGAGAACAGGTGGATCACCTAACGGTGCTTCTAGGACATCTTGTTTCTTGGCAGCTATGAGGATGATCCTCGGGTTCGGACCCGATCCGTATAGTTGCTGCCATCATCTTTCAGCTTGGTTTCTCTAGGAACGCGTTGAAGTTCATGTTGACATTAGCGTTGGCCATTGATCTACAAGACATATTTGCAAAGGTTTTAGACTAAGTTCATGATAATAAAGTTCTTAATCAAAATTACGAACTCCCACTTAGATTAGACATCCTCTAGTCATCTAAGTGTTACACGATCCGAGTCGACTAGCCCGTGTCCGATCATCACGTGAGACGGACTAGTCATCATCGGTGAACATCTTCATGTTGATCGTATCTTCCATACGACTCGTGTTCGACCTTTCGGTCTCCGTGTTCGAGGCCATGTCCGCACATGCTAGGCTCGTCAAGTTAACCCTAAGTGTTTTCGCTGTGTAAATCTGTCTTACACCCGTTGTATGTGAGCGTAAGGATCCATCACACCCGATCATCACGTGGTGCTTAGAAACGACGAACTGTAGCAACGGTGCACAGTTAGGGGAGAACACTTCTTGAAATTTTTATAAGGGATCATCTTATTTACTACCGTCGTCCTAAGTAAACAAGATGTAAAAACATAATAAACATCACATGCAATTATATATAGTTGTGACATGATATGGCCAATATCATCAAGCTCCATTGATCTCCATCTTCGGGGCTCCATGATCACCTTGTCACCGGCTTGACACCATGATCTCCATCATCATGATCTCCATCATCGTGTCTTCATGAAGTTGTCACGCCAACGACTACTTCTACTTCTATGACTAACGCGTTTAGTAATGAAGTAAAGTAGTTTACATGGCGTTCTTCAATGACACGCAGGTCATACAAAAATAAAGACAACTCCTATGGCTCCTGCCGTTGTCATACTCATCGACATGCAAGTCGTGAATCCTATTACAAGAACATGATCTCATACATCACAATTCAACATTCATCACAACTTCGGCCATATCACATCACATGATCAATCGCTGCAAAAACAAGTTAGGCGTCCTCTAGTTGTTGTTGCATCTTTTACGTGGCTGCGATTGGGTTCTAGCAAGAACGTTTTCTTACCTACGAATCACCACAACGTGATTTTGTCAACTTCTATTTACCCTTCATAAGGGCCCTGTTCATCGATTCCGCTCCAACTAAAGTGGGAGAGCAGACACCGCCAGCCACCTTATGCAACTAGTGCATGTCAGTCGGTGGAACCGGTCTCACGTAAGCGTACGTGTAAGGTTGGTCCGGGCCGCTTCATCCCACAATACCGTTGAGCAAGAAAAGACTAGTAGGGGCAAGTAAGATGACAAGATCAACGCCCACAACAAATTTGTGTTCTACTCGTGCAATAGAGAACTACGCATAGACCTAGCTCATGATGCCACTGTTGGGGAACGTTGCAGAAAATTAAAATTTTTCCTACGGTTTCACCAAGATCCATCTATGAGTTCATCTAAGCAACGAGTAACGGGTGAGAGTTTGCATCTACATACCACTTGTAGATCGCGTGCGGAAGCTTGCTTGGTGATGATGGAGTCGTACTCGAACGTGATTCAGATCACCGATGCCAAGTGCTGAACGGACAGCACCTCCGCGTTCAACACACGTACGGGACGAGCGACGTCTCCTCCTTCTTGATCCAGCAAGGGGGAAGGAGAGGTTGAGGAAGACAGCACCACCGGCAGCACGACGGCGTGGTGATGGTGGTGAAGCAGTACTCCGACAGGGCTTCGCCGAGCTCTACGGAGGAGGAGATGTGTTGGGGAGGGGAGGGGCTGCGCCTTGGGTGTTGTGTCCAGCAGCCCCCCCCCCCCTTTATATAGGCCCCCAGGGGGGTGGCCGGCCCCCTAGAGATCCAATCTCAAGGGGGGGGCGGCGGCCAAGGGGGTGGAGTGCCCCCCAAGCCAGGTGGGGCGCCCCCCCACCCCTAGGGTTTCAACCCTAGGCGCAGGGGGTGGGCCTAGGGGGGCGCACCAGCCCCCTGTGGGCTGGTTCCCTTCCCCCTATGGCCCATGGGGCCCTCCGGATGGGTGGCCCCACCGGTGGACCCCAGGACCCTTCCGGTGGTCCGTGCATTTTGCCGTAACCCGAAACTTTCCCGATGGCGAAACACCACTTCCTATATATTATTCTTTACCTCCGGACCCTTCCGAACTCCTCGTGACGTCCGGGATCTCATCCGGGACTCGAACAACATTCGGTAGTCACATACTTGACTTCCAACTAACCCTAAGCGCCACCGAACCTTAAGTGTGTAGACCCTACGGGTTCGGGAGACATCGAACATGACCGAGACGACTCTCGGGCAATAACCAACAGCGGGTCTGGATATCCATGTTGGCTCCCACATGCTCCTCGATGATTTCATCGGTTGAACCACGATGTCGAGGATTCGATCAAACCCTGTATGCAATTCCTTTGTCAATCGATGCGTTACTTGCCCGAGACTCGATCGTCGGTATCCCAATACCTCGTTCAGTCTCGTTATCGCAAGTCACTTTACTCGCACCGTAATGCATGATCCGTGACCAACACCTTGGTCACATTGAGCTCATTGTGATGATGCATTACCGAGTGGGCCCAGAGATACCTCTCCGTCATACGGAGTGACAAATCCAGTCTCGATCCATGTCAACCCAACAGATACTTTCGGAGATACCTGTAATGCACCTTTATAGTCACCCGATTCGTTGTGACGTTTGATACACCAAGGCACTCCTACGGTAACCGGAGTTACACGATCTCATGGTCGAAGGAATAGATACTTGACATTGGCAAAGCTTCTAGCAAACGAACTATACGATCTTTTATGCTATGCTTATGATTGGGTCTTGTCCATCACATCATTCTCCTAATGATGTGATCCCGTTATCAACGACATCCAATGTCCATAGTCAGGAAACCATGACCATCTATTGATCACAACGGGCTAGTCAACTAGAGGCTCACTAGGGACATATTGGGGTCTAAGTGTTCACACGTGTATTACGATTTCCGGATAACACAGTTATAGCATGAACAAAAGACAATTATCATGAACATTGAAATATAATAATACTTTTATTATTGCCTCTAGGGCATATTTCCAACAATGGCAAGGGCACACGGAGTGCCCAAGTCCTTCTCTCCCAAATCCCACCAAAGCAACTAATGCTAGGGAGGAAAATGAGAGGAAGAACGAAAGAAGAACACGAAGAACTCCAAGATCTAGATCCAAGGGGTTCCCCTCACTTAGAGGAGAAAGTGATTGGTGGAAACGTGGATCTAGATCTCCCCTCTCTTTTCCCTCAAGAACTAGCAAGAATCATAGGAGGGATTGAGAGTTAGCAAGCTCGAAGAAGGTCAACAATGGGGGAAGAACACGAGCCAAAGAGATAAGGTTCATTGGGGAAGAAGACCCCCTTTTATAGGTGGAAAAAAATCCAACCGTTATGCTCATAGCCCGCACAGAGCGGTACTACCGCTCCAAGGAGCGGTACTACCGCTAGGGCGGTAGTACCCCTTTGAAACACAACAGCGAGGAGGCAAAAAGGCCAGAACAACCGTCGGAGCGGTAGTACCGCTTGACCTCACGGTACTACCGCTAGGGGTAGCGGTACTACTGCTAAGGGTAGCGGTACTACTGCTTGCGAGCGATACTAAAAAATTACATCAGGGCCTACCACCGTAGGACTTGGGACGAGTTTTTGGTCCGGAGCGGTACTACTGCTGTAGGAGCCGCGGTAGTACTGCTCTGGAGCGGTAGTAAAAAATTACATCCGCTCCAATTCGCGGTAGTACCATTGCAGCCTTTTCAGAACACCAAAACTGCCACAACTTTTGCAAACGGACTCCGAATTCGATGATACCAAGTTTGTTGGAAAGCTAGCGACAAGGGCTAACACAATCTTTAAAAAATATCAATAAGAAGCAAATTAGAAAAGTCCCATAAGAAAATGGTCAGAACCCTTCCTCGGATAAGACCGGCAAAACCTCCAATACCGAAAACATTATAGAAGACGCATGCGAACTCCGTTTTCGATGAACTCAAGCTTGTCATCAAGATGACCATAAGCTCTAAGACTCACAAGGATGCAATGGTTTGAGATCTCTACTAACGATACGATCAAGCTACCAACTTGAGAGCCCCACTTGATAGTACGGCAAACGATCCTATAACCCGTTCTCCCAACTATCACCACGAGACCGGTAAAATAGAAAACCTATCAAGGGCAAACCTTTGCCTTGCACATGGTCCACTTGAGCTAGATGATGACGATCTTGACTCCCTCAAGTTGGACCACCTTTCTTGATTGCGTTGGCTCGATGAAGACTAGATGATTGCTCCCCCATAGTCCACTATGGGTGAGCCACTCTTCGGCACGTCTTCACAAGTCCATTGACACCACAATGGATGGCAAGATTCAAGCACTTGATCTCTTCGTGATGCTCCACTTGAACTTGCACACGGCAATCTTGATGACGATCACCACTTGATGCCATCCTTTCCATGGGTTGTATGATATCTTCCTGTTGACGCAAGCCCATGGACACGTACCTAACCCCACAACTCTCACATAGACCATGGGTTAGTACACAAAGTGCAATGGACAATGCTTACCATACCATGGGATCACTTGATCCCTCTCGGTACATCTTCTACGCTTTGTGAGTTGATCAACTTGATTCACTCTTGACTTAGTCTTGATCAACCTTGAATCTTTCCAACTTTCTTCATTTGGATGATGTCTTGAAGGTAGACATGAATGAACACACAATCTTCTTCTTCAAGACATGCTTGCAATAAGCTCAACACTCACATGACCGATCTTTGGATAATTCCTTCATAGCACCGTGGTGATCACAAACTCTCCTTGAAACTAACAAATGGACTCCAAGAAAAGCCTATGGACAAAACCTTCAAATATAACTCAAGGCAATCATTAGTCCATAGAGATTGTCATCAATTACCAAAACCAAACATGGGAGCACCGCATGTTCTTTCAATCTCCCCCATTTTGGTAATTGATGACAATCACTTTCAAGAGAGTTTATACAAGGAATTATGCATCACCATGCAATGCAACAACCAATGATGCATGAGAATGAGATGCATATGCTTAGGAACCAAAACCAAAGCAAGGAGAAAACTCAGAAGACTTCTCCACAAAACTCTCTGAAACTCCTCCCCCATTGGCATCGATCGCCAAAATGGGTGAAAAGCTTAGAAGGCCAAAATAAATTGTGTATTTCTCAACGAGAGAGTGGAATGCAATACACATATCCAACTGCCAATACTTGGAGGAAGACAAACTATATTGAGGCCCAAAGATTGCAAAAGAATGATATGCCACAAAGACATAACAAAGAGAGAAACAAGAAATCGAGCAATCAAAAGATACCAATTGAAGCAAGCAATCAAAGGATATCAATTGAACCAACTAGACCAAAGATCCTATGAGCCACATGAATGAAGGATATTATGATATGAGCAAAGGAGTGTTCTAAAGAAACTAGAGAAGCTCCCCATGATTTGTGCACACATACAAATTTTTGTATTTGAATACAAAGTGCACAAAATAGGATCATAGATCCCCCAAAATCAATAGAAACATACAACAAGTGCAAGTGAGCATAAAGGAAACTAAGCCTAGCACTTGCAACAAGCACATGGTTGAGCAACATGTAAAAGAGGCAACTTAAGAATAGGCTCAACCAAAATGATGTGTGTGAGTCATGGCGAAGCACTTGAGGAGACTAAAATTAGGATGAGCATTAAGCATCAACATAGTCTTGAAAGAATGAGGCACACGGTGCAAGGCCTATCATTCCCACACATAACTGGCAAATGGGTTCACAAGCTTACTAAAAAGCAAAACAGAACCTATGCTTGTGACAACCCATGGTGAAGATAGACGATGAGAGGCTCATCAAGACGAGGGATACCAATTAAGATGGCAAAAGCCTCGTAAAGATAAGCAAGAGGAAAATAATCTTCACCACACAAGAGTGCAACAAGATGCAACGATAGAGGCACTCAAGGCAAAAGCTTTCACGGAGCCACAAAGAAATAACAAGAGAAAGACAAGGTGGACGTGAAAGAAAGGATATCAACTAGAGATGTAATTTATATCAAGTGTATAAGGTTCTAGGTAGACGAAATCATGAGATATATATCTACAAAGAAGGATGTACACCCAAAATAGTTACAACACGAAGGAACAAGATATCCACAAGGAAGTCATAAATATACCAATAAGATATTTGCTTGAAAGCATAGCACTTGTCTAGATATGGTCTTATTGTATATAAATGAAGTCCAATCACACAGTGATCAAAGACATCACAACTAGCAACAAGAGATCATCGTTGGGATGCTTTGAGAAAGGAAACAAGTATCACAAGATATGAAATGAATATCATGCCAAGGTGCAACCTACACAAGGTTGAATGCAAGAGAGGAAAGCATGAATAGATACTTGTTACCGAGATATCATTGGAAGGATGTAGTAGATACCAATTGAAGGTAGATAGTAGTTCATTGATCATCCTAGCTTGACTCCAATATGCACATGGTGACAACACTTTCCTTGTGAGTGAGCCGAGCATCCAATGCATCTCCAAATGTTCCTAGAAGAACAAAACAAACTAAACGGTAGCCAAACTCATTGGGACCAAATAGTTAGAAACACCAATACATAGGACAAACTCTACATAAATATGTGCATATAGATATGAAAATGAATTTCATGCACATCTCATCCAAATTGAGACTAGGTGGAGTTTCCCCTATATATTGAGTCAAAGGAAGAAAGCATGCCAAATAACATACAAGAAGTAAACATGCATGCTCAAAACTTTCAAGAACCGAAACCAAAAGAAAAAAAGGAATGCCAAGTGAAAAAAATACCAAGTAGATAAAACGGCTTGCCTTCCACCAACACACACTTGATAGGGATCACAAGAAGAGTGTTCTAAAGAAAATAGGATAGCTCTCCCACGAGTTGTGCACTATAGAGAACTTGCTTTTGAATACAAAATGCACAAGGTGGGATCACCACTTTCACTAAATCTAGAAAACACTAGACAAGAACAAGAAATTAACAAGATTCACAAGTGGTATGGAAGACAACGGGAGTTGACACAAGCCTTGGCAAGAGAAAAGGCAAATAAAAACAAAAGCCAACGTGAAGATGATCAATAATTTCTACCACACATAAGTGAGTACCAATTGTCAAAAGACAAGAAGTATTTGGAAATAATTCCCGGTGGCAGATAGCAAGGATATCCGACATCATCTTCACACCAAACACAAGCAAATTGCAACTTGTAGAGCTAACATGCCACCTAGGAACAAGATAATTTACAATATCAATTCTAGGTGACACTATCTCAAATGTACACATTTTCTAGGCTAGTAATATACACATAGCATATTACTCCCCCATAATGTGATACCAATTAAAGATAAACAAAAGGCAAAATAACGATCCAACAAGAGATAATTAATGAACAATTTAGAATTTGAATTTCTCATGAGAAGACATACCACATAGCAACTAGATAATCTTGAAATATCAATACTAGATGGTATTACTCATGTACACATATTTATAGGATTGTGACGTGCACAAAGCACATCACTCCCCCATAATGGATATTCCATTAATCTCTCACAAGAGCCAACTCAGAAATAAACAAGATGCACTAAGGCTCAACGAACGACACACAAGTACATGATGTGCAAACCAACATACACAAAGGCAATTTGGAGACACATCATATACAAACACATGCAAGGAACAAAACCCAAAACATGCAAGGGGGCAAGTAACTTCCAATGTAAGCAATATAAGTACAAGTTACCGCAAGGAGGCACATTGGATATAAGATATAGACTTGATGATTCAATTGACTTGGCTTGAGACCATAAGAGTGATGAAGTCCCCTTAATTCTTCATAATGTAGCCAAGTCTCCAATGCCCTCCAACAACACCTATTGATCAAGTTTGAGCTTGTTGGTCCCCAACCAAGTTGGGTCCTAAGAGGTTAGTCACAATAGGCTTGGCTACCCAAATGGTTCTTTCCTTCAAACCACTTTGAGTACCAACAAACTTGGCAAACACATTGCCAACCTTATCCTTCCCAAGAGAATAGACATCATCAATAACAATTGGGTTGGATAAGTTACCACTAGTGCATGAAGAAGCAAGGTGACCTTTCTCACGACATAGATAGCAACGTCTACTCTTCACTTTCTTCTCACTTGATTTCTCAACTTGAGAAGCATTAGCTTGAGTCTTCTTGGGAAGAGGCCTTTCTTCAACTTGAGGTTGAGCATGAGAATGCACTTGTAGCCACTTCCCTTGTTGCTTGTCACTAATGGCCTTCTTCTTCAATGGGCAAGATCTAACATAATGCCCTTCAATTTTGCACTTGAAGCAAATAATCTTGGCCGAATTCTTGACTTGTTTTTGGCCCTTCTTCTTGTTGATCTTGGACTTCTTCTTCTTGTTGGAGTTGAATCCAAGTCTACCTTTGTCATTGGGGGATTTTTGCACACTCAAGATATTGTTGAGTGTGAATTTTCCTTCATGACTCTTTTCCAAGTCTTTCTTTAAAGAAGTGACTTGGGCCTTGAGCTCTTTGATTTCCTCTACATGGTTAGTCTCAACATAAGTACTAGAGGAAGTATAAGCTTCATCGTTAGACCAACATGGCAAGGAAAGCAATTCATCACAAGATGTACCAACATTGTGAGTAGATGAATTACAAGGACTAGCACATGGCAATATACTATTTTGACTAGAAGTAGTGCTAGTATCCACATGAGGCTCACTAGATGTTACATTAATAATCATGGCCTCATGAGCTATCTTTAGCACACTATGGGATACTAGAATATCATCATGAGAGCTTGAGAGCTTTTCATGACTTTCTTCCAATTTCCCATAATTACTAGATACCACCTCAAGTTGAGCCCGTAGCTCAACATTCTCCTTCAAAATGGATGCTTCACAAGTAATATAGTTGGTAGCACAAGCGTCATCATTTACAACAATAGGAGAGGACAACTTGGCAAGCTCTTTTAAATAAGAAGCTTCAAGTTGGGCATGAGACTCGGTGAGTTTGATGATCTCACCCTTGATGACCCTTGAGCCATTTTCGAGGTGCTCAAAATCCTCAAGGAGTCTAGCATGAGAAACTTCAAGCTTAGCATTTTTAGTTTTCAAATCATTGGCCACCTCAAGAGATCTATCATGAGATTCCCTCACTCTAGATAATTCTAGAGCAAAAGTCTCCTCAAGAGATTCGGAGGTGGTTTGTTCATGTTCAAGAGCTTGAGATAGCTCCGCGATCTCATTTGCGTAATCATGCCCATGAGCTTCCATTTTCTCAATGGTGGCCTCATGCTCCTCTAGATGAGATTCCAACTCCTCAATGTATTTCTTGCCATCAATGGCAATGGACATTATTTCCATGAAGTTGGAACGAGCAATTTTATTTTTATGAAGAGCTTTAAAAATCATTTCCCCCTTAGTTTTTAAGGAGGCAACATTATCAATCTCTTCATCATTATCCTCATCATCATTAGCATCAACATCATCATCAAGAGACATATTGGGGTACAAAGTAGGAGATACCTTGATGCCTTAGCCATAAGGCAAAAAGCAATAGATGACGATGTAGGATCCCTTGAGGCACCATTAAACACCACATCTTGTTCCATGGAGTGTTTGGTTTCCTCTACATTGTTAGCATAACAATTCGAGGAAATAGATGCATTTTTATCATGGCAACAAGACATAGCAAGCATATCATCATGAGATTTAGTCAAGCAATTTCTACATGATATGCAAGGACTATCAACACAAGCATGTGAAACATTTGGAGTGCTAGAAGTGTTAAAATCCAAAGATGAAGCATTGCAATAAGAAAGTAATGAAGGATTATCAACAATAAGCCCACTATCATCATTGCAATGAACACCACTACTCACCGTGTCATTACCTTGTGGCAAACCACTTGTAGGTGAAGTAGAAGAAGTTGAGAACGCAACACGGCCGGAGGTGGAGGGAGGACAATCATCCTTACAAATCTTGGACACACCATATTTATCTTGAAGCTTTGTCCACAACTCATGAGCATCCCCGAACGGCATGAGTTGAAATATAACTACATTGCTCAAAGCATCAAAAAGCACATTAGAAGCTTGAGCATTGAGATAAGAGTTTTTCTCATCCTCTAAAGATAAGCTTTGGGGATCATTTGGAGGAGAAAAACCCATATCTACAATTCACTCTAAATTTGGGTCCATGACCCTAAAGAGATTAAGCATGCGAATTACCCAAACATCAAAATTTGTGCCATCGAAACTAAGAGTGTCAGAGAATCCTAATCCCCTAGTCGACATCTTTACTCTCTAGGCGGTTAAGCCAAACAAAGAGAGACGAGGCTCTGATACCAATTGAAAGATCATGGATGTCGCCTAGAGGGGGGGGGGTGAATAGGTGTTTTAAAATAATTACGGTTTAGGCTTGAACAAATGCGGAATAAACCTAACGGTTAATTTGTCAAGCACAAAACCTACAACAACTAGGCTCACCTATGTGCACCAACAACTTATGCTAAGCAAGATAAACAACTATGTGATAGCAAGATATATGACAAGAACAATATGGCTATCACAAAGTAAAGTGCATAAGTAAAAGGCTCGGGTAAGAGATAACCGAGGCACGCGGAGACGACGATGTATCCCGAAGTTCACACCCTTGCGGATGCTAATCTCCGTTTGGAGCGGTGTGGAGGCACAATGCTCCCCAAGAAGCCACTTAGGCCACCGTAATCTCCTCATGCCCTCGCACAATGCAAGATGCTGTGATTCCACTAAGGGCCCCTTGAGGGCGGTCACCGAACCCGTACAAATGGCAACCCTTGGGGGCGGTCCCCGAACCCGTACACTTTGGCAACCCTTGGGGGCGGTCACCGGAACCCGTCAAATTGCTCGGGGCGATCTCCACAACCTAATTGGAGACCCCGACGCTTGCCCGGAGCTTTACACCACAACGATTGAGCTCCAAGCACCACCAACCGTCTAGGGCGCCCAAGCACCCAAGAGGAACAAGCTCAAGGGCAGCAAGCACCCAAGAGTAATAAGCTTCTCAACTAGTAACTTCCATGTATCGCGTGGAGAACTCTAACCGATGCACCAAATGCAATGGCAAGGGCACATGGAGTGCCCAAGTCCTTCTCTCCCAAATCCCACCAAAGCAACTAATGCTAGGGAGGAAAATGAGAGGCAGAACGAAAGAAGAACACGAAGAACTCCAAGATCTAGATCCAAGGGGTTCCCCTCACTTAGAGGAGAAAGTGATTGGTGGAAACGTGGATCTAGATCTCCTCTCTCTTTTCCCTTAAGAACTAGCAAGAATCATAGGAGGGATTGACAGTTAGCAAGCTCGAAGAAGGTCAACAATGGGGGAAGAACATGAGCCAAAGAAATAAGGTTCATTGGGGAAGAAGACCCCCTTTTATAGGTGGGAAAAAAATCCAACCGTTATGCTCACAGCCCGCCCAGAGCGGTACTACCGCTAGGGCGGTAGTACCCCTTTGAAACACAATAGCGAGGAGGCAAAAAGGTCAGAAGAACCGTCGGAGCGGTAGTACCGCTTGACCTCACGGTACTACCGCTAGGGGTAGCGGTACTACTGCTTGCGAGCGGTACTAAAAAATTACATCCGGGCCTACCACCGCAGGACTTGGGACGAGTTTTTGGTCCGGAGCGGTACTACCGCTGTAGGAGCCGCGGTAGTACTGCTCTGGAGCGGTAGTAAAAAATTACATCCGCTCCAATTCGCGGTAGTACCGCTGCAGCCTTTTCAGAACACCAAAACTGCCACAACTTTTGCTAACAGACTCCGAATTCGATGAAACCAAGTTTGTTGGAAAGCTAGCGACAAGGGCTAACACAATCTTTAAAGAAATATCAAGAAGAAGCAAATTAGAAAATTCCCATAAGAAAATGGTCAGAACCGTTCCTCGGATAAGACCGACAAAACCTCCAACACCGAAAACATTATAGAAGACGCATGCGAACTCCGTTTTCGATGAACTCAAGCTTGTCATCAAGATGACCATAAGCTCTAAGACTCACAAAGAGAAACAAACGAGAACCAAGAAACATGATGCAAGGATGCAATGGTTTGAGATCTCTACTAACGATACGATCAAGCTACCAACTTGAGAGCCCCACTTGATAGTACGGCAAACGATCCTATAACCCGGTCTCCCAACTACCACCACGAGACCGGTAAAATAGAAAACCTATCAAGGGCAAACCTTTGCCTTGCACATGGTCCACTTGAGCTAGATGATGACGATCTTGACTCCCTCAAGTTGGACCACCTTTCTTGATTGCGTTGGCTCGATGAAGACTAGATGATTGCTCCCCCATAGTCCACTATGGGTGAGCCACTCTTCGGCACGTCTTCACAAGTCCATTGACACCACAATGGATGGCAAGATTTAAGCACTTGATCTCTTCGTGATGCTCCACTTGAACTTGCACACGGCAATCTTGATGACGATCACCACTTGATGCCATCCTTTCCATGGGTTGTATGGTATCTTCCTGTTGACGCAAGCCCATGGACACGTACCTAACCCCACATAGGACTCTCACATAGACCATGGGTTAGTACACAAAGTGCAATGGACAATGCTTACCATACCATGGGATCACTTGATCCCTCTCGGTACATCTTCTACGCTTTGTGAGTTGATCAACTTGATTCACTCTTGACTTAGTCTTGATCAACCTTGAATCTTTCCAACTTTCTTCATTTGGATGATGTCTTGAAGGTAGACATGAATGAACACACAATCTTCCTATTCAAGACATTCTTGCAATAAGCTCAACACTCACATGACCGATCTTTGGATAATTCCTTAATAGCACCGTGGTCATCACAAACTTTCCTTTAAACCAACAAATGGACTCCAAGAAAAGCCTATGGACAAACCCTTCAAATATAACTCAAGGCAACCATTAGTCCATAGAGATTGTCATCAATTACCAAAACCAAACATGGGAGCACCGCATGTTCTTTCACCCTCCCCCGACCGGTCGGTGTCCGGTGCCCCGCTGGAGTATCCTGCGCCTGCTTCTCCGACTCAACTGCTCCCGGGGGCCATCGACGACGTGGTCACTCCCGTCGCCTCCCACCCGCCTCGGATGGTGTCGTACGCCCAACGGGCCCGGGCTTCGTCGACTCCGGTGACTGCCTCCCGCCCAATTGCCCGTCTCGATGATGACCGCCCGACCATCTTCCCGGCGCCGTTCATTTCCGAGCATGCTGAGCTCTGGGCTGTGGTCCGGAACCTCGAGCCAGGTGCGAACGACATTCCCTCCAGTTCTTCCAGTCATTTTCCGCACTTGAGGCTGTTCCGTTCGGCCACCTTGCTAAGGTGGCCTCGGACTCGTCCATCGTTTTCAGGGGGAGGTTGCCCCCCTTAGAGCAGATTGCAGATATTCAGGCCCGCGAGATCCTTGACGGGAAACTTGCCGAGGCCTGGGCCCGACTCCTTCGCATACCGGCACCCCAGCCTCATGCAGGGGTGCCGGTCGAGGAAATTCGTGGCCGTACTCGCTCCCGCATTGCCGCTCTCAGAGCCCGCAACGCCTCCACTGTTCTGGGGTCAAGCAGCCCCCCAATGGCGGTCTAGATGCGTGCCCTCTTCTAGAACATCCGCGGCTTTGGCCATGACGGCCGCCGCCGCCAACTCATTGAGTACATGTGTGACAAACACATTGACATCATTGCCACCTAAGAAACCATGCGTACGGAGTTTTGCCTCCCCAAGCTTGATAGTCTTAGCCCCCACCTGTTCGCCTGGCATTGGCTCCGTTCTAGTGGGACCACTGGGCACTCGGGTGGCATCCTTCTAGGTGTAAAGGATGCCACCTTTGAGGTGGGCGGTATGGACCAGGGCAAATTCTTCGTTAGTATGGAGATCTTTGAACGGGCACTCAACTTCAAGTGGGAGGTCGTCATTGTCTATGGACCGGCAGACACTGTCGCTCCCCGGCCTTCCTCGCTGAGCTGCAACAGAAGATCTCCGCTTCCCTCCTCACGGTAGTCATGGGAGGAGACTTTAACCTCATCCGTTCCCCGGATGAGAAGAGCAATGACCGGATCAACCGCCCCGGATGCAGATGTTCAATGACTGCATCGCGGAGCTCGGCCTTCGTGAGCTTGAGCGGACGGGGCCAGGTTCACCTGGACAAACCGTCAGGCGGACCCGACGTGATCCGTGCTGGATCACGTCCTAGTTTCTTCGGAATGGGAACTTAGATGTCCTTTGGCCTCGCTGCAGGCGATCACCCGGATTGGGTCCGATCATGTCCCTCTCCTCCTCTCCACCGCCGATGAACGCCCCCCATCCCACCGTGGTTCCAGTTTGAGCTCTTCTAGCTCAACCAGGCGTTATTTCTCAAGGCCGTCGCGGCTAAGTGGATCGCCATGCACACATCTCCCCATCGCTCCATGTCCGCAGTTGACTCGTGGCAGTTTTGCGCCAAGCTCGCCTGCCAATTTATGAAGGGGTGGGGCGCGAACCTTGGCCGAGACCTCCGCGAACGCAAGAAAGCCCTCCTGATTGCCATCCAAGCCCTGGACACCCGTGCTGACACTTCCGGAATCTCCCCAGATGAGTGGATGCTGAGATATGATCTCGAGGATCAGCTCTCGACCATCTACACGAACGAAGAAGCATACTGGCGGCTCCGCGGCACCCAACAGTGGGTGCTCCATGGAGACGCTAATACGGCTTACTTCCAGGCGATCGCCAATGGATGGCGACGACGGAATTCCATCCATTTCTTGTGGGATGGAGATGCCCAGCTCGTTCGCCCCTCGGACATCCGAGCCCACGTAGATGGCTTATATAAAGCCCTATTCTCCCCCACCCCTCGGGGTGGGGCTGCTCTGGCCCCCGATACTTGGTCGGTGGGCCAGTTAGTATCCAACGAGACTAATGCCGCCTTGGTGGCCCCTTTATCGGAGGACGAGGTTCCTTGCGGCGATCAAGGGTATGAACCCCACCTCGGCCCCGGGTCCGGATGGATTGCCAGTAACGTTTTTCAAAACGTTCTGGCAAACCATCAAACCGGAGGTCATGGCTCTTTTCGACGAATTCTTTTCGGGGACCATGGACCTTGGGCGCCTAAACTATGGGGTCATCACTCTCATCCCCAAAGTTCCGGGCGCCTCTGACATTCGCCAGTTTCGTCCTATCACTGCGATCAATGTGATATTCCGGATCTTGGCTAAAGGGTACGCCAATAGGGTGTGTGACAGCCTGGTTTTTGCCCTCTTTTCTTTGCTTGATTTTTCAGTTGAGTTGGTTTTGAATTTGGAGTTTTGAATCATTTCATTTGGACTTAACCACTTGGGTACCCCTTGATTTTCACCCAAGTGTTCCCTCTCCTCCTCAAAACCATCATTTCACCCCTGGCCAACCCAACAATATTGCTTGAAATATTTTTCTTAAATGAAAAATATTCATTTTGGCATCCAAAACCCCAGCTAAACCCTTGAGCTCCAAAGCAACCCTAAATTTTCTTGCCCCAAAAATCCTGAGAAAAATCCCAATTATTCTTTGGACCCTAGGGCACGTTTCTGAGCAAAAATATTTCACCACTCTTTCGAATATTTTGGCTACAGAAAATAAAGTCACTTCTGGGCTGAAATGGTAGTTTCTACATCAACTACCTTTTTACTAGCTCCATTGTAGCTGGTTTTCCCTGTGCTTATTTACCTTAGTAAGGGTTAGTAAAACCCCAAAGCTCAGCCCTTGAATCCCAGTAGTTTGACCGCAGTAATTCTCCAAAACTGTCCAGTAACTTGTCAGCAGCACCATTTTACTTCTACTACAACTGGAACCTAACCCAACTCTGGTAACAACCCTGTTAGTGCATAGGGTGGCCTGATGTCACGGTCCACGCGGTGACCGCGTTCGTCCGAGCATGCTGGCATGCAATACGCGCGCTCTGCACGTCGCCAGCGCCTCTGTTGAGCGCGTGCTCGCTGCTCGGCCGGCCAGAGTGTGCCACCCCTCTCCACCATCCTCGTCTGCACCTCCATAACTCCACCCTGCCGCTCGCCGACACCGGAGCTCGCCGCAGCAAGCACGGGCACGGTCCGGCGAACGGCACAGTGCGCGCGCACTGTGTTCGTCTCTTTCCCCCTCGCTCCTGTGCTCGTCCGCGCCCGCGTACAGTGCTTGCGTGACCTCCGTCGCCTTCTCCATCGCTCTCTGGCACCGTTCGTCACCGGGCGCCTGGGACAGGTCTCCTCTAGCGGAGCCCGAGCCCTCCTCGCCGCCCCGCCTATAAAAGAAGCCCCTCTGTAGCCTCCTGGAGCACCTCAACCACTCCCACTCCCTCCTAGAGCCAGTAGAAGCCGCAGCCCGGCCGGGCAGGTCGCAGGCTGCCGTCCCGGAGCCGAGCTCACCGGCGATCCCCTCCGGATCGTTCCCGCAGCTCCGGCCCCTCCCAAGCCACGGCGACCCCGCCAGGGCCTCCGCCTCTCCTCCGTGAAGCCAAGCCACCTAGCTGGAGCCCCTGGAGCCGCCCCAAGCCGCCGTCTTCCTCATCTCCGGCAACCTCCGCCCTCTGTCGCCGCTGGAGAGGTCAAATCCGACGCCGTCCAGCCACCGTTAGCTACGCTACAGGTATGGGCACGTGCGCAATCGTCTTCTCCGTCGATCCCTCCCTCTCGTTCGCCTCCAAGAAGCCTCACCGCCGGTGTGAGCTCTGGTCAAGTGTTGTCCCCCTCTGTTTTCCTCTCCCCTCCCTCCGGCCTGACTAGCGAGGCCCGCTAGTCAGCCCCTCATTACGCGCGCGAAGCGGTATGAGTGGTGGCGCCCCAGGAGTTTACGCTTTCGACGTCACCCCCTCTGTTTATTATTTCAAATTCATTTAAATTCCAGGAAACTTCAAATGGCAATAACTTTTTATCTGTAAGTCCAAATGCATTGATTCTTTTTGCATCGTGTTCCGCGTCCAAAAATCTAACAGCACCCAAAAGATGGGATTTTTCCTTGCTGTCTAGATTTTCTGGTAATTTTCAGAAGGTTTCTTAATATTTTCTTTTGGTGATTTTGAATATTTTCAGAAGAACCATCTTGTCTTGAGGATCACCAGGAGCTTTGTGAACCTCATCAGCACTAAGGCAAGCCACAGTAACATTTTCATAGTGCCACTTCAATATTTGTGATTTTCCTACTTGAACTTATGAATATTCATGCATTTCAATTATTTTTATGATGATTATATTCTGTTAAATGTTTTCATGTTAAAATACTTGAACTACAGAATGTTTGAAGTGAATCTTGTTGATAAGCTAAGGAGAACTTAGTTGCATGAGATGAATAAATGATATGATCATAGAGTTGGATAATTAGTTTAATTATTATTTTTGAATGATTAAAAAAATAATGAGATTGCTAGTAATGATTCTGGTATAAGTGAGATGTGATCTTATCCAGAGTAGAAGCATGAGTTGATGATGGCTCCGTAGGAGCGTGGTTGATTCAGTTGTTTGCATGGTTATGTGGTGCATATGTTAAGTGATGCATGGCATGGTATTATGACACCGGTTATTTTCACATTAAATTGAACCTGATTAATAACTCAACTTGAACATGTTGTTGACCGGGTCATGGTGCCGTTGAAACGAGTCTTTCCCAGTGCAACCACATTTGCCGGTATGGGACGGCCTTAATGCGTTTCATTGTCGTGCCTCTGGTCGGTGCCTCCATTTAGGGAAGGTTATGGGTGTGCTGTACCCTGGCCCGGTAGGCAAGCATAACCTTGTGAGCCTGTTGTTAAGTTAATTTTGGTACCGGATCCCAGAGTGGATCGTGGCCACGACGGTGGTCGAGGTGTCTGGAGGTAGACACGGGGCCACCCAGGACTAGCCCGGTGGGGTCTGAGTCAGAATGGTCGGGAGAGTGTCATGAGAATGAAATGGTTTTGTCGGAACGCTGTTGGTCCACCCGAATGGGAGTGCGAGGCCATGGGTTCCGTAGTGTGGGTACAATGTACTAACCTCTGCAGAGTGTTTTTAATCTATCGATAGCCGAGTCCACGGTCACGGACATGCTCGAAAGTAGGGTACACCATGGGTCAACACTTAATAAAATATGCACACTAAGTTTGCACTAAGGATGGCAGTGAGGCCATCGTGTTGAGTTGGCCATGAGATGGTCGGGTTGTGATCGCCGTAAGGATCACGGGCCAAGAGTTGGTCGGGTTATGATCGCCGTAAGGATCATAGGCCATGGATTGGTCGGGTGCTGATCGCCGAAAGGATCACACGTGTGTTTTAAGGATTATCATGTTTGTGGTCTGGAAATGATCACGTCCGGTAAGCACATCCGTGGAACAAGTACCAGTTGAAAGTTGTCACATCATGTTAGATGTATGGATGCATTGTTGATTAAATGGTTAAATGTTATGATATTGTTTGTCATTATGTTTATGCTTATTATGAGCTGGCAAGTACATTCAATGTACTGACCTGGCGTGCCATGCAAGATTTCAGGAAAGTCTCGTTGGAAAGGAGTGCTGTCCGAGTCTAGACCGTGTCCACATCGGTGTCCTTGTGCTATGGGGTCCCGCTATGACGTTGTTCCGCTGCCGAGTAGTTGTCATGATCGAGGCCCCTTTATGTTCACTAAATAATGTACATATTGTTCAGCCACACTGTGTGTGCCGCTTGGCCTTGCTAACTATTGTAATATAAACTTTGCTCCGCTAGCATGAATAAAGCGGTTGTTTTTCTGTACCATGTTGTTGTGTGTTGCCAGAAGACAAAGTCTCTGGGCTGGCAATGCAAGGTAAACCGGTTGCTCTGAGCCGGGGTGCCACAACGCTTGGTATCAGAGCCGCGCTGACTGTAGGCCACGCTAGACTAAGCCGAGTTAACTGGACTCTAGATACGAGTTGTAGCTGAGTGCCGGTAATAATTGTAGCTTGTTATTGCACGTCATGCACTGCTTTTATTTTCATGCTAACCTGCTAATGGTTGTGAGTGTAGATGGCTCCGGTGCTGTATCCGTGCCAGTTGCAGCTGATACCGTACACGTCGCCGCATCTCCTTCGTAATGTGTGGCGTCGGCTGTACCCTCACGGAGACGATCCAGCCTATCATGTGTATCGAGAGCGCCTAGCTGACTCAATGTATGAGTATCACACCGTGGTTACTCTGCGCGCCAGTTCCGATTCCAGCTCTTACACTCGTACCCCTCGGAGCGGCTACGCTTCTATCGCTTCTCAGGCTGTCCAGTTTGCTGCATTCGAGGTACTTGTTGAGCTCCGCTACAACGAGGTCCGGATGCAGAACCACCCAGGTTTCCATTACTACCCTTCTCTCCACGATAATGGTCGTGTCCGTTTCCCTATCATTGATCCGGAGTCTGATAGTGTAGCTAGCCACCTTTCTCGCTACATCACTACTAGCTATCTTCTGATCTACGAGCTGGCTCGTGAGCTGAGTCGTGCCCGTACTACTTTAGCCTCCACTTTAGTCTCTGCTTGCTCAGCCACTACTTCTCCATCTATAGGCTTTACTCCCTACGTCCCTGCCAGTTCTCTCCAGTTACTCCCCCGAGTAGCTCGGGCACCGCGACTGCGAGTCCACTTAGTGCTCCTGCTGAGTGGGTTTCACTCCTCGCCACTCCTGCAGCCCCGATGATCCACCCTCCACCTACTCCTAAGGGAGATCCCTCGAGGTAGCGTCGTCGTGTCACTTTTAACCCGGAGGTCTCCATTAACCCCGTCAGTTCTGGATCCGAGTCCGCTTCAGGAGAGGACCCCGCATCACCAGCAGAGCAGTAGAGCTTTCGAGTATTCTCAGTCGTCGGGATGGAGTATGGATGTAGTCGTACGAGTTATGATGTTTCGTTTCATGTATGAGGGTAGTTGGACCTGGCATGTTGTTATCTTTCATGTATGAGTCTATGTATAATTATGTTGGACTTTATTTTATTCGCCGTATTTCCTTCGTCTTTTCGGTTTCACTTGGATTTTGTTGCTGGCTTATCCCCAGTTTTTGTTGAATGCTTCTCATCTCGGTTGCGTTGACTTGGGAAAAATCATATTAGGATGACGCGGGGAGGCTGCAGTAGCAACGTTCGCGAGGGTTCTCCTGTTCGGCGTTCCGCACGATAGGTAGGACAATCACCCGAGCCGTACGTTCCACCACCGCCTCCACCGCCAAATCCGCCCTCCACCGAGCAAATTATGCGCATGTTCAAAGAACGATGAAATAATGATCTGATGGAAATATTCAGAAGCATTCAAGCAATGGTTGGACAGAATGGAAATCAACCCGTCGCTCACTCCAAGTTATCTGATTTTCAAAGGACTAAGCCTCCCAGTTTAAGTCAGGCCGTTAACCCCTTGGATGCAGATGATTGGCTGGGAACTATGGAGAAGAAGCTTGAGGTTGCTTGAACTGATGAAGAGGATAAGGTTCCGTTTGTAACACATTATTTGGAAGGCGCTGCTGCCATATGGTGGGAAAATGAAAAAGCCATAGGGACTGATAATGAAGCAATTACCTGGTCAAGATTCAAGGAGCAATTCTGGAAATATCACATCCCTGCGGGAATCATGAAGACTAAGCAGCGTGAATTTCTCGCGCTCCTCCAAGGAAGTCAGTCAGTGGGGGAATATTTGCAGAAGTTTAATCACCTGTCACGTTATTCTCAATATGACGTGGCCACTGAAGAAAGGAAGATGGACGGATTTCTTGGTGGATTAAACCCGCAACTTCGATGTGCTCTCAGTGTGTTCGATTTTCCATATTTCCAAACCCTGGTGAACAAGGCCTTCATTGCTGAAAGGGAACACAAGCTTGCATCAGATAATAAGTCTGCCCATAATGACCACAAGCTCAAGTTTGAGCCCAAAAGGGAAATGCAACCAGTGCAGAAGGTTCGTACCTGGTAGCAAACTCCGGTGACATACCAGCCTAATTGGCAACAAAATGGTAACAAGGCCAACACCCAAGTCAAGAATGACGTGCTCAACCTAGTTCTGGAGAATCGCCTATGCAATAATTCTTGTTATAGTTGTGGACAAACTGGACATTATGCTAAACAGTGTCCCAAGAACAACCAGACTAATGTTACGTTCAAGCCACAAGTCCATTATTTGGAGGCAGGACCAAGTCAGCACGACGTCACGGGATATGTTCATCACATTTCTGCCGACGAAGCCCAAGAAAATCTCGAAGTCGTCATTGGTATGTTTCCTGTTAATAACATACCTGCAGTAATTTTATTTGACTCTGGGCTTCCCACTCTTTTATTTCTCGGAGTTTTGTTGCCCAAAACAAATTTCCTTGTTCGCTTTTGGGCAAGAATATGCTGGTACAAACCCCGGGATCCCTTATTAGAAGCAATCTGGTCTGCCACAATCTGGAAGTCAGTATCAACGGAATCCGTTTCCCAACGTCTTTGATACTTATTGAGTCTAATAAATTGGATGTTATCTTGGGTATGAATTGGCTGACTCAGTACCAAGTATGCATAAATTGTGCGACCCGAGAAGTCAACTTGACCGGCCAAGATGGACAAACTTCAAACTTTACTGCTCGTAGGAGCATACCCTCCAAGGAAATGGTTTTTACAGCAATAGCAGAAATGGAATTAATTCCGGTGGTCGGTGAGTTTCCCGATGTATTCCCAGAAGAACTGCCAGGCATGCCACCTGACCGAGAGCTTGAGTTTGCAATAGAACTTGTGCCTGGAACCACCCCAATACACAAGAAATATTATCGAATGCCGTCATCCGAATTGGTGGAGCTAAAGAAACAGCTTGATGAAATGCTCCAAACAGGATATATCCGCCCCAGTTCCTCGCCATGGGGATCACCTGCTATTTTTGTGGACAAGAAAGATGGCAGCCTTCGTATGTGTGTGGACTACCGACAGTTGAATGATGTCACGATCAAAAACAAATACCCTCTGCCAATAATTGATGATTTGTTTGATCAGCTCAGTGGAGCCAAGGTATTCTCAAAGATTGATTTGCGGACTGGATATTACCAGCTCAAAATTAAAAAGGAGGATATTCCCAAGACCGCGTTCACCACTCGCTACGGTCTTTATGAATATACCGTCATGTCCTTCGGCCTCACCAACGCCCCTGCCTTTTTCATGCACATGATGAATAAAGTATTCATGGATTTCCTCGATAAGTTCATGGTCATCTTCATTGATGAAATACTTATTTACTCAAGAAGTGAAGAAGAGCATAAGGAACACCTTCGCGCAGTGCTACAACGACTCCGTAAGCACGAATTATACGCCAAATTCAGTAAATGCGAGTTTTGGCTCAAGCAAGTTGGGTTCCTCGGGCATGTGCTATCCGCTGAAGGTATAGCCGCGGACCCAAGCAAGGTGAAGGATGTACTCGACTGGTTGCCACCCGCCATCGTATCTCAGATCCGGAGTTTTCTTGGATTAGCCGGATACTACCGCCGCTTCATTGAAGGTTTGTCCAAGATTTCTAAGCCCATGACGGAGCTGCTCAAAAAGGATAAGAAGTTTGAATGGACTTCGGATTGTGAGAAAAGTTTCACCGATTTGAAGAAACGCTTGACAACTGCTCCTGTATTAACACCTCCAAATATCTACCGCAACTTTGACGTATACTGCGATGCTTCCCGTCAAGGACTAGGATGCGTACTTATGCAAGATGGCAAGGTAGTAGCTTATGCCTCATGACAGCTACGACCCCATGAAGGAAATTACCCCACTCATGATTTGGAATTGGCCGCGGTAGTACATGCTTTAAAATTTTGGAGACACTACCTCATCGGAAAAAGGTGCCAAATTTTTACCGATCACAAAAGTTCTAAATATATATTTACTCAGCCGTATTTAAATCTCTGACAACGAAGATGGCTCAAGTTGGTCAAGGATTATGACCTTGAAATAAATTACCATCTGGGTAAGGCCAATGTGGCTGCCGATGCGCTCAGTCGAAAGCCTGTCAGTTTAAACATCATGTTGGAATCTTTGCTTTCCGAACTTAAAGAGGAGATAGCTCAGCTCAACTTGGTCATAGTTGGGGCTGGCCTTGCCAATATTCTGAAGGTTACCCCTACTCTTGACGAAGACATCCGCAAAGCCCAGGCAGGCGATGCCGATCTGCAGAAATGTCTCAAGTTTTCCGATTTCTCGAAGGATCAGTATGGTAGCCTCCGATTCAGGGGAAGGATTTTGTGTGCCTAATCAAGATGATCTGAAGCAGAAGATTTTGTCAGAAAGCCCACGAATCCTCGTATTCAATCTACCCTGGAGGTACGAAAATGTATGAGGACCTTCGACAAATATTCTTGTGGGATGGAATGAAGAAAGACATCGCTTATTTCGTAGCCTGTTGCGATATATGCAACAAAGTGAAAGCAGAACATCAAAAACCAGCCGGACTTCTCCAACCACTGCCAGTGTCACAATGGAAATGGTACGATGTCTGTATGGATTTCATCATAGGACTACCGAAGACCCGATGGGGCAATAATGCGATCTGGGTCATAGTGGATACATTAACCAAGGTGGCCCACTTCCTCCCAGTCAAAACCTCATACCGAGCAGATGAGCTTGCACGACTGTATGTGTCCAGAATTGTCAGTCTGCATGGAGTTCCCCGAACCATCACTTCTGACCGAGGTTCACTTTTCACCTCCGCCTTTTGGTCCCGTCTCCATCAGGCCCTCGGAACAGAGTTGAAATACAGTACCGCTTATCATCCTCAGACGGATGGGCAGATAGAAAGAGTAAACCAGATACTCGAAGATATGCTCCGAGACTGTGTTTTGGCCCAAGGACCACAATGGGAAGATTTCTTGCCGTACGCCGAGTTCTCGTATAACAATGGGTTCCAGACTAGTTTAAAGATGTCACCATATGAAGCTTTGTATGGTCGTAAGTGCCGCACTCCATTAAATTGGTCTCAAAACCGGAGATAGCCGTATTTTCGGAACATATCTCATGCTGGAAGCCGAAAAGCAAGTCAAGAAGATCCGAGACATATTACAATTGGCGAAATCGCGACAGAAAAGTTATTATGATGCCAAGCACCGACTGATCAACTTTGAACCCGGAGAACATGTCTACCTTCGAGTCACGCCTATGAAAGGAATCAAAAGGTTTCAAACCCGTGGAAAATTGGCACCTAGGTTTATTGGTCCATTTCCCGTTATGACACGGGTAGGTGCTGTGGCATATCAGTTGGAGTTGCCCCCCTGAGCTGTCAGACGTGCACAACGTGTTCCACGTTTCACAACTGCGACAGTGCATATAACCGCCCAAGAAAAAGACTGATTTGATAGAGATAGAGCTGGCAAAGGACTTGACCTACGAAGAAAGGACAGTGAAAATTTTGGATCAGATGGAAAGGTTCACTCACAGTAAATCACGAAAGTTTTACAAGGTCTAATGGATGCATCATACCGAGTCAGAATCAACCTGGGAATCAGAAGAATTTCTAAGGGCATGCTATCCAGAGTGGTTTTCCCAAGCAACGGAATCTCGAGGACGAGATTCATTCTAAGTGGGGGAGGTTTGTCACAGCCTGGTTTTTGCCCTCTTTTCTTTGCTTGATTTTCAGTTGAGTTGGTTTTGAATTTGGAGTTTTGAATCATTTCATTTGGACTTAACCACTTGGCTACCCCTTGATTTTCACCCAAGTGTTCCCTCTCCTCCTCAAAACCATCATTTCACCCCTGGCCAACCCAACAATATTGCTTGGAATATTTTTCTTAAATGAAAAATATTCATTTTGGCATCCAAAACCCTAGCTAAACCCTTGAGCTCGAAAGCAACCCTAAATTTTCTTGCCCCAAAAATCCTGAGAAAAATCCCAATTATTCTTTGGACCCTAGGGCACCTTTCTGAGCAAAAATATTTCACCACTCTTTGGAGTATTTTGGCTACAGAAAATAAAGTCACTTCTGGGCTGAAATGGTAGTTTCTACAACAACTACCTTTTTACTAGCTCTATTGTAGCTGGTTTTCCCTGTGCTTATTTACCTTAGTAAGAGTTAGTAAAACCCCAAAGCTCAGCCCTTGAATCCCAGTAGTTTGACCACAGTAACTCTCCAAAGTTACTGTCCAGTAACTTGTCAGCAGCACCATTTTACTTCTACTGCACCTGGAACCTAACCCAACCGTGGTAACAACTCAGTTTGCCAGGGACAACACGCCAGACATCTTTGTTAGTGCACAGGGTGACCTGATGTCACGCTCCACGCGGTGACCGCGTTCGTCCGAGCGTGCTGGCATGCAATACGCGCGCGCTGCGCGTCGCCAGCGCCTCTATTGAGCGCGTGCTCGCTGCTCGGCCGGCCAGAGTTTGCCACCCCTCGCCACCATCCTCGTCTCCACCTCCATAACTCCATCCTGCCGCTCGCCAACGCAGGAGCTCGCCGCAGCGAGCACGGGCACGGTCCGGCCAACAGCACAGTGCGCGCGCACTGTGTTCGTCTCTTTTCCCCTCGCTCCTGTGCTCGTCCGTGCCCGCGTACAGTGCTTGCGTGACCTTCGTCGCCTTCTCCATCGCTCTCTGGCACCGTTCGTCGCCGGGCGCCAGGGACAGGTGTCCTCCGGCGTTGCCCGAGCCCTCCTCGCCGCCCCGCCTATAAAAGCAGCCCCTCCGTAGCCTCTTGGAGCACCTCAACCACTCCCACTCCCTCCTAGAGCCAGTACAAGCCGCAGCCCGGCCGGGCAGGCCGCGGGCTGCCATCCCGGAGCCAAGCTCACCGGCGATCCCCTCCGGATCGTTCCCGCAGCTCCGGCCCCTCCCAAGCCAAGGCAAACCCGCCAGGGCCTCCGCCTCTCCTCCGTGAAGCCAACCCACCTAGCTGGAGCCCCTGGAGCCGCCCCAAGCCACCGTCTTCCTCATCTCCGGCAACCTCCGCCCTCTATCGCCACTGGAGAGGTCAAATCCGACATCGTCCGGCCACCGTTAGCTACGCTACGGGTACGGGCAGGTGCGCAATCATCTTCTCCATCGACCCCTCCCTCTCGTTCGCCTCCAAGAAGCCTCACCGTCGGCGTGAGCTCCGGCGAAGCGCCGTCCCCCTCTGTTTTCCTCTCCCCTCCCTCCGGTCTGACTAGCGGGGCCCGCTAGTCAGCCACTCATTATGCGCGCGAAGAGGTATGAGTAGTGGCGCCCCGGGAGTTTACGCTTTCGACGTCACCCCCTCTGTTTATTATTTCAAATTTATTTAAATTCCAGGAAACTTCAAATGGCAATAACTTTTTATCTATAAGTCCAAATGCATTGATTCTTTTTGCATCGTGTTCTATGTCCAAAAATCTAATAGCACCCAAAAGATGGGATTTACTTGATATTTTCTTTTGGTGATTTTGAATATTTTTAGAAGAACCAGCTTGTCTTGAGGATCACCAGGAGCTTTGTGAACCTCATCAGCACTAAGGCAAGCCACAGTAACATTTTCATAGTGCCACTTCAGTATTTGTGATTTTCCTACTTGAACTTATGAATATTCATGCATTTCAATTATTTTTATGATGATTATATTCTGTTAAATGCTTGTCATGTTAAAATACTTGAACTACAGAATGTTTGAAGTGAATCTTGTTGATAAGCTAAGGAGAACTTAGTTGCATGATATGAATAAATGATATGATCATAGAGTGGGATAATTAGTTTAATTATTATTTTTGCATGATTAAAAAAATAATGAGATTGCTAGTAATGATTCTGGTATAAGTGAGATGTGATCTTAACCAGAGTAGAAGCATGAGTTGATGATGGCTCCGTAGGAGCGTGGTTGATTCAGTTGTTTGCATGGTTATGTGGTGCATATGTTAAGTGATGCATGGCATGGTATTATGACACCGGTTATTTTCACATTAAATTGAACCTGATTAATAACTCAACTTGAACATGTTGTTGACCGGGTCATGGTGCTGCTGAAACGAGTCTTTCCCAGTGCAACCACATTTGCCGGTATGGGACGGCCTTAATGCGTTTCATTGTCGTGCCTCTGGTCGGTGCCTCCATTTAGGGAAGGTTATGGGCGTGCTGTACCCTGGCCCGGTTGGCAAGCATAACCTTGTGAGCCTGTTGTTAAGTTAATTTTGGTACCGGATCCCAGAGTGGATCGTGGCCACGACGGTGGTCGAGGTGTCTGGACACTACTAGGGAAAAGCCTATACACAGAATCTTATCAGCAGCGCGCCTCAAAATAACTCGCTGCTGCTAACTAGCAGTAGCGCGGTCCAGCAACCCGCTGCTGGTAAAAATATAGCAGTAGCGCGTCCAGCGAAAGACGCGCTGCTGCTATAATTCCTACAAGGCCGCCGCGAGGCTAGTTATAGCAGCAACGCGTTAGCACGACGCGCGCTACTGCTACTTAGCATAGTAGCAGCGCCTTTCCCTGACAAGCGCTACTGCTAAGTTTCCTACAAAAATTTAGTCCCACCTCGCTCCGTGAAGAGAGTTTATACCACCTTAAATATGTTACTTCCCACACTTTGACAAGCACTTGATCTTCATTGAACTCTATGTGTAGAATTTGTGGCTGCAATATGAGTCTTCACCTGTTCCTAAACCGGTGAGGACTCATATTGTCGAATCAGATTGTACACAAAAAGATCGTTGATGATCAATGTGTATTTTTGCATGCTGACATATATCAGTAGCGCTTTATCTTGAAAAGCGCTGCTGCTAGATAGCCTAACAGTAGCGCGTTTTTCCGAAGAGCGCTACTGCTAAGCCATCTATCTCCTCCCTCCGATCGGATCCACTCACACACACAGCCACAAATTCTATCTGCGCCGCGCGCCCCCGGCCGTCGCCCCTCTCCTCCGCGCGTCTGCGCCGCGCGCCCCCGTCGCCCGCTCCTGCCTGCTGCGCGCGCCCGGCCGTCGCCCCTCTCCTCCGCGCGTCTGCGCCGCGCGCCCCCGTCGCCGCTCCTCCGTCTGCGCCGCGCGCCGTCACCTCCTCCTCCTTGCTGGACTCGGTACCGGCCTCCTCCTCCGTCCTCCCTCTCCACTCGCCGCTGGCCGGCCCCTCCTCGCTCCGCCTTCCTCCTCCGTTCTCCCTCAACTGGCCGCGCCGGCCAGCCCCTCCGCGCTCCGCCTTCCTCCTCCATCCTACTCTCTTCTCCCTCCTCGAGTCGCCCTCCTTCTCCCTCCTGCTCATATGCAACATTTGATTTAGTTGATTTAGTTGACTTAGTAGAACATTTTGATTTAGTTGATTTAGTAGGCTAGTTGATTTAGTTGCCATAGAATATTTTGATTTAGTTGACTTAGTAGGTTAGTTTATTTAGTTGACTTAGAACATTTTGATTTAGTTGATGTAGTAGGCTAGTTGATTTAGTTGACTTAGAACATTTTGATTTAGTTGATTTAGTAGGCTAGTTGATTTAGTTGACTTAGAACATTTTGATTTAGTTGATTTAGTTGACTTAGAACATATTGCTTTAGTTTATTTAGTAGGTTAGTTTATTTAGTTGACTTAGAACATTTTGATTTAGTTGATTTAGTAGGCTAGCTGATTTAGTTGACTTAGAACATTTTGATTTAGTTGATTTAGTAATCCTTTGCTCATATTGCTTTAGGAAGAATGGCGCCACCACCACCACTATGTCAACTGTGCAAGTCAAGATCTTGACAACCTTGCAACCGGCAAGCTGTTCGGCATCTACTTCGCCAAGTTTTAGTCATGCGGTGTAAGAAATTAGATGAAATGTAATAACTATTTTATTTTTAGTGTTGCCATTACTGCATTGTTTCATTTTGCTTAGTTTACACAGATCGTCCCATGCAATGTGAGGTTGAAATTCAACAAGCTGACAGGAGACACTGTGACATTTGAGGCTCCTGGGGGGCCGTACACTATGGAGGTCGAGAAAGTTCGCAATATGTCGCAGATTGGAGGAGATGGATGGGCCCGTTTCATCGCTCGCATGCATCTTACTGGTGGTGAGTTGATCAGCTTCAACTTCCGAGTAGAAAGACCCAAACTAGCTGTCATTTATCTCAACCTGGTGGAAGATGATGAAGATGACGAAGATGATGAAGATGATGAAGATGATGAGGACCCACTTCATGAAGCCATCGTAGCTCAAAGAACAAGGCTGAGTGAGGAGGAGGTGTCCAACCTGTGGGACATAATTCCGCCACGTGCTGACTTTGTCGGGGTGCCATTCATGACCCGCTTGACAAATACCATGGTTGATCGACATGATATGGTATGTTATACTTACAAATGCAAATTAATAGTGTGAATTACTTAGTGTACAGTTGAATGATATGGTATATGTTGTGTGGAATCTAGTCGATGATATATATGTTTTAGTGTAGAGTTCGATCACATGCTTATTAATTGATATGTTTTTCTTATTCAGAAATTGGCAAAGAGCATATCTGTGAGTTATGGTATCGAGCCTGATGAAGAAGGCTCAGCTGGACTACGCCTTACTGCAAGGGGCTCCGTCACAACCTGTACTTACCACGTGGACACGGACGGTCGCACACACTTAAGCTCGGTTGGGTGGAAAAAATTCCTCGATGGCAAGAATCTTCGTGTTAGACAGGCTATCCTAATTACTATCAGGAACACCAACCGCCCAGGCTTGAGGATGATGATTGTCTTCGATATCATCTAGAACTACATGTGTGTGTGGCTATATCATCTAGAACTACATATGTGTGTGTGGATATATCATCTAGAACTACATATGATGATCGTCGTCGATATCATCTAAAACTACATATGATGATGGCCGTGGATATGACCATGAATGTACTGCTTGAGGATACATTTTGGCTATGCATGAAATTGTTATCTTAGTACTCCCTTCGTTCCAAATTACTCGTCGTGGTTTGAACTAAAACCACGACAAGTAATTTGGAACGAAGGGAGTACTACCGTACCTAGTAATGGTTTATGAATTTGATGAAAGATAGTACCTAGTTTCTAGCATCTGAAGGGAGAATTGAAATGGAAAATGATGAAAGAGATAGCAGTAGCGTTGGATGAGGAAATCGCTACTGCTAGCTAATAGTAGCGTTCTAAAAGCGCTGCTGATATCGTTCAACAGTAGTAGCGCTGGTTCGGGCCGCGCTACTACTATGAGTTAGCTGTAGCGCCTTATTAGTAGCGCGGCCACCCGCGCTGCTGCTAGCCTGAAAACCCGCGCTGCTGCTAGCCTTTTCCCTAGTAGTGGGAGGTAGACACGGGGCCACCCAGGACTAGCCCGGTGGGGTATGAGTCGGAATGGCCGGGAGAGTGTCATAACAATGAAATGGTTTCGTCGGAACGCTGTTGATCCACCCGAATGGGAGTGCGAGGCCATGGGTTCCGTAGTGTGGGTACAGTGTACTAACCTCTGCAGAGTGTTTTTAATCTATCGATAGCCGAGTCCACGGTCAGGGACACGCTCGAAAGTAGGGTACACCATGGGTCAACAATTAATAAAATATGCACACTAAGTTTGCACTAAGGATGGCAGTGAGGCCATCGTGTTGCACTACTAGGGAAAACCTTATACACAGAATGTTACCAGTAGCGCTTGTTAAAATTAGGCGCTACTGCTACTTAGCAGTAGCGCGTCTGGCAGAACCGCGCTACTGTTAGCCAGTAGCGCAGCAGGAGCAGAAAGCGCTACTACTATAATTGCCACACTGTTCCCGATGTGCTAGGTATAGTAGTAGCGCCCTTCTACGAACAACGCTACTACTATGGATTTTAGCAGCAGTGCGTTTTTCCTCCCCACGCTACAGTTAAAGCTATTTTCACCTAACCCCCCGCGCGGCCTGATTCCCTCTCCTCTGCTTCCTCCCCTAATTCTCCTCCACTATTCCTCGTCGCCTCCGCCTGCTTGCCGTCTCCCCGACCCGCCTCGCCGTCATCTCCCCGACCCGCCTGCTTGCCCGTCTCCCCGACCCCTCCTTGCCGCCGTCTCCCCGACCCCTCCTGCCGCCGTCTCCTCGACCGCCTCGCCGCCGTCTCCCCGACCCCGCCTCGCCGCCGTCTCCCCCGACCCCGCCTCGCCGCGCCTCGGTGCCGCCATCTCCCCCGACCCCATCTCTCTCCCCGCCCTCTGTAAGCACTCTCCCCTTCCGATCCCTCTTCTCTGCTTAGTATGAACCCTAGCTATTTAGTGCTAGTTAGTATGAACCCTAGGCTACTTTTGGTGCTAGTTAGTTAATTACTTAGATGGTAATCAGGGAATTAGTTCCTAGGTACTAATTAGTTAGTAAGAACTAGGTACTAATTAGGTACTAGAATATTTTTATTTATAGTAAGTTTATTTTTAGTAAGAACTAGTTGAATTAATAGAACTAGTTAGTAAGAACTTGTTTCTATTTTTTAGTTAAAGCAATTTTTCCTGCCTCGACGCGGACGATGCCTATCCCGCATCCTCGTCGTCGAGTCGGCAGAGGACGACACCTGCTTGACCAGATCAGCCATGTCCGGGACTGGGCTCCACCGGGGTGGTACTGGGAGGCGCTACCTACCGGGGGGCGCAGGTTGGTGAGGAGCCAGCCTGTGTTGATCCGAACCTTCTTTGGTGGCGGTCGCGTGGGCCAGTGATGATCCAGAGGCTCGAGGACTCCGCGGAGGTGGTGCGTCACCGTGTCAGTGAGGAGGACGCGCACGTCCATCGCTACTTGTTTGCGTTGGAGCACAGGCCGTTCTCCAATACCTGGCAGGTTCTCCGGGGATCTCACTGGAGCTATGATCCTGTGATGGTTCCTTCTCTGTGGGTGTCCACCGCCCGCGCTAATACCCGCCGTGTGCTAGAGTTTTAGTTGTATTAGTGATGTTATATGTATGACACTATTCGTGATGTATTGGTGATAATATTCGACGATGTACGGACGCATGAGATGATTTACTTTTGCTTATTGAATGCATGCTAATTTGAGTCCTATAAGATATTTTGAAATGTATATCTTGTGTTGCTTAATATCCAAGTGGCCGGTCATGTTTGCAGGTTACACCTCTGAGTGGCCTATGTTTTGCCGGAGTGTTGATTCATTTCCGTTCCGGCAAATTTTAGGCGCTCGATATGTCCTATTTTAGCAAAGGTCATGCCGGATTTTTCCGTGAATTTTGGCATGACTTGTGCCAGAATATGTAGGAAATATCGAGTGCCCCGGATTTGTGTGTTGAGTATCTTGGTAGTTGTCTTCGATCGATTTTGAATTAATGTTTTAACTATGAACATATATAGGAAATGTCTGACGACGATTCGGTATTTGCAAATACTGCGACGGAATCTTCCTAGATGATGATAGGCGCTTCAGCATCAAGCTGGACGAGAACTTCGAAGTGGATACAGTAAGTCACAACGACAAGTCTTTTTTCATAATTAAGCATGACATGTGCTTCATTTGCTTCAACTTATTTTTTTTACTATTCTACTAGCGTATCCCCTGCCATGCAAGAGTTTTTGTATTGGATAAGATAGGTTTCAATCATAGTATGGAGGAAAAGAAAGTTTACTTGAAGACCGAGTATGGTTATATTTTCCATGCAAAATTATACAATTCAGACGACTACACCTATTTTGGATGCAAAACATGGCGAGCACTATGCAAGACTTATGCATTTGAGCCTGATATGGTTATCACCTTTGATATTCGTCCGGAAGATGATATTGAAGGTAATACCGACATCTGGGTCGATGTGCAGACGCCTCGAGTTATACCATTATGTAAGTTTCTCAACCATATTTATGTCTTTGATATTGTTTATTCAAAAATAGTTGACAACTAATTTGTATTGTCAGCTTATTTCGGTGCAAGCAAACATGTCCAGCACTTGGTAGACAGGACCGTATACTGTCCTGGGGCTGAACTCAACTGCGAGGAGCTCAGTCATTATGTTTCATGGCTTGAGGATCTTGATACTATCAAGACAAATTTTCTTCCAGCATTTAGAAATGTTAGTACTGAAAATGTGCGACCAATAGTGTTCGCAATGAACTACGGTCACATCTATTTAGGAAGGATGGTAAGATTTTTACTATTGGTCATTAGTGCATCTTTTCCATACATTATTTTTGAAGCTAAACTTCATTGCTAAGTATGTTACCGTACGATGTTCTTCAACAGGGACTCCCGATGAATGTTGTGCCTTATGGGATCGAGACTAAAGGTACCATGAGTATTATTAGCTTACGGCCAAGATATCCTACAGATTACTTTAGTGCATTCAAGATTAGCGACGGATGCTTAATAGTGCAAGACTGGACCAAATATGTGATGGGGGAGCGCAGAGAAGTACTAGGGGGCAGTAAATAGATGCGCTACCCACGATTAGGAGACAGGTTCATTTGCATGCTCCAGTTTGATCAAGGAGGAGAGGTATACATGTTTTATGTTATTTTACCTAAGAGAGAGCAGCAGGAGTGATTAGCTAGCTAGAAATGAGTTTAAGGATGGTGATGTGCTACACTATTACTATGATGATAAAATAGCTAGTGTTGGTGGTAACGACTATGATGATTATTATTAGCTAGTGTTAGTGGTAATTAAATAAATACTGTTGGTGGTAATGACTATGATGATGATTAAATAGCTTGTGCTGGCGGATTAGATTCAAGTGGAGGTAACATGTGGTGCACATCGAAAGTACTACTAGTCTAAACTAGATCAAGTTTGGATTAGTAGTATACTTTTGACATGCACCACATATTGCCTCCACTTGAACCTAATCCACCTTCATTTGACACACTGTTATGGACATAATGATGTAAACCTCATAACTGGTATTGTAACAATATTTGTACGATGGCGCATAAATACACTAAAAATAAAAAATAAAAAAATACTAGTAGCGATGGACAGAAAACACGCTGCAAGTAGTTACCTTAGCAGTAGCGTGGTACTGAATAAACGCTGCAGTTATTTGTCCTAGCAATAGCGCGTGCGGGCACGCGTTACCGCTAAGCAATAGTTGTAGCGCCTTATTAGTAGTGCGGCCTCCCGCGCTGCTAGTGGACACAAAACCCGCGCTACTGCTAGGGTTTTCCCTAGTAGTGTTGAGTTGGCCATGAGATGGTCGGGTTGTGATTGCCGTAAGGATCACGGGCCAAGAGTTGGTCGGGTTATGATCGCCGTAAGGATCATAGGCCATGGATTGGTCGGGTGGTGATCGCCGAAAGGATCACAAGTGTGTTTTAAGGATTATCATGTTTGTGGTCTGGAAATGATCACGTCCGGTAAGCACATCTGTGGAACAAGTACCAGTTGAACATAGTCACATCATGTTAGATGTATGGATGCATTGTTGATTAAATAGTTAAATGTCATGATATTGTTTGTCATTATGTTTATGCTTATTGTGAGCTTGCAAGTACATTAAATGTACTGACCTGGCGTGTCATGCCAGATTTCAGGAAAGTCTCGTTGGAAAGGAGTGTTATCCGAGTCTAGACAGTGTCCACATCGGTGTCCTTGTGCTATGGAGTCCCGCTACGACGTTGTTTAGCTGCCGAGTAGTTGTCATGATCGAGGCCCCTTTATGTTCACTAAATAATGTACATATTGTTCAGCCGCACCGTGTGTGTCGCTTGGCCTTGCTAACTGTTGTAATATAAACTTTGCTCCGCTAGCATGAATAAAGCGGTTGTTTTTCTGTACCATGTTGTTGTGTGTTGCCAGAAGACAAGGTCTCTGGGCTGGCAATGCAAGGTAAACCGGTCGCTCTGAGCCGGGGTGCCACAGGGTGACCCTTCTAGCTGACACCGTCACCCACCCCATCCAATCCGCCTTCGTTCAAGGGTGGTTTATTTTGGATGGGGTTTTGGTCTTACACAAAGTCCTTCATGAAGTTCGGTCCAGGCACCACCGTGCGGGCTTCCTGAAGCTCGACTTCCATAAAGCCTATGATGCGGTTCACTGGCCCTTCCTTCGGGAATTCTTGCTCCGCAAGGGTTTCGATGATCAGTGGGTGACCCGAGTTATGCAGCTCGTCTCCTGCGGTTGGGCCGCAGTTAACATTAACGGTGAGATCGGGCCATACTTCCCCACTGTCTATGGGGTTTGCCAGGGTGTCCCATTTTCCCAGTTTCTGTTCAACATGGTGGTCGCTGCCCTTGCTGTCACCCTGGATAAGGCCAAAGCCTCTGGCCATATTCACGGCTTAGTCCCTCATCTGGTAGGAGGGGGAGGGGTCTCCCTCCTACAATATGCAGATGCTACCATTATAATGGTGGAGGGCTCCGCGTCCGACATAGCCAACCTGAAGTTCCTCCTCCTGTGCTTCCAGCAGATGTCTGGGCTCACGATCAACTTTGATAAGAGCGAAGTGATGATCCTTGGCTATCCTCCGGAGGAGGCCCAGACCATAGATGACCGGCTGAATTGCCGCCTGGGTACCTTCCCCACGACTTACTTGGGGATACCCATTAGTGACTCACGGCTCACCGTGGCTGACCTTTGCCCGTCTGTAACCCGGATGCAGCACCGGGTTGAGCCCTATAGGGGGAGGTGGCTCTCGAAAGCGGCCCGGGTAATCCTCATCAACTCCTCGCTTGCTAGCCTACTCTGGTTTCTCATGAGCTTTTATAGCCTTCATGAGACTCTCCATCGGGAGATCGCCAAATACCAGTCTAGGTTTTTCTGGGCTGGCGAGGGTGACAAGCAGAAATACCATATGGTGAGCTGGCCAGACATCTGCAAACCCGAGGACCAATGTGGTCTTGGATCCTGTCTTCTCGGCGCATGAACATTGCTCTCCTGACCCGATGGCTTTGGCGTATCGCCAATGGGGAGGGAGGACTCTGGCTTACCATCATCCGAAATAAGTACCTTAGGGGCCAACCTCTAGCTTTCTGTCAGCGCTCTGGTGGCTCCCAGTTCTGGTAGGCTGTGATCCAGCTCCTTCCCGTCCTTCGCATCGGCACGTCCATCTCGGTTGGCTCTGGGTCCTCGACCATGTTCTAGTTCGATAGTTGGTTAGGGGATTCCCCCCTGGCTGCTCGATTCCCGGGACTATTTGCCATAGCGGTTGACCCTCGGGTCTCTGTCGAGACGACCCTTATTGACTTAGGGCTTCTCGCTTTCCGGCGCCCCTTCGGCCCCCCTGAGGTGGACGCTTGGGACTCCCTCCTCCAGGACATCGCCCTTCTGCCGATGGACGTCGAGGGTACCCCTAATTCCTTAACTTGGCGTCTAGAGCCCTCTGGCCGCTTCTCCACTAAGTCCTTATACGCAGCCATCGCACCCTCGTCAGCCCCTAAGCCCTTTAGCGTGATCTGGGACATTCACCTTCCTCTGAAGATTAGGATCTTCCCATGGCAGTGGATCCGTGGACGTCTCCCCTCTGGGGTTGAGATCCTCAAGGCTAATGGGCCAGGAGATGGGATGTGCCCCATGTGCGGCACGGTGGAGGATGCTAACCACATCTTCTTCTCGTGCTCCACTGCCTGCTTCCGCGAGACGGTCGGTGGACAGTGGTGCAACACCAACTTCCCGACTTGCGGAGATCCACGCCTCCTCCCCGCTACCGCCATATTAGATGGTTGTGCGTTGGGGTCCTTGCCTGGACACTTTGGACCATCCGCAATAAGCTTGTTATTCAGAAAGTGCCTCTCCGGCGTGCGACTGGCGCGATCTTTAAAATGTGTGGCTACTTGCAGCTTTGGCGGCCGCTTAGCCACCCCCAGGATCGGGACGCCATCAACACCCTGCTCGTCGACCTTCGGTCAATGGCCTTCCGCGTGGCGCCCCGCTGCCGCCCCCTCCACACGAGCCCGACTAGATGTTGCTCGGGTTACTGTGTTGAGTGTGTATTTTGTTCTTAGGGCTTGTTGTGCTGTGCCCTCAGCATTAACCCTTATGATTACTCTGTGTGCCTGTGAGACCTGTGTGTCTGTGCGTGCGCGCGCGGGGGCACGTGCGCGTGCGCGTGCGTGCGTGTTTCAAAATAGATCAACTGTATCAACATCAATAGATCAACTGTATCAACATCCAAATTGTAGGCTGTAGCTATGTTAAACCGTATCGATTTTATCATACAAATGTTTATTGTAGCAAGAATGTTTTTCCCCATTAGAGCTGTCTTTCAAATGAACATCGAACGGAATGCAAGAATGAACTGTACAATGTTTTTCCCCAATGAATTAACAAGTAATATTGCAATAATGTATCCAAACAATCATTACAGATAAATTGTAAATTATTACCAGAAAGAATAACCATAAAACAAACTGTCCGGCTCAGACCATGTCATTGGATTTGGATTTGCCAGTTTGGTGTTGCCGAAATTTGAGCCTCAAGCCACGACAAGTTTGGCGAAACTTGAGCTTCAAGATAGGCCATTTCGCTATGAACATAGTAAGAAAGGGCACTAAACCTACCACAGAGCAAATCCCAATGGCCAACCAGTGGGTACGCGTGGCCAGCACTGTGTACAAACCAGTCGCAAAAGCTGTAATTGTTGCCATGTATGCAAACCAAGTAAGCTTCTTAGTAACTGAGATATAATAAGTTGTGAACTTTTCATCCTCCCACTTTCCCATCAGGCATATGAAGGCCACAACAAAGAAGAGCACATTGCTAAGGTGTCAGAGACCAAGAATGCCTGGAATGCAATCTGTTTAGACATGATGGGAAGTTCCGCGCTTCCAACATCATTGCTGTATCCTCCAGGTAGAGTGAAAGCAGCTGTGAAGGTTATTGTCGCAAGTAGAATTGCCACGAGTGATGTGTTTCTTGTGTATTTTTGAGCCAGTGACCGCCTCTCCTTCCTTGACTAAATAGTTTCCCGTTGCTTGGCTCCCTTTCTTAGATCATAAAATGAAATGTCATAATCGTTGGGATCAGCTCTCAACATAAGCCCCTGCACTTCCTTCTGCATGAATTCGATTAGAAAAAATGAACACACAAAATTAATAGTGTCATTATAGTACAATGATAATATTATATGGTTCAGCATATTTATAGCATACTTGCGTACCCAGTCTAAAGTCTTGTCATCATCAGTGATGCTCAACAATTGTGAAGCCGCAGAACTACCATCGTTGTCGAGAATTGTCGTGTCTATACCTTCGTAAGCCAGTAATGCAGCAACAAGTTTAGGATTGCACTGCTGGATAGCATAATGCAGAGCGGTTTTTCCATCCGGGCCTTGCATGTTAATGAGTTTCTGAAGTTGTGGTGTCCTCATGATAAGTTCAATGAACTCTAGATGACCGTTCTGTACAGCTATGTGAAGGCATGTCAAACTTTTCTCAATTACGTACTATCTCCGGCTACTGGGGAATAATAAACACCTGGGCAGTATTGAAGAAGCACTTTAATTAGCAACAATAACTTGACCCTGAGCAGCGGCCAAACAGAGGAGAGGATGACCACTCTTGTCGATTTCATACGCTAAAGAAGAATCATGTTGCAGTAATCTGAATAGCACACCAATCTTGTCATAAGATATAGCCATTTGTATTGGGGTAATCCCATACGAGTCAGCTTCCCTGACCAGGCGAGGACGTTTCTCCACAATTTTCATATTAAATTTGGTTATAAAACCTTAACAGGAATTAAATGGATCCGAGGTTTCACTTGCAGCTTGGACCATAGGGGAGGGGAGGAACGCCAGTACACAAGGGTGCCTCCAAGGAAGTAAACAGCATCCACATGCATCGCCATCACACTTGGAATTATCAGGTTGATCTGGTAGCATCATCAGAACACTATATTTTGGTCATCCTGTCCAAAGAGAAGTAATTAAGCTCCAAGATATGTTTTTCTTTTGTGATTGTAAGACCTATCATGTTTTTTCTTGTTTACCTTGCCTGTTGTGTATCTTGAGGATTATGTGTTCTCCTGGTGTTTTAAAATAGATCAATTGTATCAACATCCAACTTGTAGGCTGTAGCTATGTTAAACCGTATTGAGTTTATCACAAAAATGTTTGTTGTAGCTACGTCCATTCTCGTCTTTCAAATGCTAATCACCATTAGAGGTGTCTTTCAAGTGAACATTGAACCGAATGCAAGAATGAACTGTACAATGTTTTTTCCCAACGAATAAACAAGTAACATTGCAATAGAGTAGCCAAACAATGTTCATTACAGATAAATTGTAAATTATTACCAGAAAGAATAACCATAAACAAACTGTCCAGCTCAGACCATGTCATTGAATTTGGATGTGCCAGTTTGACGTTGCCGAAATTTGAGCCTCAAGCCAGGATAAGTTTGGCGAAACATGAGCTTCAAGATAGGCCATTTCGCTATGAACATAGTAAGAATGGGCACTAGACCTACCACAGAGCAAATCCCAATGGCCAACCAGTGGATACGCGCGGCCAACACTGTGTACAAACCAGTCGCAAAAGCTGTAATTGTTGCTATGTATGCAAACCAAGCAAGCTTCTTAGTAACTGAGATATAATAATAAGTTGTGAACGTATCATCCTCCCACCTTCCCATCAGGCATATGAACGCCACAACAAATGAAGAGCACATTGCTAAGGTGTCAGATACCAAGAATGCTTGGAATGCAATCTGTTTAGACATAATGGGAAGTCCCGCGCTTCCAGCATCACTGCTATATCCTCCAGGCAGAGTGAAAGCAGCAGTGAAAGTTATTGTCGCAAGTAGAATTGCCACGAGTGATGTGTTGCTTGTGTATTTTTGAGTTAGTGACTGCCTCTCCTTCCTTGATTCAATCGTTTCTCGTTGCTTGGCTTCCTTGCTTAGATTATACGATGAGGTGTCATCATCGTTGGGATCAGCTCTTTGCATAAGCAGCTGCACTTCCTTCTGCATGGATTCAATTAAAAACAAGGAAAAGACAAAATTAATAAGGTCTACAATAATACTAATATTATATGGTTCAATATGTTTATAGCATATGTGTACCCAGTCTGAAGGCTTGCCATCTTCAGTGATGCTCGATAATTGTGAAGCCGCTGAATTACCATGGTTGTCGAGAATTGTTGTGTCTATTATATCGTCGTGAGCCAGTAATGCAGCAACAAGTTTAGGATCACACTGCTGGATTGCGTAATGTAGAGCAGTTTTTCCATCCATGTCTTGCATGTTAATGAGTTTCCGAAGTTGTGGCCTCCTCAAGATAAATTCGACGAACTCTAGATGGCCGTTCTGTACAGCTATGTGAAGGCATGTCAAACTTTTTCCAATTGCCGTACCATCTCTGAGTACTGGGCAATAAAAAGCATCTGGGCAATAGAGAAGAAGCACTCGAGCAACATTAACTTGACCCCGAGTAGCGGCCGAACAGAGGAGAGGATAACCACTCTTGTCGGTTTCACATGCTAAAGAAGAATCATGTTGCAGCAATGTGATCAGCACGTCAGACTTGTCATGATATACAGCCATCCGTATTGGAGTAATCCCATCCGAGTCAGCTTCTCTGGCCAGGTGAGGACGTTTCTCCAAAATTTCGTCCGCAATATCTGAAAGCAAGTCAAGACATGCATGAACGATGGGTTAAGAGCACAGCGATGATGCTAGGACAAGTCTTTGGTACAAAAAATGACGTAGCAAAATCGATTATTCGACTGTTTAGTTTAGTAGTGATGATATATAACACAATATTAAAACACATGAACTACACTAGCTCTGGATAATTCCAAGTTGTAAATCCTAGAGCTAGTTTGCTGCACATACATATATAGTTCTATATTTAACTTGTAATCCACAGGTCTCACCTTCGTTTCCATTTCTAGCTGCAGCATGAAGAGCATGGCGGCCATACTTTCCCACATGGGAAGAATCACCAATGGCTAATAGCTTTTCGGAAACATCTGCAAAATTCCTCATCACGGCCATGAACATGGGCGACTCATTGTACCTGGTCACGGCTTTAGACAGGGCGGGCTCTGCTTTTATCAACTCCAGCGCGAGCTTCTGGTAGCCGTTGCGAATGGCATGGTGAAGTGCGTTGAATCCATACCTGTCTTGTTGCAAGATTGTCCGCCTCAATTCTTCTTCTTTGCGGCAGCACTCGAGTAAATATGAAGCCAAAGATGCATGGCCAAGTGTTACAGCGATGATAAGCGGCGTCTCGTGCTCGCAGTTGACATCTGAAAGGAGAGACGGCTCTAGTTCCAGCACATCCATGCAGAATTTTTTGTGCCCATGGATGGTGGAGATGTGGAGGCAGTTGTTACCCTGTGGGCTTGTTCCAAGCAGAATGCCTGGTTTATCCTTGGCCAACTCTTTCATTGACGAGGAATCACCATCGGTGGCTGCTTCTAGGATCTGTTCATCCATCCGTGACCGTCCTCTTGATACATCAGTTGTCGTTGTATTGTTTGCCATCTATCTGTTGCGTTTACTGCAGCCACGATGAGAGAAAGGTGATAGTTATATGCTTGATTTTGATGTTTATTTATTTATATATTTATACATGCGCGTAAATGATCAGACGATTTTTGAACCAACATGACGTAAAATTTTAGACGAGACCGACCACAGCGCAGCACCCGTTGTAACATTAAGCCAGCGCAAGAGAAGAACCCCGATAGATAGATCAAACTCACAGTTGAGAGAAACCAGCTAATTGTAGCAAAACATGGCATAAGCTCGTTGAAATTAATAATTCGGACGTGCGTACCTCACACAGTAGCAGAGATCAAGTGCGTAGTCGCACAACGAAGAGCGCAGCTCACTGGTGCTCCACTCGATCGGATGGCAACAACTTATATGGACGCTGGAGGTAAAAGGCACCAACCCACTCACTCAGTTTGATTATTCATTAGCCATGTGGGTGATATATGGTACCTTTGATAAAGTCCTTGAAACGGGGAACCTTTATAAAGTAGTAGTAATCTGATTACTTGCCATTAATTAGATAATACTATCATCCATACCCTTTTAGGATTAGGCATGTGATGGAGCTAGCCTTTAAGATTGATTATCTAGCACACAAGATGCATGCCTGCCTTCCTGCCTAAGTTAAATTGGAAGTTGCACTGTCAACTTTAGTACCTGCTCCTATGTAGTGGCCTTGCTAAAGAGCTCCTTGCGAAGATCAAAGACGCTTGCATCGATGATTTCTGTGAGGAATCACGGGGTGAGGGGTGAGGGAGTTCCCCCACATGAGTATATTACTCAAAGTTGTCCATACACTAAGAGAGTGATCTAGTTTATAAAGGAATCCAGATCGAAAACCTAAACAAATTGATTCCGTTTATGAGGGAAACCGGGCCGAAGAACCATACAAGCAACAAGAAGAACAAAAAAGAAGATTAAGTACAAAGTTACAACACAATACAAGGATCAACCATTAGATGGCCGATGAATTAGGCACCATTTATATCATAAGCATGTACACGACATCACAAGCAAAAGAGGCTGATAAGGCAGGACAATGCACCAGAAGAAAACACAGATGCAACTTAGAGTTCGTTGAATGACAAGTCCAACAACAGCAACGCCGAAACCACTAATACGGGATAACGTAGGGTGCCATCATCATGGAGTCGTGCCATCACCAGCCCGCAAGCCATACAACACTGTTAATAGAACAAGTTCCCCGGAAAACTAGGAGCCCCTACGGAGGCGATTAGGGTTTTGGTGGAAAAAGTGGCGGCCGCCGATCTTCGTCGGCGGAAGCACATCTCTCTGGTCCGTTGATGGCGACGTCCACGGATCCAAGCGGCAGTGCACGGGGGCAGCAGTCGCCTCGCGCGGCAAGAGCAGGTTTGGAGGAGGCTATGCGAAAATTGGATCTCACGAGGAAGAAGCCACCCCTCTGGTGGTGGATGATCTCGACGAAGGAGTCCAGCAGAAGTGGGCGATCGCGGGCAAGGTATTGCACCGCAAGGTGCTGCACATACAGACAATTGCTAATGCTCTGAGGCCGGCCTGGGGAAATCCTAGGGGTTTGTTCTTCAGGCCCGTGGGGGAGAATAGTTTGGTGGCGGAGTTTGAGAATCGTCGTGATCGTGATCGTGTGCGGGAAGGATCTCCTTGGCATGTGAGTCGGCATGCAGTGATCTTGACAGGCTTTGAACATTGCATGAGGCGGTCAGACTTAAGGTTTGAGAAACTGCAGTTGTGGGCTAGGGTTCTTAACCTGCCTTTCAACTTGCGAACAGAGGCTTGGGGTAAAGCGATTGCTAAACAGCTAGATAAAGACGCAACCTCAGTTCAGTTTGATCATGTGGGAGGATTCCTGAGAGCTAGGGTCACGATTGACGTGAGTAAGCCCTTACGAAGATGGATACTGATCGATTCGGCAAAGAGAAAGTCCAGGGACTGTTATGACGTCCAATATGAACAAGTCCCAAACTTCTGTCTTTCTTGTGGTCGCCTAGGCCATTCTGATTTGGTTTGTCCTACCCTCGGTACTCGTGATGAAAACGGAGATCTGCCTTTTAGCACTAGTCTAAGGTCGACCAAGGATAGGAAGCTGGCTAGCTCGAGTGATGGATCTTTCAAGGAACCCCAGAACTCCACATCTAATAAGAAAGATGCATCCTCGTCAAGTTACAAAGCGGCCACATATGCTGAAGTCACTTCTCCAGTTAAGAAAAGAGAAAATCCGAAGAGGAAAGGTGGACCTTAGACAGAGAAAGTGTATCGTAGGGTTGATCCATTGGCTTTGCCAAGTAATGTTAGCAACCAGGTAACTAGGGGTGCCCCTACGGATATGGTGGTTTTTACAATGCAGAAAAGTGATGGCTTAGTTGATCGGGATGGAGATGTACACGGTGATGCTAGTGGCGTAGAACCTGATCCCAAAAAGAAGAAGCCTACACCCCCATCTTCTGAAAATTCGGCAGCGGTTGCGGGTCAGCCCTGCCAGGGTCAATGAGATGCCTAAGTTGGAACTGCTGGGGGCTTGGGAACCCCGAGGCAGTTCGAGAGCTTCGCAACTTGGTGAAGAAAGAAGGGCCCGCTCTGCTCTTTGTTATGGAGACGAAGATCAGAGCTAAGAGGGTGGAGAGTCTGCAAACAACTCTGGGGTTTGTGGGGTGCTTTGCGGTGGACAGTTCAGGACTAAGTGGTGGTATAGGCCTTCTTTGTCTAAAGAGGTTATTGTTGAGTTGAGAAATTTCAGTTCTAGCCATATTGATGTTATGGTTAGGGAAGCTGACGTGCTTGTGCGTGAGTGGAGATTGACAGGTTTCTATGGTGAACCGAGAAGTGAAGATAGGCACCATAGCTGGAGATGTTTGAGGGCATTGCATGCGATACCACATCAAGCATGGTTGTGCCTAGGAGATTTTAACGAGACCTTGCACAGTGCAGAACATTTCAGTAGGGCTGCAAGACCGGAATGGCAAATGCGTGCGTTTCGGGAAACTTTGGAGGACTGCTCTTTGCAAGATCTTCGTTACACGGGGTTACCCTATACTTGGGATAACAGGCAGGCGGGCATTATGAATGTCAAGGCCCGTCTCGACAGAGGGTTGGCGAATGAAGCTTTCTTACAATTGTTTGATTATGTGTGAGTTCGTCACGTTAGCATGGTGGAATCAAACCACTGTTTGCTATTGGTTCAGACCCAAGAGATGCAACATAGAAGAGGACCGAAACCTTTCGGTATGAGAACGTATGGTAGTCCCATGTGAATTATGATGAGTTTGTCGCGGAGGCGTGGCGCATAAATTGTAATGGACAGGGACTTGCAGGTATTCAAGCCACCTTAACTTAGCTACAGAGGGAGCTGGGGGATTGGGGCGCTCGTGAGTTTGGTTGCCTAGCCAAGAAAGTAAAGAAACTGCAGAAGAAGCTGGAGCTTTTGCGACAGCAATCCATTGGCACAGGTCCAACAGATGAAGAGAAGGCCACGGTGCTGAAACTTCGAGAAGCATTACGGCAAGAGGAAATATGGATGAAGCAGCGCTCCCGAGTTCCTTGGCTTCGCAAAGGAGATCGAAACACGGCGTATTATCATGCACAAGTAGCGCAGCAGAAGCGGCTGAATCGGATTGCCAGTCTTCGACGTGCTGATGGATCGCTCTGTCAGTCCAAAGAGGAAGATAAGGCGGAGGTGCAGGCGTTCTATCAAAATCTGTATACTTCCCAGGGAGTTAATGATATGAGCGAGCTACTGCAGTTTGTTCCGGAGCGGGTGGACGAGAACATGAACCCTTTCCTGAGTAAACCATTCGAGCCAGAGGAGGTACGGGCTGCATTATTTCAGATGTCACCTTCAAAAGCTCCGGGCGTTGATGGGTTTACGGCAGGCTTCTTTCAGAGACACTGGAACCTAGTTCAAGGTGACCTGGTGCCAGCTATCTTTGGTTTTGTGAATGGTGATGATCTACCGGAGGGCTTTAACGATACCTCGATTACTCTTATAACTAAGGTAAAAAATCCACAGACTATTACTCAATACCGTCCCATCTCTTTGTGTCTAGTGCCCTACAAGATTGGGGCTAAGATGATTACTAACCGTATGAAAGAGATCATGGATGCAGTGGTGGGAGAGGAACAAAGTGCCTTCGTTCCGGGGCGCTTGATCACTGATAACGTGGTTGTTGCTTTTGAAAGTGTCCATACTATGAGGAGGCGAAAGAAGGGGAAGAATTTTACATGTGCTATCAAGCTAGATATGATGAAGGACTATGACTGCGTTGAATGGCATTATTTGGAGGCAATCATGCTCAAGTTTGGTTTTAGCAGAAATTTTGTGAACTTGATCATGCGATGTGTATCTTCGGTCAGGTTCTCGGTGAGAGTAAATGGTGAATTACAACCTTATTTTACACCGTCATGTGGATTGAGGCAAGGGGACCCTGTTTCACCATTCCTCTTTCTCTTATGTGCGGAAGGCCTCACCTCTCTACTCAACTCCTTTGGTGGCCCTTATGTGGACAGAGGTATAAGAGTGTCTTTTCGAGCACCGTGGGTGAGTCACTTGATTTTTGCCGATGATTGTCTTATCTTCATTAGTGCAACAGAGGAAAGTGCGCACAGACTGAATGAGATTCTGCATATTTATGCCATATGTTCTGGTCAGACAGTGAACCAAGACAAGAGCGCTATATTTTTCTCCCCAAACACCCACACTGATAGACGGCAAGCTTTGAAGTTAGTGTTGGGAATTATGGTGGAGGCGTTCAGTGGTAAATACCTGGGATTGCCTAGTGCGGTTGGACGGATTACAAGTGATACGTTTGATCATATAGGTGAAAGATCGAGGAGTTATATGAACGGGTGGGCAGAAAAGCTTCTAGCTTGTGCTGGAAGAGAAGCGCTTATAAAGTCCATCATCCAAGCCATTCCAACGTTCAGTATGAGTTGTTTCATATTGACAAAAAAGGTTTGCAAAAGCCTTTCTTCTAGCATGGCAAAATTTTGGTGGAGTGGGTCTCTTGATCGTAACTTGTTGCATTGGGTGGCATGGGACAAACTTGCATCTCCAAAAGCCCGAGGTGGCATGGGTTTCCGCGATTTGGAATTGTTCAACTTGGCGCTCTTAGGGAAACATGGATGGAGATTCATGACTAATCCTAATTCTCTTTGCGCAAGGGTCATGAAGGGGCGTTACTTTCCCGATTGTGAGTTTATGGAAGCTACAGTTCCACAGTCTGCTTCTGCGATTTGGCGAGCTATTGTGGCAGGGAGGGAAGCACTCACAGTTGGTTTGATCAAAAGAGTGGGCGATGGAGCTTCTATTTCCATATGGGAGGATCGATGGATCCCGGGCCTTTCCATTTTGTCTCCTTCGGTCATGCCTGGGGGCTCAACTCTTGCCACGGTTGATCAGCTTATTCACTCAGAAAACTGGACTTGGCGACAAGAGTTGATCCGGCACGTTTTTATCCCACCAGAAGCCAAAGCTATCCTAAATATCCCTTTGCGTCGTGGTGGTGGTGAAGATTTTATTGCTTGGGCCCATGAAAGAAGTGGTATCTACTCTGTGAAATCCGCATACCGTGCTCTCGTGACTCGGAAAGAGCATGTTCCTCTAGAGGAAGGGACGGTGACCAATACCTCACAGACCGATGAACAGATGTGGAAACTACTATGGAAGCTCAAGGTTCTGCTGAAGGTGCGTGTATTTTGGTGGCGGATTATTCGTGGTATACTACCCGATGAATGCACCCTTCGGCGCCGTCATATCAAAGTCATCAGTAGATGCAATGTTTGTCTTGCGATGGATGAGGATTTGATGCACGCTCTAGTGCATTGCTCTCATGCCAAGATGTTTTGGGAACAAGCACATTCGCTGTTTGGCATCCGAAGACCTCGGTTGCACCCAAATACATGGTCCCGTGATATCCTTTGTGATGGGCAGTTTGCTGAAAGCAAGAGGGTGGTGATGATCTCGGTCATGTGGTCTATTTGGCATTCAAGGAACAGGGTCACCCATGATGACGAGCAGCTTGACCCATTTTCTTCTGTCAAGCATATCAGGGAGGATCTCGCTTTGCTAGATATACCCGAGTCTCATGCATCCATTCTTCCTGGACATGGTTGGGTACCGCCTGATGAAGGTGTGGTGAAAATCAACACGGATGCAACCCTGGGGATGGATTCTGATAAGGTAGGAGCAGGCGGAGTGGCACGTTCCAACAATGTTTTGCTTGGGGCTTGGTGTAAGCCTCACCTCGGGGTTTCCAATCCGTTCATTGGTGAGACTTTGGCGCTGCGGGATGGAGTCATATTTGCAAATTTACGCGGCTTCTCACATGTGATCATGGAAACAGATTGCCTGGAGATTGTCAATCTCTGGAAAACTAGTCATTATAGATTTTCTGTAGTGGCTCCATTACTAGTAGAGATTAGAGAGCTAGCTTCAGTTTTTTCTTCCTTTGATATTCAACATGTAAATCGAGCAGCCAATGTACCGACCCATCTTTGTGCAAAACATGCATGCACTTTGATGGTTACCGAAAGTTGGACTGGCTCAAAACCCTCTTTCCTGCTCACCAGCTTATTAGCTGATGATGCCAGGAGTTCGTTTGTTGATTAAAGCTCTCTGATTAGAATGCAAAAAAAATAGAACAATGGTACTGGACAAACCCAACTAAATGATATACTACGAGAACACATCTTCGCAATGTTTTAAGTATAATCATCAAATGTCAGTACTAGGAAAGTGTTTATAAGTGAGGTCACATTAGTGGCGGGCAGATTGAGAGCCCCACCACTACTATTTTTCCCAGATACTTGTGGCAGGTGTGAAATGATGCCTTTTCTTTTAGACAATCCACGAAGCTTTTTATTCAAACCATCACAATGTTTACAGGGACGAACTGAAGGTCACCAGGGTGGCCTAACCAAACATGGCGGCCAATCCCTAGCCTCAAAACATGCTTCGCTAGATTGTGAGCCTCGACATTCAAGCTCCTAAACTCATGCACAAAATTGCATGAATGAAAACTACGACAATAATCAACTATCTCACGGATAATAGCCCCATAGTTCGGACTATTCTTCTACTTGATATCTTCCACCACACTTTTGCAGTCTGTGGCAACATGTAGTGCATGTATATGGAGATCTTTTGCAAGTGCCATTGCTTCCCGAACTACCAAAGACTCGAGGGTGGCTGGGTCACAAATCCCATCAAAGACTATAGCCGAAGCGCCAAGATACAAGCCCTCTCCATTCCTGTAGACCACAGCAACTGCCCCAAATTTTGATCTTGTCATAGTGGCCGCATCAACATTGACTTTCATCAAGCCTGGAGGTGGTTTAATCCAACCAGTTGGCCTCACAAGCACTGGCTGCACTGTTGTCCTTTCTGGATTCTTGACAAGTTGGATATCATTCAGGAAGGAATTGACAAAGCAATGAGTGGAGTAAGGGCTCTGAAATATTTCTTCATAGATCGCCTTTCTTCTTGCCGCCCATATAGCCCATAAGGTGGTAGTCATACGGACAAACAGATCACTTGGCAAAGCTCCCTTCATGTCAAACAGCCAAGCCTTGACATTATCGGTGTCAAAACGGCTCATTTGGTCCAGGATGGCCTCATCAGCTAGTGCCCATACGCTGCTAGCCATCGGGCAAGTTAATAAAGCATGCCTCCACGAGTCCCTAGCTCCACATAACGAACATGTAGCTGACGTTGACATATGCCGATGCTCTAAGAGATCGGCTGTCGGGATTGAGCTCCTGGCGAGTCGCCATAGAAATAGTTTGATTTTTGGAGGTACTTCAATCTTCCAAAGCTCAGTCCAGTCCGTCCACAAACTGTCTGCTGTCGATGAGCTATCCCGTTCTTCAATCCAGTTCTCTCTTGTGATCTTGGTTTGCATGATAATTCTGTAGGCAGACTTGACAGAAAAAGTTCCTCTTCGCTCTCCACTCCAAGCCCAAAATTCTTCTACGTTTCTAGTACATAAAGGAATAGCTAGAATTGCTTCTGCATCAATGGGCAAAAACACCGAACGGACAAGCTGCTCATTCCAATTCGTTGTCGCTGTAAGTAACAAATCTGAAACCATCTGTGGAGGGTTTGGCAGCATGGGTGCGATCGGCCTTATCATTCCAGGACGTGGGAGCCAGTTCTCTGTCCATATATGTGTAGTTTTCCCATTACCAATTCTTCTGATAAGGCCTAGCCTTAGCATGTCTCTCCCGTCCAACATCGCCCGCCAAATTTGTGACGGTCTATTGCCAAGATCTGCATCCATAAGAGAGGAGTTCGGGAAGTAAACTGCCTTTAGGATCCGGGAGCTCAGTGAGTCAGGATCACAAAGCACTCTACAGGCTTGTCTTGCCAATAAAGCAAGGTTAAAAATCTCCACATCCCGAAAGCCAAGGCCTCCAAGATGTTTCGGCCGTGTCATAATGTCCCAAGCCACCCATGCTGGTTTACATTTTCCCGCTTTGCTTCCCCACCAGAACTGCCTAATGATAGAGGAAATATTCTCACAGAGGCCTCTAGGTAACCTGAAGCAGGCCATGGAGTAGACCGGCAGGGCCTGTGCCACTGCTTTAATTAGGATCTCTTTCCCTCCCACTGATAAGAGCTTCTCCATCCAACCCTTCACCTTTTCCCACACTCTATCTCGGAGATATCTGAAAGTGTTCATCTTGGACTGCCCCACATCCGTAGGCATGCCCAAATAATGCTCATTCAATGATTCATTGTGTACATGAAGAATTGCTTCAATATTGTCCCTCAACTGTTGTGGGCATCCCTTGCTAAAGAAAATAGACGATTTCTCATAGTTGATACGCTGCCCCGATGCGTTGCAGAAGGTTTGAAACCTCAACTGCCCCCTCTGAACTCGCCTTGAATAACAACAGGCTGTCATCCACAAAGAGGAGGTGGTTAACAGCCGGAGCTGAATTTGCCACCTTGATCCCCTCGAGCGCGGTCGACTGTGAACTAGTTTTGAGTAGGCACGAAAGGCCCTCTGCTGCAATCAAGAAAAGGTAGGGGGAGATCGGATCTCCCTGTCTGATGCCTCGTGAAGGTTTGAAATATTCAAGATTCTCACCATTGAACATAACTGAAAATGATACAGAGCTGATCATGCTCATAATAATATTCACCCATTGTTGTTCAAAGCCCATCTTCATCATTATAGCCTGGAGGTAGGACCACTCAAGGCGATCATATGCCTTCATCATATCCAGCTTCAGTGCACAGTGATGCAAGCACTCATAAGCGCAAATAATATTATCTGTGATCAACCTCCCTGGGACAAAGGCTGATTGTTCTTCAGAAATAATGTCCGGTAGGATCACTTTCAACCTGTTTGCAACAACTTTGGACGCAATTTTGTATAGCACATTACATAAGCTTATTGGACGAAACTGTGAGAGGAGTGTTGGGTTCATCACCTTGGGAATAAGAACTAGCACCGTGTCATTAACACACTCTGCATTATCCCCCCCTTAATAATCCGCAAGACTACCATGGTCACCTCATCTCCATAGATCTCCCAATGTCTCTGATAGAAGTGTGCTGCGAACCCATCAGGCCCTGGCGCCTTGGTCGGTCCCATCTGAAACAATGATGTCTTGACCTCCTCCTTTGTGTATGATGCCATCAACATATCATTCATATTCTGCGTCACCTTCATGGGCACATGTTGAAGGACCTGTTCCATGTTTGTTACCCCCTCGGAAGTATAAAGGGTCTGGTAAAACTCTGTCACCATAACCCGAAGATCAGCCGGGTCCTCAACAGTCACTCCAAGCGTATTAACAAGTGCATTTATCATATTTTTCTTCCTCCTCTTGCTAGCTCGAAGATGGAAGAATCTAGTATTTTTATCACCCGAAGCTAGCCACTCCAGTCTGGAACGCTGCCTCCACATAAGCTCTTCGCGGTGATATAGTTCAACCAACCTCTCATTGGTTTTGATCTCTCGATGTGTCGGAGCCATCCTTGTGGGATCCCCATGCAGCCACTCAAGTTCATGCAACAACTCTTTGATTTCTTTTCGCACACTGCCGAAAGTTTCCCGATTCCATTTGCCAAGGTTTTTTGCCATGTCGTCTAGCTTAGTCCGCAGCTCATCCAGGCTCAAAGCCGGCTGGTCGACACTCCACATCTGTTTCATAGTATCATTCCATTCACCATGTGTTTCCCACATCACCTCATATCTAAACGGGGTTTTTGCCGGTGGTCTGCTTTGTTCTTCATCCAACAAGATCAAGATCGGGCTGTGATCCGAGCTGGCAGCCGTGAGATGCTTCACCACATCATTAGGGAACCGCGCCATCCATTCAGACGAAACAAGAGCTCGATCAAGGCGCACTCGGGTATAGCTGCCCCCTGTTACCTTTTTTTCAAAGGTCCAAAAGTTGCCCTGATAGCCAATGTCCTCCAACATGCAAACGTCCAAAGAATCTCCAAAACCCTGGATTTGAGCATTACTACGTTCTCCAATTCCTTGTTGTTCCTCTGGAGATAGAACTTTGTTAAAATCGCCAAAACAAACCCAAGGAAGTGCACTTGAACTTGCAATCCCCTTCATCGTGTCCCAAGTCTGGTGCCGAAGTTGTGTCTGTGCTTCACCATAGAAACACGAAGCTCGCCACGGATCATGATCTGGTTCATCCACTTGACAATCAATATGATACACTGAGTAACCCAAACTTTCAACTTTTATTGAATTGTTCCAAAATATTCCAAGGCCACGACTACGGTCTTGACTGCTAACAGCAAAAGCATTAGTGGTGGAATGATGCCTGCCATGGGATTTAAATATCGTGGCGAGCCCATTTCCTGCCGCCACTAGTTATCTGGACCATGTTAGCCATGGGCCAACTGTACCAGTGCTAGGCCCAGAACCGTTACTCGCTACTGGTACTTAGATCATAAGTGGTGGCCCTTGGTAGCAGGCTGCCATTGAAAATTTGGCCCATGTTAGTCGTGGAGGGAGGTATACCAAGTGGTGGGTGCTACACACTGATGAAACATGTAGGCATTTTGTTTGATTTCCTGCATGTTTTTTGGATTTGAGTGTGTTATTTTTTTTACGTTATTGTATGAAAAATGGTTTGAACATTCTAGGTTGCTATATTTTAAACATTTTATTGGTAAGTTTTTCTTTAATTAGATATAATTCAAAATTGAACTGCAAATTTTTGAGAGACGGAAAGAAAAGTCATAATAAAGTATTTTGGCCTATGAATCAAAAGTTTGTGAATTTAAATATGTATATGTCAAAATAGAAACACTACATTACTTAATTATAATTATGTATTTTTTGAATTTTCAAAAAAATAATGTTGTTTGAAATCTATGAAACTTTGCATGTCATTACATGACATATTGAGTATGTGGTTAAAATTTTAAGTATATTTGAATAGGCAATTACTAGCACATATGTCCGTGCATTGCAACATGGAAACAAATCCTTACACGCTCTTTTACCTCTGAGCACAAAACCACTAGGATAAAATATCTGACAACATGGTCAAGAAAGAGTAGACAGACATATACAGGATAGGAGGCAGTGGTAGTGGTAAGATTAATGGCGTGCGACATCCTCACTACATTGCTACTCCTCAACTACTCGTTTCCCTTCTTCCTCCCAACAACCTCCTTTTCTCCTCCTCCTCCTCCTCCTCCTCTCGAGGCCACCCAGAGGTCCCAGACCCTCCCGGCTCCCGCCTCTACCTCTGCCACCTACATCTCCTTATCATCTGATCCCGCTCTCGAGCCTCCACCACCTACATCTCCTCATCATATGATCCCGCTCTCGAGCCTCCACCACTACATCCACCTGTTGCTTCTAATCCTCCTCATCCTACAACAACTAGTCCGACCTCCCTAATCCAACAAGCCCTTGGTACTTCCCTTCCTCCACAGTCGTACAATCCATCGCCGGCGCTCCAAAGTTTGGATCAACAAAAATATTAACAATCAAAACTAATTACTGGCATGCAAGCAATGACCTACCTGAGTGTGTGGGTACGGAATTAGCATTTATGTATGGCTGACTCGGTCGTACTATAAAGAACCTACTCCTCGTGTCGTAACAACCAACACCAAAGCCTGCAAGTACTCCAAAGTAGGATTTAACTTAATAGGACTTGCAACGATGAATGTCATACTTAGGTAACACAATGTGAGCAGATAATTAAAAGAAAAAGGAAAACTCAACACGTGATTTTCCTTGGTTTCCTTCGTACTCTTGTATTTAGATCAGAGCCCATGACAACTAATAGGACTTGCGATGATGAATTCTATACTTAGGTAACGCAAATGTGAGCAGGAAAAAAAGAGAGGGAAACTCAGCATGATTTCTCCTTGGTTTCCTTCGTATTCATGCATGTATGAAAGGTACATGTAGGCATTCCCACACTCGAAAGAATCGGACGTCACACTAAAAAAGTAAGTCATCGTACCACTCATGCATGCATCATACAAAGGTTGAAAGTAAAGAGGAAAAATAAAAGCATAGGTAGAATAATAATCAAGAAAGTTAACTAAGTTTCATTCATCGAATATTTAGATGTAACATTCGTTATACCATAATTTCATATATCTGATGCAAACAACATATTTGGTTTCTTATGATAAGAGCATCTATCTACAAAAGTTTCCAGAACCGCTAACACAACTTTGGCTAACTCTGATGCATGATTAGCAGTGAGGAAAATATTTCGTTCGTACCTGGTACACGCGTCGAGACAAGGGAGATGCTCCAGGGTGGATAGGAAGCAAGCATGGATAACCTATGATGCGGGAGTTGTACATCATACCTGCATGGTGCCATCGCATTGCATCTAGAGTACCTACGCCCAGCGGCATACAACAGGAACCCACGCACTCACTGGCACTCATCCTCAAAGGTTGTCGTAGTTGTAGACAGTAGACAATCGATCTGTTCCTTTCCTTAAAAAACCAGGCGAGCAGGGAAAGCACGTCTTCATCGCGTGTCCTCCTCAATGGGAACCCTGGCCAGGCCTTCAGACATGCTTGTGCTGTGCGGCAGGGAGATCCGCTTTCGCTGATGCTCTTCATTTTGGCCATCGATCCGCTCCAACATATTCTCCAATTGGCCTCCGCGTGTGGGGTTCTCAAGCCCATTCGCGCTCACGCTGCCAGATGTCATATTTCTCTATACGCCGATGACACCGGCATTTTTGCGAATCCGGACAAGGAGGAGCTACGGGTGATCTCTGAGATCCTGAAGACCTTTGGGGAGGCTAGCGGCTTAGTCACAAACCTTTCCAAGACAGAGGTGTTCCCTATCAGGTGCAATGGCATCCTCTCCATTGCCCCCCCCCCCCCAACCCAACCCAACCCAAGTGGATTCTGCGAAAATTCGACAAGATTACGCGTGGTCCATCTGGCAAAATGAGGACCAGGAGCAAACCTCAAGTGGGCACTCCCTGGTCAACTGGAAGACAATGTGTCGCCCCAATAACCTAGGCGGTCTTGGGATTGTTGATATTGAGTGTTTTGGTCGGGCACCGAGGCCGTTGGCCATGGATTCAATGGACAGACCGAGGAGGCCGTGGGTGGGCATGACCCTGCCCTGCAACCAGGCCAACGATGTAGAAGACCACGAGCCATGCATAGATGTACCAAAATAGATGACACGACTTTATACTATAATTAGTATAAAGTTGGGTCATCTATTTTGAAACGGACGGAGTAGATTATTTAAATCTATGTCTTCTACATCTATGCCCTGCGTCCGGTCGGTGGAGAAGCTACGACCACGAGCCAACGATGCCACAACTAGTCAACCGAGAAGCTGCGACCACTGGCTGCAACAAAATTGCTACACTTACGGTATACCTGGCCATGGGAAGCCGGGCCCGGACCGAAAAAGCCCGACCTGGCCCGGCCCGACGCTGCCCCCGGGCCGGGCTCGGGCCTAGATTTTAAGCCCGAAGGCCGGGCCGGGCCGGGGCCGGGCCCGTCGTTTTTGCGTTTCCCTGAAGATCGGGCTGGGCCGGCCCGGAGCCCGACGGGATTTTATGTGTTCGGGCCGGGCTCGGGCCTAGAAAACAGGCCCGATGGCCGGGCCCGGGCCTAGGTTTTTTGCATCGGGCTTGGCTAGGCCCGCCCGGCCGGACCGCCCGAGGTATGGCCAGGTATAACTTACGGACAGGAGCTACGGAAATTTACTTACGGACAAACGTGCCCTGCCCACTCCTCATTAATCTCTCCCCCTGAATTGCATTGCAAGGGGTGGGCCCCTATAATCCCTAATTAAGTGCTGTCACTTCATCCCATAAGCTTCAGTCTGTAATTCCTATCCGTAAGTGCGGTAGACGGAGAAGCTATGGCTATAAGCCGACGATGCTACAACCGGTCGACGGAGAAGTCGGAGGAGCACTAGCCGTCAATGCTACGACCGGTAGGTGAGAAGCTGAGACCACGAGCCGGCGATGCTACAACAATCGATGTAGAAGCTGTGCCCGCTACCGCTAGCCGACAATGCCTGATCGATCGCCGGAGAAGCTTCGACCACGAGCCGCGATGCTACAACCGAGGACGGAGAAGCTGCGGCCACTAGCCGCACACCTCTTCCAATGGATAGTTGCGTAGATGAGGTGCTAAGCGCGTTCAATAGTTTATCAACTTTAGTCCCCAATGCATTAGTGCTTAAGGAGGTGTTTGGTTGCAAGGGACTAGACTTTTTTTAGTCCCAGATGTAGAATATTGGTGCAACTCACGATATATTGATCGGGTGCATATGCACGTATATATATAGGTACAAGGGTAGCCAAGTCCTCAACTATACAAGGGAGGAGGACGGCTTGTGGTACAAGAAATATACATGCAATATACATATCTCAACACCCCCCCGCAGTCGAAGCATCGGGACGTCCGACGCAGAGCTGGAGCGAAAATCCTCAAAAGACGCCAGAGGCAATCCTTTGGTCATGATGTCCGCAAACTGTTGGGAAGTGGGGACATGAAGAACCCGGATGTGTCCAAGAGCCACCTGTTCCCGAACAAAATGAATGTCGAGCTCAATATGTTTGGTGCGTCGGTGATGAACTGGGTTGGCGGAGAGGTACACAGCGGAGACGTTGTCGCAGTAGACAATGGTGGCCTTGGCGACAGGACAAGAGAGCTCAAGAAGAAGCTGACGAAGCCAGGAGCACTCTGCAACAACATTAGCCACTGCTCGATACTCGGCTTCAACACTGGAGCGAGAAACAGCGGGCTGTCGCTAGATGACCAAGAGATCAACGACGGTCCAAGATAAACACAATAGCCGAGGTGGAGCGTCTCGTGTCAGGGCAGCCAGCCCAGTCAGCATCCGAGTAAGCAGTGATGTCCAGAGCCGTAGAGGCATGAAGAGACAAACCGAAATCCAAGGTGCCGCGGATGTAGCGAAGGACCCGCTTGACCGCAGTCCAATGAGCATCACGAGGAGCATGCATGTGTAAGCAGACCTGCTGAACGGCGTACTGGAGCTCCGGGCGCGTCAGAGTGAGATACTGAAGGGCGCCCACAATAGACCGATAAAATGAAGCATCCGGAGCAGGTGATCCGTCGGTGGCAGAGAGCTTGGCCTTCGTGTCGACAGGAGTAGACGCGGGTTTGCAATTAAGCATCCCGGTAGCGATCAAGAAGCTCATGAGCATACTTCCGCTGATGAAGAAAGAAACCATCCGCGACGTCGAACAACCTCGATGCCGAGAAAATAGTGCAGAGGACCCAGGTCCTTAATGGCGAACTCAGCGCGAAGACGATCGGTAAGCTGTCGAAGAAGAGCAGTAGAGCAAGCTGTCATGATGATGTCGTCGACATAAAGAAGTAAATAGGCGGTAGCATCCCCGTGTTGGTAAATGAACAACGAAGCATCGGAGCGAGCGGAGCGGAAGCCGAGTTGATGAAGAAACGCTGCGATGCGCTGGTACCAAGCGCGGGGAGCCTGCTTTAGCCCGTACAAGGAGCGAGAAAGCAGGCAAACATGCTCCGGACGAGTGTCGTCGACGAACCCCGTAGGCTGCTGGCAATAGACCTGCTCCTCAAGGTGGCCATGAAGAAAGGCGTTGGAGACGTCCATCTGGTGCACCGGCCAGGCACGAGATACCGCGAGCTGAAGAACAGTGCGAATCGTCCCGGGCTTGACAACCGGTGCGAATGTATCCGTGAAGTCAACGCCAGCACGCTGTCGAAAGCCTCGGACCACCCAACGTGCTTTATAGCGGTCGAGTGTGCCATCGGGATGAAACTTGTGCTTGAACACCCACTTCCCGGTAATGATGTTGGCGTGCCGAGGGCGGGGAACAAGCTGCCAAGTCGCATTACGCTGTAGAGCCTCAAATTCCTCCTTCATCGCTGCATACCAAAGCGGGTCGCGAAGAGCCATACGAGCGGAGGTCGGAAGAGGCGACAGTGGCACCGTAGATGCCGGGCAAGCATACTCATCAGCAGAATAACGGAGACTCGGCCGATGAACACCCATGCGTGCACGAGTGATAGGACCAGCAGGTGGTGGTGCGAGACGCGTAGAAGCGGCGGGGGGCGCGCCATGCACGCGGCGGATCGGGCGATCGCCTGAAGAAGCTGGTGAGGCGCGCGGCGTGGCGGCGAAAGTGCCGGGCGACGGCGAATAGCCCGGCGTGGCGGGTGACGGGCGAGGCGGCGAAGAGTCGGCGTGGCGGGGTGACGGCGAGGGCGGCGAAGATCCTGGCGTGGCCGACGAGGCGGGTGAGGCCGGTGAAGAACCCGGCATGGCCGACGAGCCAGGCGAAGCTGGCCTGGACTCCAACGAAGCCGGCCTGGACTCCAACGAAGTCAGCAGAGGGGCTGGAGATGCTAACGGTGCACGACCCAAAGGAAAGGGTCCCAGTGCAACTCGTTGATGAGTAGAGCCAGCCAAGGTGTGATCATCTCCAGTAGGTGGCACCTCCATTTGTTCCTGTGCAAAAGGAAAAGAGCACTCGTCGAAATAAACATGCCTAGAGGTGATGACACGGTTAGATACCGGATCATAACATCGATAGCCTTTAGTGTTAGCCGGGTAACCGAGGAAGACACAAGGCAAAGAGCGAGGGGCAAGTTTATGAGGGGCGGTGGCTGCGACACTAGGATAACAGAGGCATCCGAAAATGCGAAGACCGTCGTAGGATGGAGGAGACCCAAAGAGAAGATGATGCGGGGTGTAGTTCCAACGGACACGGCACGGACGTAGATTAACGAGGAGGGTGGCGGTGGCAAGGGCATCCGGCCAAAACCGGGGTGGCATGTAGGCGTGAAACAGAAGAGTGCGGACGCAGTCATTAAGAGTGCGAAGAACGCGTTCGGCCCGACCGTTTTGCTGGGAGGTGTATGGACAGGTTAACCGAAAGATGGTGCCGTGGTTGACGAGAAGTGTACGGATGGTGAGGTTATCGAATTCCTTCCCGTTGTCGGTTTGTAGAGCATGGATGGGACGACCGAACTGTGTAGACACATAAGAGAAAAAGGCGAGGAGGGTGGCAGCAACATCAGATTTCCGACGAAGCGGAAAGGTCCACACGAAATGAGAGTAGTCATCGAGAATAACAAGATAATATAGAAAACCAGAATTACTTGTGATAGGTGACGTCCACACATCGCTATGAATTAATTCAAAAGGATAAGAAGCAACTGTCGAAGAAGAACTAAATGGGAGTCTAACATGTTTGCCCATGCGGCATGCTTGACAAGAATGAGCATCCGCTTTATTACATGAAAAAGAGAAATCCTTGACTATTTGACGAAGAGTGGTGGTGCTAGGATGACCGAGACGGGCGTGCCAAAGATCGATGCCGGCGGAAAGAGCGAGAGGTCCAGTGTGTGATGATGATGAAGACTGGGACGGGTACATGTCGCGGGACTGTCACAGCGGTGAAGAACCATCCGGTGCGGGCGTCCTATGAGAGAAACCAACCGTCAAATTCGAGCGATTACAAAATTATCACGGGAAAGATTACGAACAGAGACTAAGTTCTGAATAAGTTGAGGAGACACTAGCACATTATTAAGAGACAATGGCCTAGAAGTAGAAGGAAAAGGAGTAGAACCGACATGAGTAATGGGAAGACCAGCGCCGTTACCGGCGATGATACGAGAAGAAGTGTGAGCGGGAGATGCGGAGGAGAGGTTACCGGGTAGGCTGCCATATGAGATGATGCACGGTATCCATAAACCAGATCGCCACCGCCGTGTAAGAACGGGCTGGCGTGTATTGAAGCGCCGAGAGCAGAGCCGGGTCATAGGAGACTGGCGGTGGGGGTAGCCAGCAAACCCCGTCACCCCCCCACTAGGGTTTGGCGCACCATAGCCAAACTGGGCGGGGTAGGGGGGCGGCGGTGGTGTCGGGCGCCGAGCTGGGGCGCCGCGTAGAAGGCCTGGTGAGCTGCTGGTCGAGGCCCGAGAAGTCTGGAAGTGGGCGCGGGAACCGGCATTGTATAGGCGTGTACAACCCCAGTCCGTGGATTGTGGCGGTGCCCCATGGTGGCGGAAGTTGCTGTTGCTGGCCACCACCACGCTGCTGTCCACCGCCATTGTTGGAGCGGTTGCGCGCCACGGCGACCACCACGGCGCGCCGGTCGCCCTGGTTCTGCTGCTGTTGCTGGGGCGGAGGCACCGGCGCCGGAGGCCGAGGCGGGAGGGCGCCGTAGGGGGCACCGTAGCCACCCGCACCAGCGGCTGCTTGAGGCACCGGCGGGCGCGGCTGCGAAGGCAGCGAGGCCCCGTGGCCCCCGGCGGGAGGTGCTGATGTGGACCCGCCGTGGGAGTAGCCGGCGGCGAAGGCGGTGTGGACCGCACGAGCCCGCAGGTTCTTTAGGCGGCGCTCCTCAAGACGTAGATAGGCCACCGCCCGTTCATAAGTAGGGTTAGCCATAAGAGTAAGATTGGATGCGGCATTACCAAGATCTTCGTTGAGGCCGGCGGTGAGGGTGGAGAGGAGGAGCTCGTCCCCAACCTTGAAGCCGACGTCGTTGAGCTCGTCGGAGAGGGTCTTGAGGCGCATGCAATAGGCGTCGACGGAGGAGTCGTTTTGGTGACAACCAAAAAACTCCTGCTGTAAGAAGACGATCCGTTGGAGCTTGTTGTCGGTGAAGAGGCCGATGATCTTCGTCCACACCGTGTAGGCATCGTCACCGTCGCGAACAACGGTGTGGAAGATGTCTTTGGACACGGTGAGGAAAAGCCACCGGATGATGGTGGCGTCAACCGCCATCCAATCCTCATCGCGACGCATGGAGAGGAAGTCGGTGGTGCCGTCGACGTGATCGCGGAGATTGTACTCACGGAAGAGAAGGTTAAAGTAGGTTTTCCAGGCGTAGAAGTTGGCCTCCGTGTGAGAAAGCTTGATCGGGACGCGATCGAAGATCGGGACGTCGCGGATGTACGCCGGGTTGGGGAGGGAACCGGCCTCGGAGGAAGAGGCAAACGGGTTGCTGCGATGGGAGAGGCTGGACTGAGACATGGCAGCGGTGGACGAGAGGCTCGGGAGTAGACGAGTTGCAGGGAAGCGAGCAGTGCGGCGGCTAGCGGAGCGCTGCGTGCGGCTTGGCTGGGAAGCGAGGTGCAGCGTGGGTGCTACGCGCGGCTGGAAGGGAGCAGATTGGGTGCTACGCACAGCTGGGGAAGAAGCAGCGTGGGTGGAAGAGCGATGCGGCGACGACTAGGGCGGCGGCGGCTGGAAGATCTTGTGGCGGGCGACTAGGGCGCAAGGTTAGGGCGCAGCGACGGCTAGGGTTGCGGTGCGCGAGGGAGGATCGTGTTAGGCTGATACCATGTAGAATATTGGTGCAACTCACGATATATTGATCGGGTGCATATGCACGTATATATATAGGTACAAGGGTAGCCAAGTCCTCAACTATACAAGGGAGGAGGACGGCTTGTGGTACAAGAAATATACATGCAATATACATATCTCAACACCAGAGACTAAAGAAAAAAGACCCTCCAATAGAGTCTTTTTTTAGTCCCTTAAAAAAAGTCCCTCCCGTTTGGTTACAAAGGGACTAAAAGGGACTTTTTATAGTCTAGTCCCTATAACCAAACAGGGCCTAAGTTGTTGTTGCTAAGCTCCCTTCATTTAATGACTTAGCTACTAAACTCTTTCATGCATTGGTGAACTTGCTTCGTTTAAATGTTTGGCCTAGGTTTGCGTGCTTGACATTGGTTCTTTCTAGGGTCACTAAACCCATCTCTCTTCTCTTAATTGTCTTGCCACATCAGATTTTTTGCCTATATGGCAGGCTTACCTCTTCCAATGCAAAGGTCTTTAATGCGGTGCTAAGTGCATTAAATACCTTAACAACTCAACTCCCCAATGCATAGGTGCTTAACTTATTGTTGCTAAGCACATTTTATTTAATGAGTTAGCACCTAAAGTCTTTCATGCATTGGTCAAATTGTTTCATTTAAGTGGTTTGCCTAGGCTCTCGTACTTGACATTGGTTCTTCCTGGGATCACCAAAGTGCTCTCTTTCCTCCTTAAATGTTGTGCCATTTCATTCTTTCGCTTATGAGGCATACTTAGGCTGGTTGTAATGGAGAGTACCATATGCTAGTATCATGCATATGATACAAGTGTATGATACTACCTCACTAATGCATAGTATCATATATTAGTATCATGTTGTACTCTATTTATTGACATGCATGACACAAAGTAGCATAGTATTTATTATGATACAGTATCATGATATGATACTACACCCTCTATTTTATCATTTAATGCTATGACACCTCATCAAAATTGTCTAGTTGGCATGCATGATACTAGCTATGATACTACCATTACGACCAGGCTTAACACCTGTCCACGATGAAGCAACTGAGAAGGGCCTTTAGCACCTGTACAAGGTAAAGCATTGAAAAAGGCGTATGACCGGTAGCGAGAGGTGCTTGAACTAGCATCGAGCCATGCTACGAGACGAGCCGTGAGCATCTGAGTGGCGCTACGAGTGTATGCTGCAACCGTCGTCAAGCGGGGCTACGCCCGTCGGCACTGATGCAACAAGCGCTGGGGGAGCTGCTGGAGCTGCTGGAGATGCACCCCGCGTGGCGCGCGCTCATGGGGAGGGTTGTGCTCTTCGGGTGCTGGTGAGAGGGCGTGACGTGGGACACGAGGGAGTGATTTTTCTACGTTTCGTTCCGATCAAGCGGCAGGCAGGCACAGTGGCCGGATCTGGAGTCTAGCCGGTCGCCCAACGCAGAGCGTGGCCAATCAAAATTTACCATACTCTCATCTAAATCAATTTTTCTTGCCTTTCTTTATCCGTACTTAAATCAAATCAAATCTTATCAAAATCTCAACGAAATCAAAACTTTCCTACCTTTTCATACTCATGCTCAAATCAAAACAAATCTTATCAAATATAGATTTTTTTACATGATAATACGTGTCTCATTTATATCATAGTGTTCATAGTACAAGCCGCATACACACCAACATGACAAAACTGAACAAATAGCAGAACATTTTGCACAAAGGGACACCAGCCAAGAAGGACAATCAAAACCGAAGAATCCTCTGAGTTTGACAACAACACCGTCACCTACCTCTGACACCACCATGCAGCCACCAAAGGAAAAAAAATAACGGAATACCTCTTTATCCTAGCTAAATGCGACTCCATCACTCATATGCAGCTTTGCAAACCTCCAAGGTGTCTCACCAAAGGCAAAATCATTACCGTTTGAATTAATCAGACTGGGGCAACACCACAGACACGCCATCAAACTCCAGATCTGACACCCCACGCGACTAAGACGTGGAGGAGGAAACCATATCTGTCATCCATGAACCACGAACCCTACGCATGATCCACCATCTTTCAGATGTCGCCGATGCAGACCATAATCTGCATCCGCTCCTGGACTAGCTCCCAAGCTTCGTGCCTGCGCTGGCGCAAACACTAGACTAGCTCCCAAGCTCCACGCCTGTGCTGGCGCAAACACCAGCAGTGGAGCCCAAGGACACAAATCCACCATGAGGATACCGCCGCTGCCACGCCATCATTGGTTGAACAAACTGATTTTTAAATTCATCCCAACCACAGAGTCGATCGCCTCGTCAAGAATCTGAAGATTCATTATTCAGTGCAGTCATCGTTGTTGCCGAAGCCAAGACGATGCACAGTCTAAAACCTAAGCTACTAGGGTCTAAAACGATCCACACGCGTGGATTCGGTGACGCCCCTCACCACTGACGACGAGGTTGCCAGAGGACAGCAGTAGAGGAGACTCCTGAGCAGGCTAGGGGAGATCGCCTCTCCTTTCTTCGACAAGAAGAAGGAAAAGCGAATATTGTTATTTAAAAATATATAGAATATGGTTGATGTAAGATTTATGTCGAACATGATTGGTGTTAAAATCACTAGAATATGTATACCCCTGCTGCCTCACATGAGCAATAGCTAGTGGATATAAAATGGCGTGAGATTGTATACATCCCCTGTCCCACTTGCGATGAAATGGATATCATGAATTGAGTGAATGTTGCGGAAAAAATAACGATAGAAGACTTTTGCTTTCTGCGAAATATCATTGGATCTATAATAAAAGTTCACCGGAGATATAAAAGCAACGAAACATAAAACAAAACTCATCAAACCACTTCTTACCATAGTCGCCCTGATCTTTCGATGACAACTAGAAATCCTTCATGCACGTGTCTCTAGTGACCCGCAGCTTCAGACCAGCGCCCTGCAGCTGTCGCACACGCACACAAATCACTGTTGAGCCCTTGAATCTCTATTCCTAATGGAGCAGTTGGTGAATAGTCCGTCGGTTATTTTTCACTGGTTTTATTTCGCCCCACCACTTTCGCTGGGTTTTTTCGTCCCGTCCCCCCACCCCACCGGTTTAGTTTCGCGTCACCCTCTCACACAACGGAAAAAAAATCTAAACCGGTCAGAACTTTCCATGCTAGCACAAATTATTTAGTAATGCATTTATGTGAAAAATCAATCACGATCAATATCTAAAGATCAAATCTAAATTAATTAACCTTACCTTAAATCGCCAATTCTTCTTGTTAGTCCCACCGGCGAAGACATCCCTCGCCTCCCTCGCACTTGAAAGGAAGGAAATTAACTTAGAAACAGAAACCCATGCATGGATGCCAATCCCGTTCCTCTCTCACATTCTCTTTCCTTTCCTAGCTCCCATTCTTCTCATAGAGATGCACATCGATCGGGAAGGAGGATGACTGAATGAGAGGCCTCAGATCGGATCCTCTTCGATCCAGGCCTCTGCAACGTCAACGACGCATACACCCGCATGCTCGACAAGACCAAGCACCAGGACGACGTCGATGACGACATCCCCGCCGTGCTAGATGGCGGCCGCGGCGTAGATCCCTTGGTCGGATTCGAGAGGATGTAACCGCCCGACGGCAAGATGCGGAGCCGCGAACATGCGCGGATGCGCTGGAGACAAGCTGTGCGGAGCTGCAACCGTTTCCGTTGGTTGCCGCGCTATAAGCGGTTGTTCGCCGTCGCTTCCATAGCCCTCCAGGAGCCGTCGTCGCGCACAGAGGGCCAAGGCAAGCACGAACGTTGGCGATGGTGGGCTTGTGGCGCGGGTGCACATGTTGCCGGAGCCGAGGCGAACGCGGCTGCGGGTGTTGCTCGGCGAGCTAGGGCGCGCCGATGTGGATGCATCTGTGCTGCTGCGTGCGCCTCAATGACGAGAGCCAAAGGTATTAAAATAGGAAAGAAGCACCTGATTATTATACCAATTAGATCAAGACTTTGGTATATGCATGGTTGTATGAGCCGCTTGATCCTCCTGTGCATCACTCCCAGGTAAACATTCATCCCTAATTCCCTTCTCTATGTTCCTCCCAGCCGAAGACGGTGTCGTCTTGCTTCTGAAGTGGAAATGGAATAGATGAATTCTTCTAACGCTCGTATGGAAGTGACTCGCGTGAGTGCATAGCATACAAGTGAAAACAATCAAATTAATTATTAAATCATTGAGGTTAATCACATAAGACAATGATTTTGCTTTCTCCTAATTGATGTTTTTGCAGTGAGCGGCGTGGAAGTCGACTTCTCCAGCAATCAGGCCATGATCGGCAATCTTCGGGAGGAATTCCATGTGTCATCCCTTCCACATGCTGGTTACCTTCCTCTTATTCAATCGCTCCAGCACATGGGTGTGCGTGGTGGCCGGGATTGGGGTTCGCCGGAATGTCTTCGTCTCTCGTTCGCTCTCGGTAGAGCGTGTTGATAACGTGTATGAAGTTGATAATGAGGGAGACTCAATCACCTCATAGTTGCCAACGTTTATGATCACCCCCTTGCGCCCAGTGCCGTCTCGTTCGCTTTGTCGTTAATTTTGGACAGACGTGCGTTGTTTATCACGCCGCTCCCGTCGATGAGGCTGATGCAAGGGCGTCCTCCCCTGCTCCGACGAGGAGGATGCCCTTCCATGTGAGATCCAGCAAAGAAGCACTCCACCGATATCTATGAGATCCGACGAGGAAGTGCTTGCCTCCTGCCTCCGGCGAGAAGCTACTGCCTTCCACGGCAAAAAAGTGGTTGACCACAACGTTCTTGAAGCCTTGTGCGATGGAGTCTGCACAAGATAATATTCATCCTTGCCTTTCAACACCTGGCCTACTGTTAAAAAGGCTCTGCATCTAATTGCTTACTATACAGAGTTTGTTTATGTCTAGAGTTCATCTAGGGATTAGTAAGAAAATAAGCTGTTTTTGTCAAATGGTTATGCAGGTTCGAGCATCCTCAAAGTAGGTTGGGGAGGATAACCAGTGATTATACTGATGCTGGAGAGTCATGTTGAAGTTGAGTTTGTATGGTTATAGATTTTAATCCCTGTGCGGGTGGTCTTCTTGAAGTATCATTTGGTGTTGCTGTCAGCAGGCTTATACTTTCATCATCTTCTACATCAAGTATAGTGGTTAATTGTTTTGGTCAACTCTGCATTTTATTTCCTCAGAATTACCTCGCCGCATTTTGTGGACAACAAAAGTAACAATATGGTAATTGGTAAAAGTTTTTGGTCCCATAATATCAGTGTGTGTGTGTGTGTGTGTGTGTGTGTGTGTGTGTGTGTGTGTGTGTGTGTGTGTGTGTGTGAGAGAGAGAGAGAGAGAGAGAATGAGAGAATTTAGATATCATTTGGTGGTAGCAAGTTCAAGTAATAGTTTGAACACATTTGAAAGATCGTGGATGTCGCCTAGAGGGGGGTGAATAGGCGTTTTAAAATAATTACGGTTTAGGCTTAACAAATGCGGAATAAACCTAACGGTTAATTTGTCAAGCACAAAATCTAAAGCAACTAGGCTCACCTATGTGCACCAACAACTTATGCTAAGCAAGATAAACAACTATGTGATAGCAAGATATATGACAAAGAACAATATGGCTATCACAAAGTACAGTGCATAAGTAAAGGGCTCGGGTAAGAGATAACCGAGGCACGCGGAGACGACGATGTATCCCGAAGTTCACACCCTTGCGGATGCTAATCTCCGTTTGGAGCGGTGTGGAGGCACAATGGACCCCAAGAAGCCACTAGGGCCACCGTAATCTCCTCACGCCCTCGCACAATGCAAGATGCCGTGATTCCACTAAGGGACCCTTGAGGGCGGTCACCGAACCCGTACAAATGGCGACCCTTGGGGGCGGTCACCGAACCCGTACACTTTGGCAACCCTTGGGGCGGTCACGGTACCGTCAAAATGCTCAGGCGATCTCCACAACCTAATTGGAGACCCCGACGCTTGTCCAGAGCTTTACACCACAATGATTAAGCTCCGAACACCACCAACCGACTAGGGGGCCCAAGCACCCAGGATAAACAAGCTCAAGGGCACCAAGCACCCAAGAGTAATAAGCTTCTCAACTTGTAACTTCCACGTATCGTGTGGAGAACTCAAACCTATGCACCAAATGCAACGGCAAGGGCACACGGAGTGCCCAAGTCCTTCTCTCCCAAATCCCACCAAAGCAACTAATGCTAGGGAGGAAAATGAGAGGAAGAACGAAAGAAGAACACGAAGAACTCCAAGATCTAGATCCAAGGGGTTCCCCTCACTAAGAGGAGAAAGTGATTGGTGGAAACGTGGATCTAGATCTCCTCTCTCTTTTCCCTCAAAAACTAGCAAGAATCCATGGAGGGATTGAGAGTTAGCAAGCTTGGAGAAGGTCAACAATGGGGGCAAGAACGAGCTCAAAGGATAAAATCCCAATGGGGAAGAAGACCCCCTTTTATAGGAGGGGAGAAAATCCAACCGTTATCCCCTCACTCAGCCTGCACGACGCGGTACTACCGCAGGGAGCTGCGGTACTACCGCGGTTGGCCGCGGTACTACCGCTGCAGGTTGCGGTACTACCGCATGTGCAGCTCTGGCCAGATGAAGGCCTGTTGCACAGGGCAACGAGCGATAGAACCGCCGGAGCGGTACTACCGCGCGCCCCTACGGTACTACCGTAAGGCAGGCAACACTAGGCGCAGAGAAGGCACGGACGTAAAAAATTACTTCCGTACCTACTTCCGCTGAGGGAGGACCTACGCAAAACTCCGGCACGGTACTACCGCACACGAAGAGCGGTACTACCGCGTAGGGCGCGGATGTAAAAAATTACATCCGCCCCTACTTCCGCTCATGCTGCTAAGCCTGGCCAGAGCCCACGGTACTACCGCGCTCGCGGCGCGGTACTACCGCGTAGGGCACGGATGTAAAAAATTACATCCGCCCCTACTACCGCTCGAGCAGCTGCGCCTGGCCTGAGGCCACGGTACTACCGCTCCCACAGAGCGGTACTACCGCGAGGGCCTGCGGTACTACCGCTCCGAAGAGCAGTACTACCGCATGCCCCAAATCAGCAACACTAGGAGTCCTTCATTTTGCAGAGAAGACAACAGAGGGAAACACTAAAACCAGAACTGCCATAACTTCTGCAAATGAGCTCCGAATTGAGCAAACTCAAGCTTGTTGGATAGAGGAAGACGAGTAGCATCAAAACAGCGAGGAGAGAAACCTCCAACAGAGAAGAACCGGCAGAGCCTCTAACATCGAAAACATCATAGAAGATGCATGTAAACTCCGTTTTCGATGAACTCGAGCTTGTCATAAAATGACCAAAAGCTCCAAATCTCACAAGGAGAAGAACCAAACAAGAACCAATAAGGATGATGCAAGGATGCAATGGTTTGAGCTCTCTACGAACGATACGATCAAGCAACTCATCGAGAGCCCCCCTTGATAGTACGGCAATCGATCCTATAACCCGGTCTCCCACAACTACCATGAGACCGGTAAAATAGAAAAACCTATCAAGGGCAAACCTTTGCCTTGCACAAAGTCCACTTGAGCTAGATGATGACGATCTACTCCTCCTCAAGATGGACCACCTTTCTTGACTGCGTTGGCTCGATGAAGACTAGTTGATTGCTCCCCCATACTCCACTATGGGTGAGCCACTCTTCCGCTCATCTTCACAAGTCCATTGTCACCACAATGGACGGCAAGCTTCAAGCACTTGATCTCTTCGTGATGCATCACTTGAACTTGCACACCGCAACCTAACCCCACAAAGAACTCTCACGAAGACCATGGGTTAGCACACAAAGCGTAATGGACAATGCTTACCATACCATGGGATCACTTGATCCCTCGATACATCTTGTGCGCTTTGTGTGTTGAATCTTTCCAACTCTCTTCATTTGAATGATGTATGACCAATCTTTGGATAATTCCTTAATAGCACCGTGGTCATCACAAACTCTCCTTGAAACCAACAAATGGACTCCAAGAAAAGCCTATGAACAAACCCTTCAAATATAACTCAAGGCAACCATTAGTCCATAGAGATTGTCATCAATTACCAAAACCAAACATGGGGGCACCGCATATTCTTTCAACATTCAAGAAATAGTATAAAGATAATGCATATTACATAAAAATAACACTGAGAATTTAGATGTATTGTTTGTCATGGAGCTGTGGCTGGCCGATTTACATGAAATTAATCCCTCAGTTGTGGTGGCAAATATAATACGCATAATCCATATTGTTATGCACTAGCGTCTGTGTGTGTGAAATAGATGGATTATGGCACGTACCCACTAAGATGGATATGTGTGTGTGTTAGAGAGAGAGGGGGGGGAGAGGGGGAGAGAGAGTGAGGAAGAGGGAGGGAGAGAGTGTGTGTGTGAGGATTTGATGATAAAAAAGGTCGCCAATGTCACTTGATATGTATGAAAATATTAAATGTAATATTAACATGATTAATATTGAACTCTTAAAGTATTAAAGGCCATCCATTCAGACGAAACAAGAGCTCGATCAAGGCGCACTCGGGTATAGCTGCCCCCTGTTACCTTTTTTTCAAAGGTCCAAAAGTTGCCCTGATAGCCAATGTCCTCCAACATGCAAACGTCCAAAGAATCTCCAAAACCCTGGATTTGAGCATTACTACGTTCTCCAATTCCTTGTTGTTCCTCTGGAGATAGAACTTTGTTAAAATCGCCAAAACAAACCCAAGGAAGTGCACTTGAACTTGCAATCCCCTTCATCGTGTCCCAAGTCTGGTGCCGAAGTTGTGTCTGTGCTTCACCATAGAAACACGAAGCTCGCCACGGATCATGATCTGGTTCATCCACTTGACAATCAATATGATACACTGAGTAACCCAAACTTTCAACTTTTATTGAATTGTTCCAAAATATTCCAAGGCCACGACTACGGTCTTGACTGCTAACAGCAAAAGCATTAGTGGTGGAATGATGCCTGCCACTGGGATTTAAATATCAGTGGCGAGCCCATTTCCCTGCCTGCCACTAGTTATCTGGACCATGTTAGCCATGGGCCAACTGTACCAGTGCTAGGCCCAGAACCGTTGCTCGCTACTGGTACTTAGATCATAAGTGGTGGCCCTTGGTAGCAGGCTGCCATTGAAAATTTGGCCCATGTTAGTCGTGGAGGGAGGTATACCAAGTGGTGGGTGCTACACACTGATGAAACATGTAGGCATTTTGTTTGATTTCCTGCATGTTTTTTGGATTTGAGTGTGTTATTTTTTTTACGTTATTGTATGAAAAATGGTTTGAACATTCTAGGTTGCTATATTTTAAACATTTTATTGGTAAGTTTTTCTTTAATTAGATATAATTCAAAATTGAACTGCAAATTTTTGAGAGACGGAAAGAAAAGTCATAATAAAGTATTTTGGCCTATGAATCAAAAGTTTGTGAATTTAAATATGTATATGTCAAAATAGAAACACTACATTACTTAATTATAATTATGTATTTTTGAATTTTCAAAAAATAATGTTGTTTGAAATCTATGAAACTTTGCATGTCATTACATGACATATTGAGTATGTGGTTAAAATTTTAAGTATATTTGAATAGGCAATTACTAGCACATATGTCCGTGCATTGCAACATGGAAACAAATCCTTACACGCTCTTTTACCTCTGAGCACAAAACCACTAGGATAAAATATCGACAACATGGTCAAGAAAGAGTAGACAGACATATACAGGATAGGAGGCAGTGGTAGTGGTAAGATTAATGGCGTGCGACATCCTCACTACATTGCTACTCCTCAACTACTCGCTTCCTTCTTCCTCCCAACAACCTCCTTTTCTCCTCCTCCTCCTCCTCCTCCTCTCGAGGCCACCCAGAGGTCCCAGACCCTCCCGGCTCCCGCCTCTACCTCTGCCACCTACATCTCCTTATCATCTGATCCCGCTCTCGAGCCTCCACCACCTACATCTCCTCATCATATGATCCCGCTCTCGAGCCTCCACCACTACATCCACCTGTTGCTTCTAATCCTCCTCATCCTACAACAACTAGTCCGACCTCCCTAATCCAACAAGCCCTTGGTACTTCCCTTCCTCCACAGTCGTACAATCCATCGCTTGGCGCTCCAAAGTTTGGATCAACAAAATATTAACAATCAAAACTAATTACTGGCATGCAAGCAATGACCTACCTGAGTGTGTGGGTGCGAATTAGCATTTATGTATGGCTGACTCGGTCGTACTATAAAGAACCTACTCCTCGTGTCGTAACAACCAACACCAAAGCCTGCAAGTACTCCAAAGTAGGATTTAACTTAATAGGACTTGCAACGATGAATGTCATACTTAGGTAACACAATGTGAGCAGATAATTAAAAGAAAAAGGAAAACTCAACACGTGATTTTCCTTGGTTTCCTTCGTACTCTTGTATTTAGATCAGAGCCCATGACAACTAATAGGACTTGCGATGATGAATTCTATACTTAGGTAACGCAAATGTGAGCAGGAAAAAGAGAGGGAAACTCAGCATGATTTCTCCTTGGTTTCCTTCGTATTCATGCATGTATGAAAGGTACATGTAGGCATTCCCACACTCGAAAGAATCGGACGTCACACTAAAAAGTAAGTCATCGTACCACTCATGCATGCATCATACAAAGGTTGAAAGTAAAGAGGAAAAATAAAAGCATAGGTAGAATAATAATCAAGAAAGTTAACTAAGTTTCATTCATCGAATATTTAGATGTAACATTCGTTATACCATAATTTCATATATCTGATGCAAACAACATATTTGGTTTCTTATGATAAGAGCATCTATCTACAAAAGTTTCCAGAACCGCTAACACAACTTTGGCTAACTCTGATGCATGATAAGCAGTGAGGAAAATATTTCGTTCGTACCTGGTACACGCGTCGAGACAAGGGAGATGCTCCAGGGTGGATAGGAAGCAAGCATGGATAACCTATGATGCGGGAGTTGTACATCATACCTGCATGGTGCCATCGCATTGCATCTAGAGTACCTACGCCCAGCGGCATACAACAGGAACCCACGCACTCACTGGCACTCATCCTCAAAGGTTGTCGTAGTTGTAGACAGTAGACAATCGATCTGTTCCTTTCCTTAAAAAACCAGGCGAGCAGGGAAAGCACGTCTTCATCGCGTGTCCTCCTCAATGGGAACCCTGGCCAGGCCTTCAGACATGCTTGTGCTGTGCGGCAGGGAGATCCGCTTTCGCTGATGCTCTTCATTTTGGCCATCGATCCGCTCCAACATATTCTCCAATTGGCCTCCGCGTGTGGGGTTCTCAAGCCCATTCGCTACCACGCTGCCAGATGTCATATTTCTCTATCGCCCGATGACACCGCATTTTGCGAATCCGGACAAGGAGGAGCTACGGGTGATCTCTGAGATCCTGAAGACCTTTGGGGAGGCTAGCGGCTTAGTCACAAACCTTTCCAAGACAGAGGTGTTCCCTATCAGGTGCAATGGCATCCTCTCCATTGCCCCCCCAACCCAACCCAACCCAAGTGGATTCTGCGAAAATTCGACAAGATTACGCGTGGTCCATCTGGCAAAATGAGGACCAGGAGCAAACCTCAAGTGGGCACTCCCTGGTCAACTGGAAGACAATGTGTCGCCCCAATAACCTAGGCGGTCTTGGGATTGTTGATATTGAGTGTTTTGGTCGGGCACCGAGGCTTCGTTGGCCATGGATTCAATGGACAGACCCGAGGAGGCCGTGGGTGGGCATGACCCTGCCCTGCAACCAGGCCAACGATGTAGAAGACCACGAGCCATGCATAGATGTACCAAAATAGATGACACGACTTTATACTATAATTAGTATAAAGTTGGGTCATCTATTTTGAAACGGACGGAGTAGATTATTTAAATCTATGTCTTCTACATCTATGCCCTGCGTCCGGTCGGTGGAGAAGCTACGACCACGAGCCAACGATGCCACAACTAGTCAACCGAGAAGCTGCGACCACTGGCTGCAACAAAATTGCTACACTTACGGTATACCTGGCCATGGGAAGCCGGGCCCGGACCGAAAAAGCCCGACCTGGCCCGGCCCGACGCTGCCCCCGGGCCGGGCTCGGTCCTAGATTTTAAGCCCGAAGGCCGGGCCGGGCCGGGGCCGGGCCCGTCGTTTTTGCGTTTCCCTGAAGATCGGGCTGGGCCGGCCCGGAGCCCGACGGGATTTTATGTGTTCGGGCCGGGCTCGGGCCTAGAAAACAGGCCCGATGGCCGGGCCCGGGCCTAGGTTTTTTGCATCGGGCTTGGCTAGGCCCGGCCCGAAGCCCGGACCGGCCCGAGGTATGGCCAGGTATAACTTACGGACAGGAGCTACGGAAATTTACTTACGGACAAACGTGCCCTGCCCACTCCTCATTAATCTCTCCCCCTGAATTGCATTGCAAGGGGTGGGCCCCTATAATCCCTAATTAAGTGCTGTCACTTCATCCCATAAGCTTCAGTCTGTAATTCCTATCCGTAAGTGCGGTAGACGGAGAAGCTATGGCTATAAGCCGACGATGCTACAACCGGTCGACGGAGAAGTCGGGAGGAGCACTAGCCGTCAATGCTACGACCGGTAGGCTGAGAAGCTGAGACCACGAGCCGACGATGCTACAACAATCGATGTAGAAGCTGTGCCCGCTACCGCTAGCCGACAATGCCTGATCGGTCGCCGGAGAAGCTACGACCACGAGCCGACGATGCTACAACTGAGGACGGGAGAAGCTGCGGCCACTAGCCGGCACACCTCTTCCAATGGATAGTTGCGTAGATGAGGTGCTAAGCGCGTTCAATAGTTTATCAACTTTAGTCCCCAATGCATTAGTGCTTAAGGAGGTGTTTGGTTGCAAGGGACTAGACTTTTTTTAGTCCCAGATGTAGAATATTGGTGCAACTCACGATATATTGATCGGGTGCATATGCACGTATATATATAGGTACAAGGGTAGCCAAGTCCTCAACTATACAAGGGAGGAGGACGGCTTGTGGTACAAGAAATATACATGCAATATACATATCTCAACACCCCCCCGCAGTCGAAGCATCGGGACGTCCGACGCAGAGACTGGAGCGAAAATCCTCAAAAGACGCCGTAGGCAATCCTTTGGTCATGATGTCCGCAAACTGTTGGGAAGTGGGGACATGAAGAACCCGGATGTGTCCAAGAGCCACCTGTTCCCGAACAAAATGAATGTCGAGCTCAATATGTTTGGTGCGTCGGTGATGAACTGGGTTGGCGGAGAGGTACACAGCGGAGACGTTGTCGCAGTAGACAATGGTGGCCTTGGCGGCAGGACAAGAGAGCTCAAGAAGAAGCCGCGAAGCCAGGAGCACTCTGCAACAACATTAGCCATCGCCGATACTCGGCTTCAGACCTTTGAGCGAGAAACAGTGGGCTGTCGCTAGATGACCAAGAGATCAACGACGGTCCAAGATAAACACAATAGCCCGAGGTGGAGCGTCTCGTGTCGGGCAGCCAGCCCAGTCAACATCCGAGTAAGCAAGTGATGTCGAGCCGTAGAGGCATGAAGAGACAAACCGAAATCCAAGGTGCCGCGGATGTAGCGAAGGACCCGCTTGACCGCAGTCCAATGAGCATCACGAGGAGCATGCATGTGTAAGCAGACCTGCTGAACGGCGTAATGGAGCTCCGGGCGCGTCAGAGTGAGATACTGAAGGGCGCCCACAATAGACCGATAAAATGAAGCATCCGGAGCAGGTGATCCGTCGGTGGCGAAGAGCTTGGCCTTCGTGGTCGGCAGGAGTAGACGGGTTTGCAATTAAGCATCCCAGCGCGATCAAGAAGCTCATGAGCATACTTCCGCTGATGAAGAAAGAAACCATCCGCACGTCGAACAACCTCGATGCCGAGAAAATAGTGCAGAGGACCCAGGTCCTTAATGGCGAACTCAGCGCGAAGACGATCGGTAAGCTGTCGAAGAAGAGCAGTAGAGCAAGCTGTCATGATGATGTCGTCGACATAAAGAAGTAAATAGGCGGTAGCATCCCCGTGTTGGTAAATGAACAACGAAGCATCGGAGCGAGCGGAGCGGAAGCCGAGTTGATGAAGAAAGCGCTGCGCGCGCTGGTACCAAGCGCGGGAGCCTGCTTTAGCCCGTACAAGGAGCGAGAAAGCAGGCAAACATGCTCCGGACGAGTGTCGTCGACGAACCCCGTAGGCTGCTGGCAATAGACCTGCTCCTCAAGGTGGCCATGAAGAAAGGCGTTGGAGACGTCCATCTGGTGCACCGGCCAGGCACGAGATACCGCGAGCTGAAGAACAGTGCGAATCGTCCGGGCTTGACAACCGTGCGAATGTATCCGTGAAGTCAACGCCAAAGACGCTGTCGAAAGCCTCGGACCACCCAACGTGCTTTATAGCGGTCGAGTGTGCCATCGGGATGAAACTTGTGCTTGAACACCCACTTCCCGGTAATGATGTTGGCGTGCCGAGGGCGGGGAACAAGCTGCCAAGTCGCATTACGCTGTAGAGCCTCAAATTCCTCCTTCATCGCTGCATACCAAAGCGGGTCGCGAAGAGCCATACGGCGGAGGTCGGAAGAGGCGGCAGTGGCACCGTAGATGCCGGGCAAGCATACTCATCAGCAGAATAACGGAGACTCGGCCGATGAACACCCATGCGCACGAGTGATAGGACCAGCAGGTGGTGGTGCAGAGAGCGAAGCAGCAGGGCCCGGGCGCGCCATGCACGGCCGGATCGGGCGACGCCTCAAGAAGCTGGTGAGGGCGCCGGCGTGGCCGGCGAAGTGCCCGGGGCGGCCGGCGAATAGCCCGGCGTGGCCGGGGTGACCGGCGAGGCCGGCGAAGAGTCCGGCGTGGCCGGGGTGACCGGCGAGGCCGGCGAAGATCCTGACGTGGCCGACGAGGCGGGTGAGGCCGGTGAAGAACCCGGCATGGCCGACGAGCCAGGCGAAGCTGGCCTGGACTCCAACGAAGCCGGCCTGGACTCCAACGAAGTCAGCAGAGGGGCTGGAGATGCTAACGGTGCACGACCCAAAGGAAAGGGTCCCAGTGCAACTCGTTGATGAGTAGAGCCAGCCAAGGTGTGATCATCTCCAGTAGGTGGCACCTCCATTTGTTCCTGTGCAAAAGGAAAAGAGCACTCGTCGAAATAAACATGCCTAGAGGTGATGACACGGTTAGATACCGGATCATAACATCGATAGCCTTTAGTGTTAGCCGGGTAACCGAGGAAGACACAAGGCAAAGAGCGAGGGGCAAGTTTATGAGGGGCGGTGGCTGCGACACTAGGATAACAGAGGCATCCGAAAATGCGAAGACCGTCGTAGGATGGAGGAGACCCAAAGAGAAGATGATGCGGGGTGTAGTTCCAACGGACACGGCACGGACGTAGATTAACGAGGAGGGTGGCGGTGGCAAGGGCATCCGCCAAAACCGGGTGGCATGTAGGCGTGAAATGTAAGAGTGCGGACGCAGATCATTAAGAGTGCGAAGAACGCGTTCGGCCCGACCGTTTTGCTGGGAGGTGTATGGACAGGTTAACCGAAAGATGGTGTCGTGGTTGACGAGAAGTGTACGGATGGTGAGGTTATCGAATTCCTTCCCGTTGTCGGTTTGTAGAGCATGGATGGGACGACCGAACTGTGTAGACACATAAGAGAAAAAGGCGAGGAGGGTGGCAGCAACATCAGATTTCCGACGAAGCGGAAAGGTCCACACGAAATGAGAGTAGTCATCGAGAATAACAAGATAATATAGAAAACCAGAATTACTTGTGATAGGTGACGCCCACACATCGCTATGAATTAATTCAAAAGGATAAGAAGCAACCGTCGAAGAAGAACTAAATGGGAGTCTAACATGTTTGCCCATGCGGCATGCTTGACAAGAATGAGCATCCGCTTTATTACATGAAAAGAGAAATCCTTGACTATTTGACGAAGAGTGGTGGTGCTAGGATGACCGAGACAGGCGTGCCAAAGATCGATGCGGCGGAAAGAGCGAGAGGTCCAGTGTGATGATGATGAAGACCGGACGGGTACATGTCGCCGGACTGTCACAGCGGTGAAGAACCATCCGGTGCGGGCGTCCTAACAGAGAAACCAACCGTCAAATTCGACAGATTACAAAATTATCACGGAAAGATTACGAACAGAGACTAAGTTCTGAATAAGTTGAGGAGACACTAGCACATTATTAAGAGACAATGGCCTAGAAGTAGAAGGAAAAGGAGTAGAACCGACATGAGTAATGGGAAGACCAGCGCCGTTACCGACGATGATACGAGAAGAAGTGTGAACGGGAGATGCGGAGGAGAGGTTACCCGGGTAGGCTGCCATATGAGATGATGCACCGGTATCCATAAACCAGTCGCCACCGCCGGTGTAAGAACCGGGCTGAGGCGTGTATTGAAGCGCCGAGAGCAGAGCCGGGTCATAGGAGACTGGCGGTGGGGGTAGCCAGCAAACCCCGTCACCCCCCCACTAGGGTTTGGCGCACCATAGCCAAACTGGGCGGGGTAGGGGGGCGGCGGTGGTGTCGGAGCGCCGAGCTGGGGCGCCGCGTAGAAGGCCTGGTGAGCTGCTGGTCGAGGCCCGAGAAGTCCTGGAAGTGGAGCGCGGGGAACCGGCATTGTATAGGCGTGTACAACCCCAGTCCAGGGATTGTGGCCGGTGCCCCATGGTGGCGAAGGAAGTTGCTGTTGCTGGCCACCACCACGCTGCTGTCCACCGCCATTGTTGGAGCGGTTGCCATGCCACGGCGACCACCACGGCCGCGCCGGTCGCCTGGTTCTGCTGCTGTTCTTGGGCGGAGGCACCGGCCGGAGGCCGAGGCGGAGGGCGCCGTAGGGGCACCGTAGCCACCCGCACCAGCGGCTGCTTGAGGCACCGGCGGGCGCGGCTGCGAAGGCAGCGAGGCCCCGTGGCCCCCGGCGGGAGGTGCTGATGTGGACCCGCCGTGGGAGTAGCCGGCGGCGAAGGCGGTGTGGACCGCACGAGCCCGCAGGTTCTTTAGGCGCGCCTCAAGACGAGATAGGCCACCGCCTGTTCATAAGTAGGGTTAGCCATAAGAGTAAGATTGGATGCGGCATTACCAAGATCTTCGTTGAGGCCGGCGGTGAGGGTGGAGAGGAGGAGCTCGTCCCCAACCTTGAAGCCGACGTCGTTGAGCTCGTCGGAGAGGGTCTTGAGGCGCATGCAATAGGCGTCGACGGAGGAGTCGTTTTGGTGACAACCAAAAAACTCCTGCTGTAAGAAGACGATCCGCTGGAGCTTGTTGTCGGTGAAGAGGCCGATGATCTTCGCCCACACCGTAGGCATCGCCACCGCCGCGAACAACGGTGTGGAAGATGTCTTTGGACACGGTGAGGAAAAGCCACCGGATGATGGTGGCGTCAACCGCCATCCAATCCTCATCGCGACGCATGGAGAGGAAGTCGGTGGTGCCGTCGACGTGATCGCGGAGATTGTACTCACGGAAGAGAAGGTTAAAGTAGGTTTTCCAGGCGTAGAAGTTGGCCTCCGTGTGAGAAAGCTTGATCGGGACGCGATCGAAGATCGGGACGTCGCGGATGTACGCCGGGTTGGGGAGGGAACCGGCCTCGGAGGAAGAGGCAAACGGGTTGCTGCGATGGGAGAGGCTGGACTGAGACATGGCAGCGGTGGACGAGAGGCTCGGGAGTAGACGAGTTGCAGGGAAGCGAGCAGTGCGGCGGCTAGCGGAGCGCTGCGTGCGGCTTGGCTGGGAAGCGAGGTGCAGCGTGGGTGCTACGCGCGGCTGGAAGGGAGCAGATTGGGTGCTACGCACAGCTGGGGAAGAAGCAGCGTGGGTGGAAGAGCGATGCGGCGACGACTAGGGCGGCGGCGGCTGGAAGATGCGCGGCGGCGGCGACTAGGGCGCAAGGTTAGGGCGCAGCGACGGCTAGGGTTGCGGTGCGCGAGGGAGGATCGTGTTAGGCTGATACCATGTAGAATATTGGTGCAACTCACGATATATTGATCGGGTGCATATGCACGTATATATATAGGTACAAGGGTAGCCAAGTCCTCAACTATACAAGGGAGGAGGACGGCTTGTGGTACAAGAAATATACATGCAATATACATATCTCAACACCAGAGACTAAAGAAAAAAGTCCCTCCAATAGAGTCTTTTTTTAGTCCCTTAAAAAAAGTCCCTCCCGTTTGGTTACAAAGGGACTAAAAGGGACTTTTTATAGTCTAGTCCCTATAACCAAACAGGGCCTAAGTTGTTGTTGCTAAGCTCCCTTCATTTAATGACTTAGCTACTAAACTCTTTCATGCATTGGTGAACTTGCTTCGTTTAAATGTTTGGCCTAGGTTTGCGTGCTTGACATTGGTTCTTTCTAGGGTCACTAAACCCATCTCTCTTCTCTTAATTGTCTTGCCACATCAGATTTTTTGCCTATATGGCAGGCTTACCTCTTCCAATGCAAAGGTCTTTAATGCGGTGCTAAGTGCATTAAATACCTTAACAACTCAACTCCCCAATGCATAGGTGCTTAACTTATTGTTGCTAAGCACATTTTATTTAATGAGTTAGCACCTAAAGTCTTTCATGCATTGGTCAAATTGTTTCATTTAAGTGGTTTGCCTAGGCTCTCGTACTTGACATTGGTTCTTCCTGGGATCACCAAAGTGCTCTCTTTCCTCCTTAAATGTTGTGCCATGTCATTCTTTCGCTTATGAGGCATACTTAGGCTGGTTGTAATGGAGAGTACCATATGCTAGTATCATGCATATGATACAAGTGTATGATACTACCTCACTAATGCATAGTATCATATATTAGTATCATGTTGTACTCTATTTATTGACATGCATGACACAAAGTAGCATAGTATTTATTATGATACAGTATCATGATATGATACTACACCCTCTATTTTATCATTTAATGCTATGACACCTCATCAAAATTGTCTAGTTGGCATGCATGATACTAGCTATGATACTACCATTACGACCAGGCTTAACACCTGTCCACGATGAAGCAACTGAGAAGGGCCTTTAGCACCTGTACAAGGTAAAGCATTGAAAAAGGCGTATGACCGGTAGCGAGAGGTGCTTGAACTAGCATCGAGCCATGCTACGAGACGAGCCGTGAGCATCTGAGTGGCGCTACGAGTGTATGCTGCAACCGTCGTCAAGCGGGGCTACGCCCGTCGGCACTGATGCAACAAGCGCTGGGGGAGCTGCTGGAGCTGCTGGAGATGCACCCCGCGTGGCGCGCGCTCATGGGGAGGGTTGTGCTCTTCGGGTGCTGGTGAGAGGGCGTGACGTGGGACACGAGGGAGTGATTTTTCTACGTTTCGTTCCGATCAAGCGGCAGGCAGGCACAGTGGCCGGATCTGGAGTCTAGCCGGTCGCCCAACGCAGAGCGTGGCCAATCAAAATTTACCATACTCTCATCTAAATCAATTTTTCTTGCCTTTCTTTATCCGTACTTAAATCAAATCAAATCTTATCAAAATCTCAACGAAATCAAAACTTTCCTACCTTTTCATACTCATGCTCAAATCAAAACAAATCTTATCAAATATAGATTTTTTTACATGATAATACGTGTCTCATTTATATCATAGTGTTCATAGTACAAGCCGCATACACACCAACATGACAAAACTGAACAAATAGCAGAACATTTTGCACAAAGGGACACCAGCCAAGAAGGACAATCAAAACCGAAGAATCCTCTGAGTTTGACAACAACACCGTCACCTACCTCTGACACCACCATGCAGCCACCAAAGGAAAAAAAATAACGGAATACCTCTTTATCCTAGCTAAATGCGACTCCATCACTCATATGCAGCTTTGCAAACCTCCAAGGTGTCTCACCAAAGGCAAAATCATTACCGTTTGAATTAATCAGACTGGGGCAACACCACAGACACGCCATCAAACTCCAGATCTGACACCCCACGCGACTAAGACGTGGAGGAGGAAACCATATCTGTCATCCATGAACCACGAACCCTACGCATGATCCACCATCTTTCAGATGTCGCCGATGCAGACCATAATCTGCATCCGCTCCTGGACTAGCTCCCAAGCTTCGTGCCTGCGCTGGCGCAAACACTAGACTAGCTCCCAAGCTCCACGCCTGTGCTGGCGCAAACACCAGCAGTGGAGCCCAAGGACATAAATCCACCATGAGGATACCGCCGCTGCCACGCCATCATTGGTTGAACAAACTGATTTTTAAATTCATCCCAACCACAGAGTCGATCGCCTCGTCAAGAATCTGAAGATTCATTATTCAGTGCAGTCATCGTTGTTGCCGAAGCCAAGACGATGCACAGTCTAAAACCTAAGCTACTAGGGTCTAAAACGATCCACACGCGTGGATTCGGTGACGCCCCTCACCACTGACGACGAGGTTGCCAGAGGACAGCAGTAGAGGAGACTCCTGAGCAGGCTAGGGGAGATCGCCTCTCCTTTCTTCGACAAGAAGAAGGAAAAGCGAATATTGTTATTTAAAAATATATAGAATATGGTTGATGTAAGATTTATGTCGAACATGATTGGTGTTAAAATCACTAGAATATGTATACCCCTGCTGCCTCACATGAGCAATAGCTAGTGGATATAAAATGGCGTGAGATTGTATACATCCCCTGTCCCACTTGCGATGAAATGGATATCATGAATTGAGTGAATGTTGCGGAAAAAATAACGATAGAAGACTTTTGCTTTCTGCGAAATATCATTGGATCTATAATAAAAGTTCACCGGAGATATAAAAGCAACGAAACATAAAACAAAACTCATCAAACCACTTCTTACCATAGTCGCCCTGATCTTTCGATGACAACTAGAAATCCTTCATGCACGTGTCTCTAGTGACCCGCAGCTTCAGACCAGCGCCCTGCAGCTGTCGCACACGCACACAAATCACTGTTGAGCCCTTGAATCTCTATTCCTAATGGAGCAGTTGGTGAATAGTCCGCCGGTTATTTTTCGCTGGTTTTATTTCGTCCCACCACTTTCGCTGGTTTTTTTTCGTCCCGTCCCCCCCATCCCACCGGTTTATTTTCGCGTCACCCTCTCACACAACGAAAAAAAATCTAAACCGGTCAGAACTTTCCATGCTGGCACAAATTATTTAGTAATGCATTTATGTGAAAAAATCAATCACGATCAATATCTAAAGATCAAATCTAAATTAATTAACCTTACCTTAAATCGCCAATTCTTCTTGTTAGTCCCACCGAGCGAAGACATCCCTACGCCTCCCCTCGCACTTGAAAGGAAGGAAATTAACTTAGAAACAGAAACCCATGCATGGATGCCAATCCCGTTCCTCTCTCACATTCTCTTTCCTTTCCTAGCTCCCATTCTTCTCATAGAGATGCACATCGATCGGGAAGGAGGATGACTGAATGAGAGGCCTCAGATCGGATCCTCTTCGATCCAGGCCTCTGCAACGTCAACGACGCATACACCCGCATGCTCGACAAGACCAAGCACCAGGACGACGTCGATGACGACATCCCCGCCGTGCTAGATGGCGGCCGCGGCGTAGATCCCTTGGTCGGATTCGAGAGGATGTAACCGCCCGACGGCAAGATGCGGAGCCGCGAACATGCGCGGATGCGCTGGAGACAAGCTGTGCGGAGCTGCAACCGTTTCCGTTGGTTGCCGCGCTATAAGCGGTTGTTCGCCGTCGCTTCCATAGCCCGCCAGAGCCGCTCGTCCGCCACAGAGGGCCAAGGCAAGCACCGAACGCTGGCGATGGTGGGCTTGTGGCGCGGGTGCACATGTTGCCGGAGCCGAGGCGAACGCGGCTGCGGGTGTTGCTCGGCGAGCTAGGGCGCGCCGATGTGGATGCATCTGTGCTGCTGCGTGCGCCTCAATGACGAGAGCCAAAGGTATTAAAATAGGAAAGAAGCACCTGATTATTATACCAATTAGATCAAGACTTTGGTATATGCATGGTTGTATGAGCCGCTTGATCCTCCTGTGCATCACTCCCAGGTAAACATTCATCCCTAATTCCCTTCTCTATGTTCCTCCCAGCCAAGACGGTGTCGTCTTGCTTCGAAGTGGAAATGGAATAGATGAATTCTTCTAACGCCAGATGGAAGTGACTCGCGTGAGTGCATAGCATACAAGTGAAAACAATCAAATTAATTATTAAATCATTGAGGTTAATCACATAAGACAATGATTTTGCTTTCTCCTAATTGATGTTTTTGCAGTGAGCGGCGTGGAAGTCGACTTCTCCAGCAATCAGGCCATGATCGGCAATCTTCGGGAGGAATTCCATGTGTCATCCCTTCCACATGCTGGTTACCTTCCTCTTATTCAATCGCTCCAGCACATGGGTGTGCGTGGTGGCCGGGATTGGGGTTCGCCGGAATGTCTTCGTCTCTCGTTCGCTCTCGGTAGAGCGTGTTGATAACGTGTATGAAGTTGATAATGAGGGAGACTCAATCACCTCATAGTTGCCAACGTTTATGATCACCCCCTTGCGCCCAGTGCCGTCTCGTTCGCTTTGTCGTTAATTTTGGACAGACGTGCGTTGTTTATCACGCCGCTCCCGTCGATGAGGCTGATGCAAGGGCGTCCTCCCCTGCTCCGACGAGGAGGATGCCCTTCCATGTGAGATCCAGCAAAGAAGCACTCCACCGATATCTATGAGATCCGACGAGGAAGTGCTTGCCTCCTGCCTCCGGCGAGGAAGCTACTGCCTTCCACGGCAAAAAAGTGGTTGACCACAACGTTCTTGAAGCCTTGTGCGATGGAGTCTGCACAAGATAATATTCATCCTTGCCTTTCAACACCTGGCCTACTGTTAAAAAGGCTCTGCATCTAATTGCTTACTATACAGAGTTTGTTTATGTCTAGAGTTCATCTAGGGATTAGTAAGAAAATAAGCTGTTTTTGTCAAATGGTTATGCAGGTTCGAGCATCCTCAAAGTAGGTTGGGGAGGATAACCAGTGATTATACTGATGTTGGAGAGTCATGTTGAAGTTGAGTTTGTATGGTTATAGATTTTAATCCCTGTGCGGGTGGTCTTCTTGAAGTATCATTTGGTGTTGCTGTCAGCAGGCTTATACTTTCATCATCTTCTACATCAAGTATAGTGGTTAATTGTTTTGGTCAACTCTGCATTTTATTTCCTCAGAATTACCTCGCCGCATTTTGTGGACAACAAAAGTAACAATATGGTAATTGGTAAAAGTTTTTGGTCCCATAATATCAGTGTGTGTGTGTGTGTGTGTGTGTGTGTGTGTGTGTGTGTGTGTGTGTGTGTGTGTGTGTGTGTGTGTGAGAGAGAGAGAGAGAGAGAGAATGAGAGAATTTAGATATCATTTGGTGGTAGCAAGTTCAAGTAATAGTTTGAACACATTTGAAAGATCGTGGATGTCGCCTAGAGGGGGGTGAATAGGCGTTTTAAAATAATTACGGTTTAGGCTTAACAAATGCGGAATAAACCTAACGGTTAATTTGTCAAGCACAAAATCTAAAGCAACTAGGCTCACCTATGTGCACCAACAACTTATGCTAAGCAAGATAAACAACTATGTGATAGCAAGATATATGACAAAGAACAATATGGCTATCACAAAGTACAGTGCATAAGTAAAGGGCTCGGGTAAGAGATAACCGAGGCACGCGGAGACGACGATGTATCCCGAAGTTCACACCCTTGCGGATGCTAATCTCCGTTTGGAGCGGTGTGGAGGCACAATGGACCCCAAGAAGCCACTAGGGCCACCAGAATCTCCTCACGCCCTCGACAATGCAAGATGCCGTGATTCCACTAAGGGACCCTTGAGGGCGGTCACCGAACCCGTACAAATGGCGACCCTTGGGGGCGGTCACCGAACCCGTACACTTTGGCAACCCTTGGGGCGGTCACCGGTACCCGTCAAAATGCTCGGGGCGATCTCCACAACCTAATTGGAGACCCCGACGCTTGTCCAGAGCTTTACACCACAATGATTAAGCTCCGAACACCACCAACCGACTAGGGGGCCCAAGCACCCAGGATAAACAAGCTCAAGGGCACCAAGCACCCAAGAGTAATAAGCTTCTCAACTTGTAACTTCCACGTATCGTGTGGAGAACTCAAACCTATGCACCAAATGCAACGGCAAGGGCACACGGAGTGCCCAAGTCCTTCTCTCCCAAATCCCACCAAAGCAACTAATGCTAGGGAGGAAAATGAGAGGAAGAACGAAAGAAGAACACGAAGAACTCCAAGATCTAGATCCAAGGGGTTCCCCTCACTAAGAGGAGAAAGTGATTGGTGGAACGTGGATCTAGATCTCCTCTCTTTCCCTCAAAACTAGCAAGAATCCATGGAGGGATTGAGAGTTAGCAAGCTCGGAGAAGGTCAACAATGGGGGCAAGAACGAGCTCAAAGGATAAAATCCCAATGGGGAAGAAGACCCCCTTTTATAGGAGGGGAGAAAATCCAACCGTTATCCCCTCACTCAGCCCGCACGACGCGGTACTACCGCAGGGAGCTGCGGTACTACCGCGGTTGGCCGCGGTACTACCGCTGCAGGTTGCGGTACTACCGCATGTGCAGCTCTGGCCAGATGAAGGCCTGTTGCACAGGGCAACGAGCGATAGAACCGCCGGAGCGGTACTACCGCGCGCCCCTATGGTACTACCGTAAGGCAGGCAACACTAGGCGCAGAGAAGGCACGGACGTAAAAAATTACTTCCGTACCTCCTTCCGCTGAGGGAGGACCTACGCAAAACTCCGGCACGGTACTACCACACCAAGAGCGGTATGCGTTACAGAGGGCGCGGATGTAAAAATTACATCCGCCCTACTTCGCCATGCTGCTAAGCCTGGCCAGAGCCCACGGTACTACCGCGCTCGCGGCGCGGTACTACCGCGTAGGGCGCGGATGTAAAAAATTACATCCGCCCCTACTACCGCTCGAGCAGCTGCGCCTGGCCGGAGGCCACGGTACTACCGCTCCCACAGAGCGGTACTACCGCGAGGGCCTGCGGTACTACCGCTCCGGAGAGCAGTACTACCGCATGCCCCAAATCAGCAACACTAGGAGTCCTTCATTTTGCAGAGAAGACAACAGAGGGAAACACTAAAACCAGAACTGCCATAACTTCTGCAAATGAGCTCCGAATTGAGCAAACTCAAGCTTGTTGGATAGAGGAAGACGAGTAGCATCAAAACAGCGAGGAGAGAAACCTCCAACAGAGAAGAACCGGCAGAGCCTCTAACATCGAAAACATCATAGAAGATGCATGTAAACTCCGTTTTCGATGAACTCGAGCTTGTCATAAAATGACCAAAAGCTCCAAATCTCACAAGGAGAAGAACCAAACAAGAACCAATAAGGATGATGCAAGGATGCAATGGTTTGAGCTCTCTACGAACGATACGATCAAGCAACTCATCGAGAGCCCCCCTTGATAGTACGGCAATCGATCCTATAACCCGGTCTCCCACAACTACCATGAGACCGGTAAAATAGAAAACCTATCAAGGGCAAACCTTTGCCTTGCACAAAGTCCACTTGAGCTAGATGATGACGATCTACTCCTCCTCAAGATGGACCACCTTTCTTGACTGCGTTGGCTCGATGAAGACTAGTTGATTGCTCCCCCATACTCCACTATGGGTGAGCCACTCTTCCGCTCATCTTCACAAGTCCATTGTCACCACAATGGACGGCAAGCTTCAGGCACTTGATCTCTTCGTGATGCATCACTTGAGCTTGCACACCGCAACCTAACCCCACAAAGAACTCTCACGAAGACCATGGGTTAGCACACAAAGCGTAATGGACAATGCTTACCATACCATGGGATCACTTGATCCCTCGATACATCTTGTGCGCTTTGTGTGTTGAATCTTTCCAACTCTCTTCATTTGAATGATGTATGACCAATCTTTGGATAATTCCTTAATAGCACCGTGGTCATCACAAACTCTCCTTGAAACCAACAAATGGACTCCAAGAAAAGCCTATGAACAAACCCTTCAAATATAACTCAAGGCAACCATTAGTCCATAGAGATTGTCATCAATTACCAAAACCAAACATGGGGGCACCGCATATTCTTTCAACATTCAAGAAATAGTATAAAGATAATGCATATTACATAAAAATAACACTGAGAATTTAGATGTATTGTTTGTCATGGAGCTGTGGCTGGCCGATTTACATGAAATTAATCCCTCAGTTGTGGTGGCAAATATAATACGCATAATCCATATTGTTATGCACTAGCGTCTGTGTGTGTGAAATAGATGGATTATGGCACGTACCCACTAAGATGGATATGTGTGTGTGTTAGAGAGAGAGGGGGGGGAGAGGGGGAGAGAGAGTGAGGAAGAGGGAGGGAGAGAGTGTGTGTGTGAGGATTTGATGATAAAAAAGGTCGCCAATGTCACTTGATATGTATGAAAATATTAAATGTAATATTAACATGATTAATATTGAACTCTTAAAGTTAATGTGGCCCCGTTGCAACGCACGGGCGTTTTTCTAGTCAATGTAAAGTGTGTGACATCAAATCTCGCCGTCGCACATGCACACAACCAGAAACCATAACTCATACTTCGAAATGGGTGAACAGTTCCCCGATGGATAACAATCCCTAAAACCCCGCCTGTTGCCTTCTCCCCTTCCGCCCAACTTCTGCTCCACCACCAATGGCGACGAGCCGGAGACCCAAACCTCCTACCAACGCCCACCCTGATGCGCCAACCGGAGTCCCGAAAGCGACCCACTCCGCTGGCCTCATGCAGGCGGCGCAGCGCATCCAGCGAGTCCGGGCCAACCTCCGGCTCCACGGCCCGCCGCCCACGAGGCCGGCCTCCGCGAGCTCGGCCTCCTCGACTTCGTCCGCCTCGACCTCCGCTCCTCCGGCGCCCCGCGCCCCGACCTCGTCGCCGAGCTCATCGCCAACCACAGATCCGTCAACTTCGATCTCGAGTCGAGCTCCGTCCGCGGCGCCAGTATCGATCTCTCCATCGGCGCGTTCGCGGAGGCGCTCCGCCTCCCATGGCCGCCTACTGAATGCCCCCCGGCCGGCACCGGCGTGGGCCTCGCTGTCGAGTCCGCCGCGGCGGTGGCGTTCGCCAAGGTGTACGTCATGGCGCACATAGAAGCTGCTGTCAACAGGAAGCAACGTCACCTGCAGAGCGATTTGTTGCCTAATTTGGAGTGGGGGGCGGGCATGGGATCAACTGGGCGAAGCTGATGTCGGACGAAGCGAGGGACGAGATGGCACACCTGGTTCAGAGGGACAGGCGCGACCATGAAAAAGAAACGATGACTTGCAAGACGCTTGGAATGCTCGGAAAGTGCTGATATGTTGGTAAGTGAGAAACCAGCACTTCTTCTTTCACAAGGAAAAATCAAATAAATGAAAAGTGGTTTCTGGCATGTATGCATTTTGATACATTTGCATCACATTTCATTATATTTATTTATGACCCAGTTGGTCAATCTTCTTTACAGGCCTTGCCCGAGGATAAGTTAAGAGATGCTCATGCACATATAGGTGTCAGATGGATGGGTGAGCTTGATCCAAGAGCGTTTGCAAATGCTTGCAGAAAAAACGCAGCACAACAGGATGCACAAGTTAATTATGACACTCTTTGCTCCAAGTGGCAAGATGAAATTGCAAACCCAAATTGGCGCCCATATAGGGTATTCACCGTTGATGGTAAAGAGACGGTATGTAGGCTGTAGACTATCTCAGCTACCATTCCTAGTTTCCTAGCTTTGGTAGTTTCTAGTGTGTAACCTTGAGTCATCTGTAACACAAATGTATTCTGACCAATTCCGCACATTACATCGATCGATTCCATCTGGTTTTGCAAACAGTTTCTTTCTTTTTATCCACTCACAATTATTTCCATGATTCATCTCATAGTGCATACTTACTTTGGCATAGAGAATTCTCTCCAAGGATGATACCAAGCTTCAGAAGTTAAAAGAAGAGCATGGTGAAGAAATCTACGCCTTGGTAACAAATGCACTGCTTGAGATCAACGAGTACGACCCCTGCAGCCGCATAGGTGTACCAGAGCTGTGGAACAAGAAGGACGGTCGGAGAGCAACACTGGAAGAAGCCATCCAGTTCGTCCTTGAACAGAAGCAGTCAAACAAGAGGAAGCGCTGAGCCCACTTATGATTTATCTGTGATCTAGGGTGGTGCTTCTTTTGGTTGCCATAAAACTATTCACACCTTGAACTTTAGACATAGTGTAATCATAGTGCTAGTGGACTGTTTCGAGGTATCAGTGGTTTACTGTTTCTTGGCCTTGACCCCCTTTTGTCGGTTAAGTCGATCGAGCTTAGCTTTATTTTCCTACTAGTGGCTGGGGCGTGCCATTGGCACGCCTCCTGAGCGTTCATGTGCGCACTTATCTAGCTCATGCACCTCCGCGGGTCTAGGTTCATCCTTAATGGCCCTTATACACAACAGTAAGTTATTTGACTACAGATTTATCCAAAAAAAAAGTGATTTGACTACAGTGATTTATTACAAATATGCGATTATGAGGATCACATGTGCTCAAACAAGTGTTTTTCATCATTCCAATTCACATTGAACTGATCCTTGATACTTTTTTTATCGTAATGTTAGGAGAGTCTCCTGTATATTTCATCAAGTAGCTGATCCTTGATTCTGGTGCATGCCTATAAGAAAGAACACATATTTATGTATATTCCATCAAGTATATGCCAAGAATATCAACAAGAGAAGTTGAATGTAAACCAGTGCAGTTTGACCTCAAGTCCCACCATCCTAGAAACAGATGGATTCATCATCCTTGTGGGTGTATGGAGTGCTTTTCATCCTTGCTCTAGAAACAAATTTGTATATGTGAATTTGCTAGTCCCAATCATATGTGTCAAGACAAGGGTAAACATGAACCTGATATATGATTTTATTCCAGCATACTGCCCCTTGATATATTTTGCTTATGTAGAAATGCTTTAAAGTAAATAAAAAAAATACTCATACAGATTTCATCCTTTATATGCTGAAGTAAAAGTAGCTAGTATCCATATAAACACAAGTGATTTGGTTCATCTAAAACACATCAGGAAACGTAAACAAAAGACATATATTGGTGAAATTTAGATCTTAGACTGAATATCTGAAACAAACAACAGGAGCAAGTCTCAGTCCAAAAATACTGCCTACGCCTAACATGTTACAGAACATTAAACTAACACATACACCTAATCAAGTGGCCACCTAGTCATAGTAGCTCATGTGTTTTTTAAGCTCATTCCTGGAGAAACAAGGCATCCACTAAACATGAGCGCTGCTCGTATGAAGTAGGATGCATGTACCACAGTAATTCAATGTTCAGTTAGTCGAAGGAGAGAGAACGTCAGTGTAAATACAAATAGAATCCTATCGGTTCTCAACCTTCTGGAGAAAATGATGTTGGCAGGTTGCTCTCAACATCATTATACCGATGATGTTCTCTATAAGACCTCAACCATCGAGCGAGATTAGCAAATGTTGGTATTTGGATTTTTCTTTATAAAAATTCTTTGAGACCCCCACATTCCAATTCCCATGAATCATTCAAGTAACCTATGACTAATAAAATTCGAAACGTTGAGATTAGAAATAAAAACAGTAGAGCAAGGCATTAGATCGCAAAACTTAATAACGGAAACATCATACAAATTACGACACCTACAGGGTGGAGTAGGAGCTCACCTGGAGCTTAGGTTTTTTGCCCGCCATCTACACTCTGAATAAAATGGATGGCGATGAGCAAGGGGAGGGTCGAGAGGGTGAGGACAAGCGGAGGAGCATGCGCACGGGATCAGACCTGCTGCAAATTCCTGCACAAAAGGCGACCCTCTAATTAGTTTCTCTAGATTCAAGTTCTGAAGAAAGTCAATACACAAACCAACTGAGACCATCAGTTTCAAGCTTACTCGAAATTAGAAAATGGCACATGAATAATATCTCTTACAATATATCTATATTTGTCAGATCCACCAATTGATTAAAAATGGAATATGTTTCAGTTAATGATATCGATAGAAACATTTCTTTGTGTGCTCAGTAGGCAAAGGATACACAACATACATGTTCTCTGAAGCTAATATGAAATCATCTTGAGTAATAGGCAACCACACCATAACCGGATTAATAAATTTTGAAGCAAGCTAACAAAATCTGTGAGTAAGTATTACTGTTCAGACAAACTAAATAGGCTCCATGTACTACATTTTCTATGCATCAACATATAACCCATTAAAAACAGAGAACACTTCATGTGCATCCGCATATACTTACTAAAACACAAAGAGAATGGTAACTATTCCTCTACTGTCTGAATGAGTTCATTAGAAAAACAGAGAATACTAATTGCTCCGGAGAAGATTTCTTTTATTTGCAGGTTTAATGCTAGAAAAAATCAGAACTGCCTAATCATTTCGGTAGATGAAGTAGTGGGAGGTCACGAAGGAAGTAAGGGGGCATGATATGTCAAGCAGTACAGATAATGCCATAATAATGGAAAATTAAATAAGCTCCATGTACCAGCCAGATAATCCAGAATGGAAACCACCATATACATTTTCTATGTATCACATATACTCGTTAAAAAAAGAGACAACACTTTATGCACATCCACATGTACTCGCTAAAAACGAAGAACACTTTATGCACATCCAGATGGTAATTGCTCCTCTACTATATGTATGCATCCAGACACACACTCATTAGAGAAACATAGAAGACTAATTACTCCTCTAACCTCTGCAGACCTTAAGAAAAAAAAGGGCAGCCCCAGTGCATGTAGCTCCCGCTTGCGCAAGAGCTAAAAATTGATCCAGTGGAACCTAACACCAGCTCCTAATCTGGCAAGTACAGAAGCAATTCCTCTAAACAAAACACATAACAAAAAACTGAGCAAATGTAATTATATCAATGCTCCAGGATGACATTTCTTTTTGTCACTAAATCTGCTACAACACACTAATATGTAAAGAACACCAGATGTACAAAAAACATTTCATACCTAGATTTCCACGAAATATATTTAATTTATCCGATAAGAATGAATAGGAAGGCCCATCATGAAGATCCTACAATTGAAGGGGGGGCATCAAGCAAAGAAGCAAAAGCACCGTATATCATATCCAAACGCTCAAAAGGTCATGTAGACATCATGAAGGAAAATTAATTCATGGCTGCAGTCTACAGTATCATGTTCATATGATTTCAGTGAAAGGTTGCACTGAAATCAATTCTCAACGCAACAGAGAACGATGTATTCAATTTTCTGCTGCTTCTTCTATACCTGTATCAGATTGGGAAGACAAGTAATATGTTAGTATGATCATAAGGCATTTCTCTCAAGCAAGCATCACTAATTTTTTTTGGACATCAAGCATATCCAACCTCGATCATAGGAGCACAGCACGGACTTTGCATCAATCATCATAGAATCTGTACCAAAAATCAAGCCCGATTCAGAGAAAATAGAAGTTAATTTTAATTCCTCACTTCTTTCAACAAAGTATACAATTAAAAATAAAACAGAGAAATGCAAAACCTTTGAATGTGTAGACGCATTTATCAAACAATCACAACAATTTAGCAATATCGTAAGTTCTAACCCTTCTCATAAGCAAAAAGAGGGATGGGTAGAGAGAGAGAGAGAGAGAGAATTAATGGAGAGCAGCAGACTACGTGTGCAGGCATACAAGCAAGAACTGGGTATGGGAAAAACCAGGGGGGTGGCACCACTGACTTGCGGAGGCTGCTGCTCCTTGGCGTTGATGGGAAGCAGTGGTTGGAGCATCAGGAGGCTTTGTCGGATCATGCCTCCACGTCCCGCACCGAAGTGGACCACAGATCAAACACCCCGCCGCCATCATGTTCTTGCTCTCTCTTGAGGAGACACTGGTAGGGATGCCCATCTCCGCCGCTGAACTTGAGTTCAGGGCTCGTGGATGAGCTTCAGGCCAGTGGGCGCGCTCTCGACCTGGGCGACCTCGGCCAGCATCCATTGGTTGACAAAGTATATCGCAACCTCTGGATCAGATGGACACCATGCGAATGCGACAACAACCAATCACTGAATCTAAGCTTGTAGAAACAGTCACACATAGATTGCAGGAGTGAAAGAAGTACCTCCGAAGATTTCCAACACGATGCTTGACAGTCTCGGCCAGTCCATGACAGGGCCTCCCTCAGCAGCTCTGCAGGCATAGTTTCATTTTGTGAAAGATGGCATTTTCCTATAAGGTTTTAGAATCCATACTAATAAGGATAAATCATGACTGTAAAATCTCGCTGCAGTAGCCGAGAGCACCGCATAATGCATCCTCTGTAAGGTACCAAACAGAACGGATATCTTTCCTTAATCTTATGTTCCTGAAGAAAGGAAGCTCGGTACTATCAAAATCCTCAAAACATCAGACCAGTAAATGGGAGAGAAATTTTTTATATCTTTAGGCAAAGCAAACAAGCATTTCTTCTGTAGGCCCTCACATCTATGAAATTGAAACTTCTGCCTGTTCCACCAAGCGGAGAAAGCCAATCCCAAAGGGAGAAGAAACACATTAAGACATCACCTGAACACCACGGTCGACGGAATGCATCACAAAGCAGGGGCCCTCGCTGGTGGACGAGTTCCACGTGCGTGGAGAGGTCCCGCGACTCGGTGCCCTGCCCTGCTCGGCAGCACGAGGAGGAGGCATGGGTGATGGTGCGTGGCGGCGGTGTTGTCACTGGTGCCATCTCACATTCCTTTTAGTTTTAATGTGATAAAAATATTCTTTTTTGAACGTGCCATCCCTTTGTCATATCATGCAAAAACTTTTCTCTTTCTCTTTTTTGGATACAGTGTGGAGAAAACATGGTGTTTTGGTCTGTTACGTCTTATTTTTCAGGTGCCCCCAACTATCGGGTTTGTATTGGATAAAGAAATACCACCTTATTTACTGGCAAAGGGTTTGATTTTACATGTAAGCCTACAAAATATCCTTGGTTATGCTAAAATTTATCTCTTCGTCATGATTTTCTCATTGTAACTGAAAAGTCTAATCCTTGGTCATATCTGTTTCCAGATTATTGACGAGATATATGTATCTGGGGCAACACACAAATAGATGTAGTTTACTGAATCAACAATATAAAGTCTAACCGTATGTTCAAAGATTATAACTGGGCTAATCAATTGTGATAAGATTAAATTTATGTAAATATAAATTTGGCAATGCTAAATACCTCAAAATGACTTGCAAAGCAGATCAATACAATAAAGCAAAATCAATCAACAAAAGGAATAAACCTTGTGGTCTCGGAGAGAAGAGCGGCATCTTTCTCCCCATTATGACAAGCTGCAGCATGGCCGACGCGAGGAAGACAGCCTGAGCGAGAAGGGGCTTCCACGAAAAAGATCAGGTCGACGCTAGACAAGCTGCAGCGGTGCATCGACGACCGGCGGCGACGCGAGCTCCTCCAGCCTCGCTGCTCCTTCCCCCACTATCGTCATTCTCACCCTCCTCATCTCCTCCACCCGACACACCACAGATGCCCGCCGCTGCTCACCCCGATGACCCGACCGCCCTGTGGCGCTGTGGATGGCAGGTGGAGGGCTAGCATGGGGGAAGGGGAGGAGGAGGAGGAGGAGGAGAAGCGGCGGCGGCAGGGGAGAGAGAGGAGGAGAGGCGGCGGCGGCCAGGAGGGAGGTCGACGAGGAGGCAGGGTCGCGTGCGGGGGTTGGAACGGGGCGACCGCATCTGGGCAGGGAAAAAACAAGAGAGAGAGAGCAAACGTGGAGATGACCAGAGGATCGCTTTCCTCCTAAGTTTCCTGTCTACGCAAATAATGTGGCCTATATTCTCTGTCCTGTCCTACGTGGACACGCTGAGCGATCGCACTTTGCGCGACTCGTAAAGGGTTGTATTGTAGCGTTGGCATGAATGTTAGTACTAATCTGAAATGTTGATTTGCCCCATATCTTCTGTGAATATGATGCGTGCCCTTACGACCTCCTGCAGTTATGCTCCTGTCCTGTGTGCATGTTTTTTTCTTGCGAGAAAGTTCCTCTGTCACTGAGAGAGAGATAGAACTGCCTCATGGACCTGCGAATTGATCATGCATAAGCAGCAGGGCATAGGTAAAATGAAGGTCCTGTGACAACAGTTTTTACTGAATTTTTAGATGATCTGCAAGAAATTATGCTGCTTAAGTGTAAGCTTTCCACGTGCGTGCTTGCTTATTGTCAAAGTAATGGAGGCTGATTGCAGGTATATATCTGTTTTGTGTACATGTGCGCATTTTCTTTATTTACTCAGCTGCTGGTTGCGGTGTGCTACTTTCAGCAAGTGATTTCTTTTCTTTGATGTAACAGAAAAGTATATGCTACTTCCGTAGCTGCTGTCTGCTGGCTATATATCTTTTCTTATTTTTGCTTACAAAGATTGGAGTTGGTGGCTGTTAGGTTCATCTCTCCATCAATGGGCCCAGCGGCTCATTGGGCCCTTGGCCCACGCCCTGATTGGGGGCGTCCAGCCCAAGCAAGGCTGGTGGGCCCCTGTCGTGCAGTGCTATAAAGAGGAGGTGGGGACCAGGGGCATGGGGTACGAGGTTCGTCATCGTCACTGTTTCCCACTCCTAACCCTATCCGATCCAGAGGGAGGCACTGAAGCGATGGGAAGCTCCACCATCGCCACTCACGCACTTCACCGTTGACCTCTACACCGACCGTCGCTGCCCGTGCACAGACCTTTATCGACGAACCAGCGATGGCCGGAACGCTAAGGTATACACACAAACAGATCATAGATAGTTCAATCTACTCCGAAACCCTAGCCTAGTCAATCCCATGGTTACAACATTGGTATCAGATGCAAACTCTAGGCTTAGTTTTTGGGTAGACACAGAGAAAAGCAACCCTCCCTTACCAGATCGGATCGAATCCGATGCAAAAGTTCTTGTCACAGACCCCATTGGGGAAAAGTGGCACCACCACCGACCCGCTTGACGGCGGCGCGCTCTCCTTCGGGAGCTCGCGCGCGCCGGCAAGGGGGGCTGTAGGGGTGCCGCCGCGGCATTAAGGACCGCCGCCGTCGCGTAGCAGGGGGAGTAGAGGAGGTCGCTCTCTCTCTCTCTCTGTCTAAGGAGGCGGTGGATCAGAGAAAGAAAGAGAGGGAGGGGGAAGGGCTCGCGCGGCGAGGTGGCTGTCCGCCGTCGCCGGCGGCCGGGCCGTCGCCGTCCCCGTCGACAGAAGAAAGCACATAGAGAGTCAAGAGATGAAAGAAAGAAGGGAAGGGACAGAGGAGGCGGTGGCGCGGTGGTTGCCGCCGCCGCCGCCAAGCCGGGCGCAGCCCCGTGCTTCCGCCGTCGGGGGAGTGAGACAGGAGCGGCGAGGTCAAAACGAAGATGGAAAAGAGTTTTCGGTCGGGGGATCGGGGGGGATCGGGCTCTCCCGTTTTGATCCACCGAAAATGACGCTCGTCCCACTAGTAGAAAAAGCACCTAATATGAGACACATTAGTGCCGGTTTGGTTTTGAGCCGGCACAAATGTGTCCATTAGTGCCGGTTCCAATGGCTAGCCGGCCGTTCTCATTAGTACCGGTTCGTGGCGAACCTTTAGTACTGGTTCGTGCCACGAACCGGTACTAAAGATGGTGGTGGCAGGGTGTTGTCAGTCCGGGGCCCGTCCAGCACCTTTAGTACCGGTTCGTGGCACGAACCGGTACTAAAGGTCGACGTACATAAACCCTTCGTCCACCCGAGCCACTCTGTTCTTCCCCTTTCCCCTCACTTCTCCTCTGTTCTTCCCCTTTCCCCTCGAGCTCCTCACAAATTTTGCCCAAAATTTGTCAAGATTTGAAGGCCCCCATCCATTCAAATGATCACAAAGGTTAGCAACTTTGTCCTTTCAACTCTCATTGCTAGATTAGCTCTTGCAATGCTTTGTATAGTGATTAATTTTGGAGGAATTATATTTGCTAGTATTTGATTTATATGCAATTTGAGGTCAAAAATAACACTTAGTTTGTATATGTAGGTGTGGTTTACTTAGTGCCTTCTAAATCTCCGTCGTAACCACCGTCGATCGCCCGCACCACCCGTCGCCGGCACCACCTTGTGGTGAGGCTCTTGTTCATGAATGTTTTACATTACCAAATTGATGTTTGTGTGATTTGGATATATAGTTACTCGTATAATTATCTTACCCGTACGTTGTTTGTTATACATAGTGCCATGGTTTTGATATCCGTCCCCGTCGGCCCTCATCCTTGTTATGATTCGGATGTGGTATATTCTTTTTTAAAACTAGTTGTTGCATTTCGTGTTTATGACAAATTATGCCCATCAAGTTGACATAGATATTTTTATCTAGGAGGTATGTGAACCGGAAATTCCAACCGACCCTATTGTCGAGAGGTTAAATTTAGTTGAAAGAGAAAACGAGTATTTGAAAGAAAAATTGAAAAGAATTGAGGGGAGAAGATGGAATTGGAGTTGCATGTTGCCGATGTAAATCGATGATCACAAGATCAAGATGGAGAAAATGAGGTTGAAGATTAGAAAGATTAGAAAATATGCCATTGATAGTGTGGCTTGGTATCATTATGCTGTTGGGTCAATTGTTACCTTAGTTGCGATCTTCATCGCATTTGTTGTTGCATTTAAATTCTTTAGCTAGAGAGTTATTTGTATGTTGCATTTAATTAAGTGCTGTATATGAACTTTATGTATGAACTTGTATTAATTTGGTCTATTTGGTGTTGTGTAATGAAGATGAGCCGACAATGGATGTATGATGACCAATGCTCTCCCGAGTTCATTAATGGCGTGCATACTTTTCTGCGGGCCACTGAGGCAAACAAGCGAGCGGATGGTTTTATGCCTTGTCCATGTGCTGGCTGTAAGAATGGTCACAGTTACTCTACAGAAAAAAACCATTCACATCCACCTATTTAAGTCCGGTTTCATGCCCCACTATAATGTTTGGACCAAGCACGGAGAAATAGGGGTTATGATGGAAGACAATGAAGAAGAAGAGGACGACGACGGCTATCCTGGCCATGGGTTCCCTGAATATGATGATACAACAATGGGGGAAGAAGCTGAAGCAGAGGCATCAGATGAGCCCGCTGATGATCTGGAGAGGAAGAAGTTGCAGCGCATGTTAGAGGATCACTAGAAATTGTTGTACCCGAATTGCGAAGCTGACAAAAAAACGTTGGGCACCACACTTGAATTGCTGCAATGGAAGGCAGAGAATGGTGTATCTGACAAGGGATTTGGAAAGTTGCTGGTAATGATAAAGAATATGCTTCCAAAGGACAACGAATTGCCCGAGAGTACGTATGAAGCAAAGAAGGCTGTCTGCCCTCTAGGGTTAGAGGTGCAAAAGATACATGCATGCCCTAATGACTGCATCCTCTACCGCGGTGAGTACGAGGATTTGAACGCTTGCCCGGTATGCGGTGCATTGCGTTATAAGATCAGTCGCGATGACCCTGGTGATGTCGAGGGCGAGCGCCCCAGGAAGAAGATTCCTGCCAAGGTGATGTGGTATGCTCCTATAATACCATGGTTGAAACGTTTGTTCCAAAACAAAGAGCATGTGAAGGCGATGCGGTGGCACGCAGAAGATCGTAAGAAAGACGGAAAGTTGAGAGTACCCGCTGACGGTTCGCAGTGGAGAAAAATCGAGAGAAAGTACTGGGAGGAGTTTGTAGGTGACCCAAGGAACGTATGGTTTGGTCTAAGCGCAGATGGCATTAATCCTTTTGGGGAGCAGAGCAGCAACCATAGCACGTGGCCTGTGACTCTATGTTTGTATAACCTTCCTCCTTGCTTGTGCGTGAAGCGGAAGTTCATTATGATGCCAGTGCTCATCCAAGGCCCTAAGCAACCCGGCAACGACATTGATGTGTACCTAAGGCCATTAGTTGAAGAACTATTACAGCTGTGGAATGGAACAGGTGTTCGTGCGTGGGATGAGCACGCACAGGAAGAATTTGACCTAAAGGCGTTGCTGTTCGTGACTATCAATGATTGGCCTGCTCTCAGTAACCTTTCAGGACAGACAAACAAGGGATACCGCGGATGCACGCACTGTTTGGATGATACCGACAATATATATTTGGATAGTTGTAGGAAGAATGTGTACCTGGGACATCGTCGATTTCTTCCGACAAGGCATCCCGTAAGAAAGAAAGGCAAGCATTTCAAAGGTGAGGCGGATCACCGGACGAAGCCTCGCCACCGTACTGGTGCTGATGTACATGATATGGTAAAGGATTTGGAGTTAATCTTTGGAAAGGGTCCTGGCGGAAAACCTGTTCCGAAGGACGCTGACGGATGCGCACCCATGTGGAAGAAGAAATCTATATTTTGGGACCTGCCATATTGGAAAGACCTAGAGGTCCGCTCCGCAATCGACGTGATGCACGTGACGAAGAATCTTTGCGTGACCCTGCTTGGCTTTTTGGGCGTGTATGGGAAGACAAAAGATACACCAGAGGCACAGGAGGACCAGCAACGTATGCACAGAAAAGACGGCATACATCAGGGTCAGGCCAGCTACGCTCTTACCAAAGAAGAGAAGGAAATCTTCTTCGAATGCCTGCTCAGCATGAAGGTACCGTCTGGCTTCTCGTCGAATATAAAGGGAATAATAAATATGGCAGAGAAAAGTTCCGAACCTAAAGTCTCATGACGCCACGTGATTATGACGCAACTCCTTCTGGTTGCACTGAGGGGGCTTCTACCGGAAAACGTTCGATTAGCCATTGTGAAGCTATGTGCATTCCTCAATGCAATCTCTCATAAGGTAATCGATCCAGAAATCATACCAAGGTTACAGAATGATTTGGTGCAATGTCTTGTCAGTTTCAAGTTGGTGTTCCCACCATCCTTCTTCAACATCATGACGCACGTCCTAGTTCACCTTTGCGAAGAGATTAATGTTTTGGGTCCTGTATTTCTACACAATATGTTCCCCTTTGAAAGGTTCATGGGAGTCTTGAAGAAATATGTTCATAACCGTGCTAGGCCAGGAGGAAGCATCTCGAAGGGCCATGAAAATGAGGAGGTCATTGAGTTTTGTATTGACTTCATTCCTAACCTTAAGCCGATTGGTGTTCCTGAATCGCGGCATAAGGGTAGACTGGAAGGAAAAGGCACACTAGGAGGGCATCCAATAATATGTATGGACGGGCATTCTCTCACTGAAGCACACTACACAGTTCTACAGAATTCCACCTTGGTGGCTCCGTATACGGAGGAACACAAGAATTTTCTACAGTCCAAACACCCGGAGAAGTCCGACGACTGGATTACATGCGAACAAATGAGGACTTTTGCCGGTTGGTTGCAGAAACGTGCCCTGAATGATGGCGATATTCAAAATGACCTGTACTCGTTGTCCTAGTTACCATCTTCGAATATAATGACTTTCAAAGGGTAACAGATAAATGGGAATACATTTTACACGATCGCCCAAGATAAGAAGAGCACCAACCAAAACAGTGGTGTCCGCTTTGATGCAACAACCAACACGGGAAAGGAAACATATTATGGTTACATAGAGGACATATGGGAACTTAACTATGGATCAGGTGATTTGAAGGTCCCATTGTTTCGGCGCAAATGGGTCAATATGACACGAGGCGGGGTAACGGAAGACCCGCAGTATGGAATGACAACAGTGGATCTCAACAATCTTGTGTATGCAGACGAACCTCGTCCTAGCCAATGATGTGGCGCAGGTTTTTTATGTGAAAGACATGTCTTCCAGGCCGAGAAAAAGAAGATAAGGAAGCGAATGGATCATACGACAAGCCAAAGCGCCACATAGTTCTTTCAGGAAAAAGAAACATCGTGGGAGTGGATGACAAGACATACATGTCAGAAGATTATGAAACGTTTGATGAAATTGCTCCATTCACAATGAATATTGACACGAGCATCCTGTTAAATGATGAAGATTTTCCATGGTTACGGCGCAAAGGGACACACGCGAAGAAAAAGTTTCACACTGAAAGATCTGGGATGTGATCGGCTTCACTATCATCACTTTCTTCTGTGTTTCACACCCAGGAGGGAATGTATGTAGTAGTTAGGGTAGTTATGTGTTTTGGCATTTGAAACGCGAAGAAATTTTATGTGCAAACAAATTCTTTTCATGCATTTACTGATTTTTTTCAGCTAAATGACCCTGAAATTGAAAAGCATTTCAAATGAACTCAGAAAAGGTTGAACGTTGGCATGGTACCATAATTTCATACAAATAGCATGTGCAAGAAAGTAGAGAGGGTTATGGCAAAAACTGGATGCACTTCGTGTATAAAATGGACAATCTCTTTCGAAGTATCAGGGTTTCCGACGAAAACTGAACTGTTACAAAGGTATTTCATTTTTTAAATAACCTAATCATTACCAAATTGAATATAATGATAAAACACACTAATATTAAACATAAGAAAAAAGAATCACTGAAAAAAAGAACTTCAAAGTTAAGTTATTCACAAACTAGTGATTCACACAAATTTCAAATAATTCAAAATTTAAACTATTCAAATTTGAAAACTACCGGCACTAACAGAATTTTCGTAATTTTTTGTACCGAAAGCAAAAATATTCACAAAGAAACTCTAAATACAGCAAAAAATAACTCAAAAATAAATAAAGCGAAAAAGAAATTAAGAAAAAAAGCCCGCCTACTGGGCCAAAGCGGCCTCCATACGACTAGCAACACAACCTTTTGTTGGGCTAGGATGCAAGCCCGCAAAGGCCCAGTAGGCCCACTAAGCGAAGAGGACAGGTAGGCCCGGTAGGCCAGGTAAGGAGAGGAGCTCGAGAGAGCTACCGCACTGGGGCTTATAATCCAGTGCGGTAGCCCTTCGACTAGCGAGGTGGGACTAAACTTGCGCACCGCCTGGAGCCAGCGCACCCCCTTTAGTACCGGGTCGTGGCTCCAACCGGTACTAAAGACCCCCCCCCCTTTAGTACTGTTGGTGCCACGACCCGTACTAAAGGGGTGCGCTTCCACCGCTGGTTTGGTTAAACAGACCTTCGTGCGGTTGGTGGCTCCAACCGGTACTAAAGGTCCATCCTATATATACTACACTTGAAAAAAAATTCAGTTTCCCTCTGTTCTTCCCTCTGTTTCCCTCCGTCGCGCCGCCCGGCCCCGATCGTCGCCGCCCCCGCCCCTCGTCGCCGACCCCGGCCGTCGCCGCCCCTCGTCGCCGGCCCCGTCGACGTCGCCGCCCGCCGTCCCGTCCCCGTCGTGCCCCGTCGCCTCGCCCCACCCCCCGTCGTCGCCGCCCGTCCCATCGCTTGCCGCCCTTGTCGTCGCCGCCGCCCACCCGTCGTCGCCGCCCGTCCGTCGCCCCGTCGTCGCCGGCCCGTTGTCGCCTCGCCGGTGAGCTCGTCTCGGCCGCCATGTCCACTCACACACACACACACACACACACACACACACACACACACACACACACACACACACACACTACACACACACACACATTAGTTTGTTTGTTATAAATTTTTTTGTTTTTTAGTTATAAAAATGTTAGAAATTATTCTGTTTTTTAGTTATATAAATATTAGAAATGTTAGTTTTATAGAAATGTTATAAATGTTTTCTGTTTTTTAGTTATAGAAATATTTATAGAAATGTTAGCAATTTTTCTGTTTTTAGTTATATAAATATTAGAATTGTTATGGAAATGTTAGTTATATAATCAGGAAATTTTAGAATTAGTTTTAGTTAGATGAATTAGATTAATGTCAAATTGTTAGAATTTGCATATATATAGAATTTTAGTTATCACAATCCAATCATTTAAAAAATGTTACTTTTTGCGGGCATATAGTATTTGTTCTCGATGATATGCCCGGCCCGCATCCTCGCCGTCGACCCGTTCGCGATGACGTCCTACTTGAGGGGACCCATGTCCGGGACTGGGCTCTGCCGGGCTGGCATTGGAAGGTGCTACCTGGAGGGGCGCGCCGCTTGGTGAGGAACCCGACCTCGGGTCCCGTCGTCGACCCTGATCTTCTTTGGTGGCGTTCGCGTGGGCCACATTCGGTGCAGAGGCAGCCGGCCCCCCCGGAGGTGGTGCGTCGCCGTATTAGGGAGGAAGATGAGCACGTCCATCGCTACATGGCTGCTATGGACGACGTCAGGTTCTCCAGTACTTGGCGGGTTCTTTGGGCAGATGACCGGAGATATGATCCTATGATGGTTCCTTCTCTTTGGGTGTGCACCGCCCGCGCCCCAGGAACCGCGAGTGGCGCCCTAGATTCTTCTGTAGTACTCGATCTTTATTAGGTACTTAACCAGTGATGTATTCGATATATAATATTTGAGACAATGTATTCGAGATTATATATATTAAGACGATCGATAATGTATTCGAGATTATATATTCGAGACGATGTATTCGAGATTCAGTTTTTCCTTATTGATTAATTGCATCCATGCATTGTAATTTGAATACTAAATTGTTTTATATTTCTTCTGTATTAGTAAAGTAAAAGCTATGGCGGACAATACCGGCAGAGAGAGAGAAGAGGAATTTTTTGACATCATACGCAGCCCTCACAGGCTAGATGATCTGAATGAAGCAGATGACGGCTCCCAATATCTGAACAATACCGGAGAGGGTGATGAAAAGATATTCAATCTCGACGACCGGGCTGATGAAGTCATGAACTATAATTATGATTATGACACAGACAATGTTTGTGATGACACAGACAATGCTGATCTTCAAATAACAAAGACTACCGGCGAGGTATATTTATATAAGCATGCATCATGGTGATCATCACATGTCTTTTTATTGAAGATATATTAATAATCAATCTTTCTTCTTTCAGCCCTCCGGATCGAGCAAATCTGCTTCTACAGACAGCAAGACAAAGCGAGGCCCGAGTAGATTGTTGAAGGATGGTGTAAAGTATCACATCGAATCCATCAAACCTAGTGCCGAACCCCTCACGCCTAAGAACATTGCGAACAAGTGGACTCGTCAGTGCGGAGTTCTTGTGAAGGACAACCTCCCTATCTCCATTCAAGAATGGAAAGAGCCAAAGACTAAACGTCCAGGTGTTACTTGGGTCGATAAAAGAGCCAAAGAAGACCTTCTGAAATCTCTGATGGAACATTTCATCCTACCAGATCATTTCACTGAAGCAGATGTGGAGAAAGTCAAGGCAGGCCGCTGCTCTTAAGAAGATGGCAATTGCATTCAACACCCACAAGAAAACTGTATGGGCCAACTACCTCGCTAATGAAAGGAAGACTCCAGAATTCACGGGAACACTAGAGAAGCAAAGAGAGCACTGGGACGATTCCGTGACCTTCAAGGATTCAGAAAATATCTAAGGAACGGTCGATGAAAAACATGGCAAATGCCGCAAGAAAGACGCAGTTCCATAGGCTGTGTCCAGGTGGCTACCCGGTGGGATTGCCTAAGTGGGATAAGTCTGAGCAAGAGATGGAGGATGCAGGGGTCACTCCGGTTACCCGGCACTGGCCCCCCAGGTGTAGAACTTGGTTCTATGCACATGGGGGAGCGTTGGACCCGAAGACAGGCGAAGTTTCGCGGAAGGCAAGTCTAAAAGGAGCCGAACAAAAGATAATTGAAGCAATAGATGAAGCTCGAAGGGGGGTGTTCACGCCCAACAGAGAGAACGACGAGTTTACGCGCGCCCTGGGAAATCCTGAACACCCGGGAAGAACACGAGGCATGGGCGTTATTCCCTGGTATGAGGGCTTTTCAGAATGGAACGAGGACTACAGGAGCCGTGCAAGAAGGAAGATGGAGGAGGAGAAGAAAAGGAAGCTAGAGGAGGAGCAGAGGAAGCAGGACGCAGAACGCCTTCAAGGCCTAGAAGCAAGGCACGCAGACCTGGCAATCAAATTCCAGCAGCAGCAACAGCAGATCAACTAACTAGCCAGGAAAGGGGTGTTGGGGAACGTTGCAGAAAATTAAAAATTTTCCTACAGTTTCACCAAGATCCATCTATGAGTTCATCTAAGCAACGAGTCAAGGGAGTGAGTTTGCATCTACATACCACTTGTAGATCGCGTGCGGAAGCGTTCAAGGGAAGGGTGATGATGGAGTCGTACTCGCCGTGATTCAGATCACCGATGACCAAGTGCTGAACGGACATCACCTCCGCGTTCAACACACGTACGAGACGGACGATGTCTCCTCCGTCTTGATCCAGCAAGGAGGAAGGAGAGGTTGAGGAAGATTGCTCCAACGGCAGCACGACGGCGTGGTGGTGTTGGTGCAGCAGTACTCCGACAGGGCTTCGCCAAGCACGTAACGGAGGAGGAGAGGTGTTGGGGAGGGGAGGGGCTGCGCCTTGGGTTGTGTACAGCAGCCCTCCCCTCACCCCTCTATTTATAGGGGAAGGGACAAGGGGGGCCAACCCCTCTAGATGGGATCTAGAGGGGGGCGGCGGCCAGGGAGGGGGGACTTGCCCCCCAAGCAAAGGGGGCGCCCCCCTTAGGGTTCCCCCCCCCCAACCCTAGGCGCATGGGCCCAAGGTGGGGGGCGCGCCCAGCCCTCCAGGGGCTGCTTCCCTGCCCCTTGCGGCCCATGTGGCCCTCCGAGAGAGGTGGCCCCTCCCGGTGGACCCCCGGAACCTCTCCGGTGGCCCCGGTACAATACCGATATGCCCCCGAAACTTTCCGGTGTCCGTATGACAACTTACCATATATAAAACTTCACCTCCGGACCATTCCGGAACTCCTCGTGACGCTTGGGATCTCATCCGGGACTCTGAACAACATTCGGTAATCACATACAAGTCTTCCTAATAACCCTAGCGTCACCGAACCTTAAGTGTGTAGACCCTACGGGTTCGGGAGACATGCAGACATGACCGAGACGACTCTCCGGTCAATAACCAACAGCGGGATCTGGATACCCATGTTGGCTCCCACATGTTCCATGATGATTTCATTGGTTGAACCACGATGTCGAGGATTCGATCAAACCCCATATGCAATTCCCTTTGTCAATCGGTACGTTACTTGCCCGAGACTCGATCGTCGGTATCCCAATACCTTGTTCAGTCTCGTTATCGGCAAGTCACTTTACTCGTACCGTAATGCATGATCCCGTGATCAACCACTTGGTCACTTTGAGCTCATTATGATGATGCATTACCGAGTGGGCCCAGAGATACCTCTCCGTCATACGGAGTGACAAATCCCAGTCTTGATCCGTGTCAACCCAACAGACACTTTCAGAGATACCGTAGTGCACCTTTATAGTCACCCGATACGCGTTGTGACGTTTGGTACACCCAAAGCACTCCTACGGTATCCGGGAGTTACACGATCTCATGGTCTAAGGAAAAGATACTTGACATTGGAAAAGCTCTAGCAAAATGAACTACACGATCTGGTGCGATGCTTAGGATTGGGTCTTGTCCATCACATCATTCTCCTAATGATGTGATCCCGTTATCAACGACATCCGATGTCCATAGCCAGGAAACCATGACTATCTGTTGATCAACGAGCTAGTCAACTAGAGGCTCACTAGGGACATATTGTGGTCTATGTATTCACACGTGTATTACGATTTCCGGATAATACAGTTATAGCATGAATAAAAGACAATTATCATGAACAAAGAAATATAATAATAATACTTTTATTATTGCCTCTAGGGCATATTTCCAACAGTCTCCCACTTGCACTAGAGTCAATAATCTAGTTACATTGTGATGAATCGAACACCCATAGAATTCTGGCATTGATCATGTTTTGCTCGCGAGAGAGGTTTAGTCAACGGATCTGCGACATTCAGATCCGTATGTACTTTGCAAATTTCTATGTCTCCATCTTGAACATTTTCACGGATGGAGTTGAAGCGACGCTTGATGTGCCTGGTCTTCTTGTGAAACCTGGGCTCCTTGGCAAGGGCAATAGCTCCAGTGTTGTCACAGAAGAGTTTGATCGGCCCCGATGCATTGGGTATGACTCCTAGGTCGGTGATGAACTCCTTCACCCAAATTGCTTCATGCGCTGCCTCCGAGGCTGCCATGTACTCTGCTTCACATGTAGATCCCGCCACGACGCTCTGCTTGCAGCTGCACCAGCCATCGCTCCACCATTCAACATATACACGTATCCGGTTTGTGACTTAGAGTCATCCAGATCTGCGTCGAAGCTAAGCGCCGACGTAACCCTTACGACGAGCTCTTCGTCACCTCCATAAACGAGAAACATGTCCTTTGTCCTTTTGGTACTTCAGATATTCTTGACCGCTGTCCGGTGTTCCTTGCGGGATTACTTTGGTACCTTCCTACCAAACTTACGACAAGGTTTACATTAGGTCCGGTACACAGCATGGCATACATAATAGATCCTATGGCTGAAGCATAGGGATGACACTCATCTCTTCTTTATCTTTTGTCGTGGTCGGGATTGAGCGAGCTCAATCTCACACCTTGCAACACAGTGCAAGAACCCTTTCTTGGACTGATCCATTTTGAACTTCTTCAAAATCTTATCAAGGTATGTGCTTTGTGAAAGACCTATGAGGCGTCTCGATCTATCCCTATAGATCTTGATGCCTAATATGTAAGCAGCTTCTCCAAGGTCCTTCATTGAAAAACACTTATTCAAGTAGGCCTTAATGCTGTCCAGAAGTTCTATATCATTTCCCATCAAGAGTATGTCATCTACATATAATATGAGAAATGCTACAGAGCTCCCACTCACTTTCTTGTAAATGCAGGCTTCTCCATAAGTCTGCATAAACCCAAACGCTTTGATCATCTCATCAAAGCGAATGTTCCAACTCCGAAATGCTTGCACCAGCCCATAAATGGATCGCTGGAGCTTGCATACTTTGTTAGCATTCTTAGGATCGACAAAACCTTCCGGCTGCATCATATACAGCTCTTCCTTAAGATGTCCGTTAAGGAATGCCGTTTTGACGTCCATCTTCCATATCTCATAATCATAGTATGCGGCAATTGCTAACATGATTCGGACGGACTTCAGCTTCGCTACGGGAGAGAATGTCTCGTCGTGGTCAATCCCTTGAACTTGTTGATAACCCTTAGCGACAAGTCAAGCTTTATGGATGGTAACATTTCCATCCGTGTCCGTCTTCTTCTTAAAGATCCATTTGTTTTCTATCGCTCGTCGATCATCGGGCAAGTCTGTCAAAGTCCATACTTTGTTTTCATACATGGATTCTATCTCGGATTTCATGGCTTCAAGCCATTTGTTGGAATCTGGGCTCGCCATCGCTTCTTCATAGTTCGAAGGTTCACCGTTGTCTAACAACATGATTTTCAGGACAGGGTTGCCGTACCACTCTGGTGCAGAACGTGTCCTTGTGGACCTACGAAGTTCAGTAGCAACTTGATCCGAAGTACCTTGATCATCATCATTATTTTCCTCTTCAGTTGGTGTAGTCATCACAGAAACATTTTCCTGAGCTTCACTACTTTCCCGTTCGAGAGGTAGTACTTCAACAAGTTCTACTTTCCTCCCACTTACTTCTTTCGAGAGAAACTCTTTTTCCAGAAAGCATCCGTTCTTGGCAACAAAGATCTTGCCCTCGGATCTTAAGTAGAAGGTATACCCAACGGTTTCCTTAGGGTATCCTATGAAGATGCATTTTTCCGACTTGGGTTCGAGCTTTTCAGGTTGAAGTTTCTTGACATAAGCATCGCATCCCCAAACTTTTAGAAACGACAGCTTAGGTTTCTTCCCAAACCATAATTCATACGGTGTCGTCTCAACGGATTTAGACGGTGCCCTATTTAAAGTGAATGTAGCTGTCTCTAGAGCGTATCCCCAAAATGATAGCGGTAAATCGGTAAGAGACATCATAGACCGCACCATATCCAATAGAGTGCGATTACGACGTTCGGACACACCGTTACGCTGAGGTGTTCCAGGCGGCGTGAGTTGTGAAACGATTCCACATTTCCTCAAGTGTGTACCAAATTCGTGACTTAAATATTCTCCTCCACGATCTGATTGTAGGAACTTTATTTTTCGGTCACGTTGATTCTCTACCTCATTCTGAAATTCCTTGAACTTTTCAAAGGTCTCAGACTTGTGTTTCATTAATTAGACATACCCATATCTACTCAAGTCATCAGTGAGAGTGAGAACATAACGATATCCTCCGCGAGCCTCAACGCTCATTGGACCGTACATATCGGTATGTATGATTTCCAACAAGTTGGTTGCTCGCTCCATTGTTCCGGAGAACGGAGTCTTGGTCATTTTGCCCATGAGGCATGGTTCGCATATGTCAAATGATTCATAATCGAGAGACTCTAAAAGTCCATCAGCATGGAGCTTCTTCATGCGCTTGACACCAATGTGACCAAGGCGGCAGTGCCACAAGTATGTGGGACTATCGTTATCAACTTTACATCTTTTGGCATTCACACTATGAATATGTGTAATATTACGTTCGAGATTCATTAAGAATAAACCATTGACCATCGGGGAATGACCATAAAACATATCTCTCATATAAATAGAACAACCATTATTCTTGGATTTAAATGAGTAGCCATCTCGTATCAAACGAGATCCAGATACAATGTTCTTGCTCAAACTTGGCACCAAATAACAATTATTAAGGTTTATAACTAATCCCGTAGGTAAATGTAGAGGTAGCGTGCCGACGGCGATCACATCGACCTTGGAACCATTCCCGACGCGTATCGTCACCTCATCCTTCGCCAATCTCTGCTTATTCCGCAGCTCCTGCTGTGAGTTACAAATATGAGCAACGGCACCGGTATCAAATACCCAGGAGTTACTACGAGTACTGGTAAGGTACACATCAATTACATGTATATCAAATATACCTTTGGTGTTGCCGGCCTTCTTATCCGCTAAGTATTTGGGGCAGTTCCGCTTCAAAGGACCCTTCCCTTGCAATAAAAGCACTCAGTCTCGTGCTTGGGTCCATTCCTTGACTTCTTCCCGGTAACTGGCTTACCGGGTGCGGCAACATCCTTGTCGTCCTTCTTGAAGTTCTTCTTGCCCTTGCCCTTCTTGAACTTAGTGGTCTTATTGACCATCAACACTTGATGTTCTTTCTTGATCTCAACCTCTGCTGACTTCAGCATTGAAAATACTTCAGGAATGGTCTTCACCATCTCCTGCATATTGTTCATCACAAAGCTCTTGTAGCTTGGTGGGAGCGATTGAAGGATTCTATCAATGACCGCCTCATCAGGGAGGTTAATGTACAGCTGGGTCAGGCGGTTGTGCAACCCAGATATTTTGAGTATGTGCTCACTGACAGAACTGTTTTCCTCCATCTTACAACTATAGAACTTGTCGGAGACTTCATATCTCTCGACCCGGGCATGAGCTTGAAAAACTAGTTTCAGCTCCTCGAACATCTCATATGCTCCGTGATGCTCAAAACGCTTTTGGAGTCCCGGTTCTAAGCTGTAAAGCATGCCGCACTGAACGAGGGAGTAATCATCAGCACGAGACTGCCAAGCATTCATAACGTCTTGGTTCTCTGGGACGGGAGCGTCAGCTAGCGGTCCTTCTAGGACATATTGTTTCCTGGCAGCTATGAGGATGATTCTGAGGTTCCGGACCCAGTCTGTATAGTTGCTGCCATCATCTTTCAGCTTGGCTTTCCCTAGGAACGCGTTGAAGTTCATGTTGACATGAGCGTTAGCCATTTGATCTACAAGACATATTTGCAAAGGTTTTAGACTAAGTTCATGATAATTAAGTTCATCTAATCAAATTATTACAATGAACTCCCACTCAGATTAGACATCCCTCTAGTCATCTAAGTGTTACACGATCCGAGTCGACTAGGCCGTGTCCGATCATCACGTGAGACGGACTAGTCATCGTCGGTGAACATCTTCATGTTGATCGTATCTTCCATACAACTCATGTTCGACCTTTCGGTCTCTGTGTTCCGAGGCCATGTCTGTACATGCTAGGCTCGTCAAGTTAACCATAAGTGTTTTGCATGTGTAAAACTGTCTTACACCCGTTGTATGTGAACGTAAGGATCTATCACACCCGATCATCACGTGGTGCTTCGAAACGACGAACTTTAGCAACGGTGCACAGTTAGGGGAGAACACTTCTTGAAATTGTTGTAAGGGATCATCTTATTTACTACCGTCGTTCTAAGTAAACAAGATGCATAAAACATAATAAACATCACATGCAATTATATAGTAGTGACATGATATGGCCAATATCATATAGCTCCATTGATCTCCATCTTCGGGGCTCCATGATCATCTTGTCACCGGCATGACACCATGATCTCCATCATCATGATCTCCATCATCGTGTCTTCATGAAGTTGTCACGCCAACGACTACTTCTACTTCTATGGCTAACGCGTTTAGCAATAAAGTAAAGTAATTTACATGGCGTTCTTCAATGACACGCAGGTCATACAAAAAATAAAGACAACTCCTATGGCTCCTGCCGGTTGTCATACTCATCGACATGCAAGTCGTGAATCCTATTACAAGAACATGATATCATACATCACAATATATCATTCATCATTCAACACAATTTCTGGCCATATCACATCACATGACAATTGCTGCAAAAACAAGTTAGACGTCCTCTAATTGTTGTTGCATCTTTTACGTGGCTGCACTTGGGTTCTAGCAAGAACGTTTTCTTACCTACGAATAACCACAACGTGATTTTTGTCAACTTCTATTTACCCTTCATAAGGACCCTTTTCATCGAATCCGCTCCAACTAAAGTGGGAGAGACAGACACCTGCCAGCCACCTTATGCAACTAGTGCATGTCTGTCGGTGGAACCGGTCTCACGTAAGCGTACGTGTAAGGTTGGTCCGGGCCGCTTCATCCCACAATACCGCTGAAGCAAGAAAAGACTAGTAGTGGCAAGCAAGTTGATAAGATCCACCCACAACAAAATTGTGTTCTACTCGTGCAATAGAGAACTACGCATAGACCTAGCTCATGATGCCACTGTTGGGGAACGTTGCAGAAAATTAAAATTGTTCCTACGGTTTCACCAAGATCCATCTATGAGTTCATCTAAGCAACGAGTCAAGGGAGTGAGTTTGCATCTACATACCACTTGTAGATCGCGTGCGGAAGCGTTCAAGGGAAGGGTGATGATGGAGTCGTACTCGCCGTGATTCAGATCACCGATGACCAAGTGCTGAACGGACAGCACCTCCGCGTTCAACACACGTACGGGATGGACGATGTCTCCTCTGTCTTGATCCAGCAAGGAGGAAGGAGAGGTTGATGAAGATTGCTCCAACGGCTGCACGACGGCGTGGTGGTGTTGGTGCAGCAGTACTCCGACAGGGCTTCGCTAAGCACGTAACGGAGGAGGAGAGGTGTTGGGGAGGGGAGGGGCTGCGCCTTGGGTTGTGTACAGCAGCCCTCCCCTCACCCCTCTATTTATAGGGGAAGGGGCAAGGGGGACTGACCCCTCTAGATGGGATATAGAGGGGGCGGCGGCGAGGAGGGGGCTTGCCCCCAAGCAAAGGCGCCCCTTAGGGTTTCCTCCCAACCCTAGGCGCATGGGCCCAAGGTGGGCGCGCCCAGCCCTCCAGGCTGGTTCCTGCCTGCGGCCCATGTGGCCCTCCGAGAGGTGGCCCCTCCCGGTGGACCCCCGGAACCTCTCCGGTGGCCCCGGTACAATACCGATATGCCCCCGAAACTTTCCGGTGTCCGTATGACAACTTCCCATATATAAAACTTCACCTCTGGACCATTCCGAAACTCCTCGTGACGTCCGGGATCTCATCCAGGACTCCGAACAACATTCGGTAATCACATACAAGTCTTCCTAATAACCCTAGCGTCATCGAACCTTAAGTGTGTAGACCCTACGGGTTCGGGAGACATGCAGACATGACCGAGACGACTCTCCGGTCAATAACCAACAGCGGGATCTAGATACCCATGTTGGCTCCCACATGTTCCATGATGATTTCATCAGTTGAACCACGATGTCGAGGATTCGATCAAACCCCATATGCTATTCCCTTTGTCAATCGATACGTTACTTGCCCGAGACTCGATCGTCGGTATCCCAATACCTCGTTCAGTCTCGTTACCGGCAAGTCACTTTACTCGTACCGTAATGCATGATCCCGTGATCAACCACTTGGTCACTTTGAGCTCATTATGATGATGCATTACCGAGTGGGCCCAGAGATACCTCTCCGTCATACGGAGTGACAAATCCCAGTCTCGATCTGTGTCAACCAAACAGACACTTTCAGAGATACCTGTAGTGCACCTTTATAGTCACCCAGTTACGTTGTGACGTTTGGTACACCCAAAGCACTCCTACAGTATCCGGGAGTTACACGATCTCATGGTCTAAGGAAAAGATACTTGACATTGGAAAAGCACTAGCAAAACGAACTACACGATCTTGTGCTATGCTTAGGATTGGGTCTTGTCCATCACATCATTCTCCTAATGATGTGATCCCGTTATCAACGACATTCGATGTCCATAGCCAGGAAACCATGACTATCTGTTGATCAACGAGCTAGTCAACTAGAGGCTCACTAGGGACATATTGTGGTCTATGTATTCACACGTGTATTACGATTGTCACATCCCTAGTTCTGGTATGCACAGAGCTAGCTAGTCATGTGTTGCATCATGTTTAAATTTCATTTAAACCTGAAATGGGGATTGACCAAACCCTAGCACCAAATGAATTCAACTAGGTTCAACTAAAATATTTTCAATGAGTCCAAATGGCTTTCAAAAATGTTCATCATTTCTGGAAAATGCTAGAACCATAACCAGAGGTGCTGCACATTTTTCCATGACATATTTGGTCACTGAATTAAATCATATGTACCTTGCATTTGGGCATTTAAATGCTATTAAATATTTTAAATGCTCAAATAATCATAAACTAAAATGTTTACTGTTGGATATATTTCAAACAGTAGTCATGATTAGTTTCATGATTTTTGGAAAAACCCTGCCATTTTTAATAAAGCCAAACACAAATACAGATAATAGAAAACAGAAACAAAAATAAGAGAGAGAGAGAGAGAGAGAGAGAGAGAGAGAGAGAGAGAGAGAAACCTTACTGGCGCCGCTAACTGCCCACCTGCTGCCCAGCCCCTGCCATGGCAGCTGCTTGGCTCGGCCAGGCAGGCAGGCAGGTGCTCGGCGGCGAGCACTACATGGGTGCCACGCACCTGGCCGCCGCCTCGCCGCTCCCCTCGTCCAGCTGTGACGTGGGACGAATCCCCTCACTCTCCCCGAGCCCGCCGACACCCCATTCTTCCCCCTTGCTCTCTCCCTCGTCCTCCCCCGCTTTGGCCGACGCGTCCGTCGCCGCCGCTCGCCACAGCCGCGTCCAACTCCGTCCCCGCGCCCTCTCACCGTGTCCGGACGGTTCGTCGCCGTCGGCTACGTCGACTAGCCAAGCCGCTTGATGCCGGAGCCCCTGCATCATCCTCGCCGCCGTCGTCTTCAACCTCGGTCCACCGAGATCGCCTCCGCCGCCTCGTTTGCTCCGGTCATCCCCCGAGCTCGCCGTCCACTCCACGACGATCACCGTGAGCTCCTGCCTATTCTCTCCCTCTCCGTTTGCTCTGCCGCGCACCGTAGCAACCACACCGCATTCACCCGCACGCGCCGCCGCCTGACCACGTCGCCGGCGTTGCTCCGGTGACCATATGGTCCCGGGCTTGAGCCCATTGCACTCCCCGCATCGCGTAGGAGCCGTAGGTGCTAGCGCCGCCCCACCTAGGCCACTGCAGCAACGAGCCCGAGCTCGACCGAGCTTCGGCCACCGCCGAGCTCATCCCCGGCGCCAACTCCGGCCACCCCGACCCCAACAGACTCCACCAAGAGCCGCGGCTCGTCCCCAGCTCCACTTTGATGCCTTCCGTGTCCCATTTGGTGGCCGGAACGGCCAAAACCACTTTCCGCCGCCGCGTCGGGCTCGCCGGCGGCTAAACGCCGGTGCAGCCGACTTTGTCTTTGACCACGGGTGGGCCCTGGTTGACTCCGTTGAGTCAATGACAGGTGGGGCCCAGCCCTGTTAACTAATCCAGTTTAGTTTTAATTAAATTTCAACTAAACTAATCGCACTGACACACGGGGCCCACTGGTCAGTCTGACCTGGGCTGCCTCGTTGACCTGCTGACGTCATGATGATGTCAGGCTGGCGCAGTAACTTATTTTCTGAATTTATTTTTATTCAGGAAATTCCAGAAATTGTTGCAAACTTCTAAAATCCATAGAAATTCAACCGTAACTCCAAATGAAATAAGTTATATATGAAAAATGATCAGAAAAATCCAATCTATCCATCTGTACCATTTTCATGCATGTTAGAGCAACTTATAGCTGCTGTTTAGCACAAATCATATAAATGGCATTTAAATACCCACATATGGAGTTTGAATTTGAATCTAGGGTTCAAACCAACTTCATTTAACTTGCTGCTAGTTGCATTAGCTCAAACCACAGCATATTGCCATGTCATGATCATGCATCATATTGTGCATTGCATTGATTGTGTTTCCTTCTGTGTTGCCGGTATTTGTCCCCTCTCGATAGACGTGGTTCCGACGATGAGTTCGATGACACCAATGAAGAACTATATTATCTTCAGAAGTGCCAGGCAAGAAAAACCCCCTTGTTCATTCCGATAAAATCCCACCCTCTTGCTCCTGCTCTATTTTACTGCATTAGGACAACAACGATTCATCTGTTACTTGCTGCGGTAGCTGAACCCCTTTATCCTTTGCATGACTGTCATTCCACAAGAATAGATGAAACCCACTAGCATGAGTAGGAGTTGTTTGAGCCTTGTTGTGCCTACTCATACATGCTTGTTTGTCATGCCTGCTATCGCTTAGAGTTGAGATGTGTCGATTCATCGGGAATGAATCGGAGGTGTGTGAACATGTCCTACCGTGTGTGAGCTAAGTGTGTGGACACGATTTGGTAAAGGTATCGGTGAGAGGCCATGTAGGAGTACATGGTGGGTTGTCTCATTGAAGCCGTCCTCGTGAACTGAGTTCTGTGTTTGTGATCCATGATTCAGCTACTACCATGCATTGGGCCCTGAAATATGACCCCGCTCGACTTCTTATTCACCCTAGTCCTCTGTCCAGGAGTTGCAAGTAGTTTCTGGTGTTTGTAGTATGCTGGAGGCCGTGCGCAGCGCTGAGCGTAGGGGTGGGCTGTGATGCGGTAGGCACGTGGCACGGTGTACCGGGCGCCCGATTGGTGTCTCGGGAACCCTGTTCACATCGTTTGGGGCTGTGACCGAAACTTCGGCCAGATCTCCTCATAGATGGAACCCAAATAGGCGATAAACCTGGACTAGGGACTTGAGTGTTTAGGTAGGTCGTGGTCTACACCCACGTCGGCTTTCGCTTGAAGTCTGCCGAGCACATGTCGTGTGCAGACGCTAAGTGGTGGAAACATGTATGAAGAAGTACACCCCGCAGGTTAATATCATCTATTCAATAGCCGTGTTCGCGTAAAGGACTTCGGGTTGCCTATAATAGTTCATAGACAAGTGAAAGTGGATACTCTAAAATGCGCAAGATAGCGTGAGTGCTATGGATGGCGTTCTCGTGAGGGAGACGGAGCGGATCCATAGTGGTGTATTGATATGGTGAATATGTGGACTCGTGTGCGCCACCTCAAAAGAGTTACTTGCAATGTAGTTTAGGATAGCCACCGAGTCAAAGCTGGCTTGCTGCGATTAAACCCCACCATCCCTTTGTTGATAATGATGCATATGTAGTTAGTTCCGATGTAAGTCTTGCTGGGTACATTTGTACTCACGCTTGCCTATTTTATGTTTTTGCAGAGAGACTTCAGTCTCGCTAGTAGTTCCACGTGGACTTGACGCTTAGCTTGTTACCTCAGCTACGATCTTGTGCCCTCGGCAGAGATCGGTAGATAGTCGGGCTTCTAAGCCTTTTTCATTTGTAGATGTCGTACTCGGACATGTTAGCTTCGCTTGTGCTTTGACTTGTATGCTCAATGTTGGGTCATGAGACCCATGTTTGTAATATCTCGCTCCTCGGAGCCTATTGAATAAATACTTGAGTCGAGAGTCATGTTGTGATGCCATGTTGTATTTGCACATATCGAGCATATTGTGTGTATGTTATTGAAATGCTTGGTATGTGTGGGATCGACTATCTAGTTGTTTATCTTTAGTAGCCTCTCTTACGGAAATGTCTCCTAGTGTCTCCACCGAGCCATGGTAGCTTGCTACTGCTCCGAACACTTAGGCTGGCCGGCATGTGTCCTTCTTCGTTCATGTGTCATCCTTCGGGAAATGTCACGCGTTGAGTACCGGAGTCTGTTAGCCCGCCTGCCCGGTTTACGAGTCTGCTAGCCCAGTGCTATAAGCCCGAACTCACTCGTGATGACCGACACGCTCGATGTTGGGTCATGGATGCTGTCCTCGTAAGTCTGTGCCACTTTGGGTTTACGACTAGCCATGTCAGCCGGGCTCCTTATCATATGGATGCTAGCGACACTATCATATACGTGTGCCAAAAGGCGCAAACGGTCCCGGGCAAAGGTAAGTCGACACCCGTGGGAATACTGTGCGTGAGGCCGCAAAGTGATATGAGGTGTTACATGCTAGATCGATGTGGCACTGAGTCGGGGTCTTGACAGCTTTGGTATCAGAGCTTGACTGCGTGTAGGATTACCAAGCCAAACTGGTCGAAGTTGAGTCTAGAAATGCTTTAGTTATATGTAGGGGAATTGATTGTGGGATGGAATGTAAGGCTCTTTTTACTCCTTATACCTCATGGCCTTCTGATCTGAGTCATCCTCTTCTCTTCTATGGGGATTAAGAACTAGGCTTTCTCATCTATCTATCAGGATGACGTGTTACTAATCCATAGACTTATAGAATTGTTAGTTTCAAATCTCAGCTCAGTTTTACTACTTCCGTATGTTCATAACTGTTGATCTCAAAACCTTGATATTGTGCTTCGGAGTGGCTATGCCACCATTTTTGTAGCATGTCTACAATATTTTTGAGCATTACAGCCGATATGCTGTCCGAGTCATCCCAGGTTTCTAAATAGTCTAATGCATTTGCAAATCCTTTCTTTCCGTTCCTAGTGTCCTTTGTGGCCAGATTAACCACACTAATCGGTGAGTTGAGGTACTCTGTTGCCTTGACATATATGTTGGAGCTATTATTATGACCCTAGGTGTTTTAGGGAGTCACCTAGTAATCTAGCAATGTTTAGTGTTCCCAGTGTGAAGATTCTGGCCATTATTCTCGAAAGCATCCCGTGATGCCATTTAGTAGTAGGTATTCTACTCCTGGGTTCTTGACCCGAGATTCACCCACTTACTTCATGTTGATAGTGTTTGCTAGTTCCTTTAGGTTGTTAGTAACCTTGCGATAGTCCTCGAGGTCCGTGGTATTTCCTTCTTCCTAATACTATGAACCACTTATGGCAGAAGTTGTTGGATCAAAAGATCACAACAAGAGTACTCTCGAAGAGTTCTCCATTCATAATTGTGAATCTGCCAATTCTACCCTTTCCGCATGGGTTATCCGGAAGAAATGTTGAGCTTCGCTCGACAGACTAATCTATGCATCCACAACTCAGAAAGTTTTATGTTCTTTTGAGTTGTCCCCCTTTAGTTGTATACTGACCTTCTTCTATCAATTGATAGTCGGGAGTAATTGTGCATCCGTGTTATCGATGCCTATTACTCTTGTGGTCCGTCAAGCCATTCTATCCGGAATGACTTGGAGAAACAAAACTCCAGCACCTCATCCATATCCAGGATTGGGTCAAAATAGTTGTGCTCCGCAGATCAAAATGCCAACCCAGCTTTTGATTCTGTTCTACCCTGAAGTATTACCGTCTTTATGTCAGGATTTTCATGAGAATTGCACCAGCTCTTGTGAATTCTTGACGTAGTGATACTTCTCGCCACCATTATTCATTCCTCGGTCTCGTGTTGTTGTAACCGGAATACTGACAAGTGAATTGTGGTGTGTGAAATCAATACTGCTAGCAACTCCGTTGCTTGGTAGTTAAATGGACGATAACCTCAATCTTAGCGTGTTGATTATTGAATCATCATCCTAGGATTGATCGTGCTACCTAGTCCTTATTTCTGGTGCACTCCTCGATCAATGAGTTAGGATTATTCAACCCCTTGCTTATTTGATCATATCGTCTTGCTCTGAAAAGCAAGATTGTTCTCGAGCTTAGTAACATATCGGTGGTTCGTGATGTTCCGAATATCTTCTCAGAAGTATTACCAGGTTGTCACCTGACTGCTATGTTGAGTTCGTGATCAAGTTGGTTTCATATAAACCACCCCTTCTCCAAGAATCTGTGTTGCATACCCCTGAGCTAGTTGGTTGAGCTAGACAACAACCTGGAGAGTTGGAAGATAAAAGCTTGTCTGACTTGGTTCATGTTAAGGGATATCTTCTCGTGTGTGTGTTGAAGAAAGATGATATCTCCATCGATTGGTCCTCGTGATCAGTTGTTGGATCTATTGCCTTGTCAAAACTTTGATTTGAGTATGGGCTATCGTCAAGTCAAATCAGAACCAACGATGTTCGTAATGTTGTCTTACTCGTGGATTTTCCTCGAGCATACACCATTATGTCTTTTGGGTCTGACCAATACTATCACCTTGTTCACATAGTTATGGAATTCCATCTCCATGGGAATCTGGATGAATTGTTGTTGAGCCCATCGACAACACCCTTATCTCCTCCATGATTTTGTTGAACATTAAGCTAGTGTTGGAAACTTCTATAAGCACTAACTTCATGCTCCGTTCATGAAGTATATGTTCGGATGAAAGAAGTGACTTCCTCTAACTCACGGTACTTGGTGTAAGTTGCCGCCGTGAATTCGATAAAGTCAATGTTGCTTCCTTGGAATCATCCCAAGTTAGTCACACATGTGCAAAGTATACTATGGTTTGGTAGATTAATTACCTCCACTCCATATGTATTCTGTAGCACACCAAGCCACTGATTGATTTGTTCAAGGAGAAGAAGCTCCTTCTTAAGAGTATACCCTATGCAAGGACTTCGATATCCTCGTTGATGGTTCCCCACCGGAACTCGGTAGTGTTTTATTGTAAGACTACCATGGGATCATGTTTGTCTGGGACAACGTGTTCACATGTTTGTAGCAGAACCAGCTCATGTTTTGGAGCTTGCTATCGTAGTTCATTTCCCGAGAATCACGCAACGTCATCTCGTCGGATTATGTTGTAAACTTTCATTTTTCTTTCTAGACTCGATGAGTCTAGATTATTCTGACACCAACCAGATCTGAATCTCAGGCAGATATGATGGTTGGAACGTTTCCCAAGAATTATATTATTGGTCTCTCTGTAGCCCGGTAAAATGGATGTCGTGGCCAACACACCCAGCCGGAAGACCTGTTATTGTAATATCTTGATTGAAGAAGTTGGCCACCTCTCCATAAGGACTTCGTAGGAATTATTCCCTATTTGTCTGCCTTATGATTTTTGTGCTCCCGAAGTCCGGCCTGTTACTTGATGTTCTAGATACCAGACCATTTCAATGAATGGGATACGCTAGTACATCAAGGAGAACATTAGAAGCGGAGTGCTAAGTGTCTCTCGGTCAATCATCCAGATTTTGTCCCCTTGGTTTCGCTAAGGTGACATCTGAGAAAGTATTATCCTCCTTTGCATCTGCATTGTCCATCGCTATTCATCATGGTAGTATGTTGTGTTGTCAGCACCCTTGACACGGATGTTGGTAAAACCTTGATGAATATGGAAATGCTCAAGTTCTTGAGAGCACGCACAAGCACTATGTATTATCACCGGCACTAACTGGAATTGTTCCTAGTCTTTTCGGTTATGCTATAACCATTCCAACAGAGGATTCACTCTCTACTGTTGAGCTTCTCCCCAGTTACTAAAATCATTCCTTATGTTGTCTTCAACAAGGTAGTCCACATCATCCATTCTGGCCAAAAATGTCATTCCTTCGGACTCCTTCAAATGATCGATTGTGATTTGCCTTAAGCTGGTATAAAGAGCCTCAGTGATCTTTGAATCAAAGGTAATTCTTTTTGCCACTTAAGGGATGATTCTACAAGTCACCTTCCCTAAGGTGTCTCGTTGTGGTATCATGGCAACTATTTCCCTCGCTACTTTGAAACCTCATCAAATTGTTTCCTCCGTCCTTCATGATGTGTGATTTACCTCTCAGCTCAAGAGATGTTCTACATCTCATTCCGTGAGTTGATCTTGTGATCATTAAGATGATCCATCCTTGTAGAGTGTCTCTGTCCTCGTGTTGGATGAAAATCTCAAAAGCAAAGACGTCAAGATCAATTGGAGCACTGAATCAACATCCTCGAGAAAGACAGTTGGATCATGAAGTTTGTGATACTTAGTGTTCCCTTTGTCTTCTTACCTCACGTCTTGAATCTTGGGACGAGATTCTTGTTTAGTGGGGGTGAGCTGTCACATCCCTAGTTCTGGTATGCACTGAGCTAGCTAGTCATGTGTTGCATCATGTTTAAATTTCATTTAAACCTGAAATGGGGATTGACCAAACCCTAGCACCAAATGAATTCAACTAGGTTCAACTAAAATATTTTCAATGGGTCCAAATGGCTTTCAAAAATGTTCATCATTTCTGGAAAATGCTAGAACCATAACCAGAGGTGCTGCACATTTTTCCATGACATATTTGGTCACTGAATTAAATCATATGTACCTTGCATTTGGACATTTAAATGCTATTAAATATTTTAAATGCTCAAATAATCATAAACTAAAATGTTTACTGTTGGATATATTTCAAACAGTAGTCATGATTAGTTTCATGATTTTTGGAAAAACCCTGGCATTTTTAATAAAGCCAAACACAAATACAGATAATAGAAAACAGAAACAAAAATAAGAGAGAGAGAGAGAGAAAACCTTACCTAGCGCCGCTAACTGCCCACTGCTGCCCAGCCCAATGCTGCAAGGCCAATGAGCTGCTTGGCTCGGCCAGCAGTGACGCAGTGCTCGGCGGCGAAGCACCGCATGGGTGCCACGCACTGCCGCCGCCTCGCGCTCCCCTCGTCCACCGTGACGTGGGACTAATCCCCTCACTCTCCCGACCCGCCGACACCCCATTCTTCCCCTTGCTCTCTCCCTCGTCCTCCCCGCTTTGGCCGACGCGTCCGTCGCCGCCGCCGCCACAGCGCGCCCAACTCCGTCCCGCGCCCTCTCACCGTGTCCGGACGGTTAAATCGCCGTCGGCTCGTCGACGACCAGCTGCCGCACGACGCCGAGCCCTCAGATCATCCTCGCCGCCGTCGTCTTCAACCTCGGTCCGCCGAGATCGCCTCCGCCGCCCTGTTTGCTCCGGTCATCCCCCGAGCTTGCCGTCCACTCCACGACGATCACCGTGAGCTCCTGCCTATTCTCTCCCTCTCCGTTTGCTCTGCCGCGCACCGTAGCAACCACATCGCATTCACCCGCATGCGCCGCCGCCTGACCACGTCACCGGCGTTGCTCCGGTGACCATATGGTCCCGGGCTTGAGCCCATTGCACTCCCCGCATCGCGTAGGAGCCGTAGGTGCTAGCGCCGCTCCACCTAGGCCACTGCAGCAACGAGCCCGAGCTCGACCGAGCTTCGACCACCGTCGAGCTCATCGCCGGCGCCAACTCCGGCCACCCCGACCCCAACTGACTCCACCAAGAGCCGCGGCTCGTCCCCAGCTCCACTTTGATGCCTTCCGTGTCCCATTTGGTGGCCGGAACGGCCAAAACCACTTTCCGCCGCCGCGTCGGGCTCGCCGGCGGCTAAACGCCGGTGCAGCCGACTTTGTCTTTGACCACGGGTGGGCCCTGGTTGACTCCGTTGAGTCAATGACAGGTGGGGCCCAGCCCTGTTAACTAATCCAGTTTAGTTTTAATTAAATTTCAACTAAACTAATCGCACTGACACACGGGGCCCACTGGTCAGTCTGACCTGGGCTGCCTCGTTGACCTACTGACGTCATGATGATGTCAGGCTGGCGCAGTAACTTATTTTCTGAATTTATTTTTATTCAGAAATTCGTAAATTGTTGCAAACTTCTAAAATCCATAGAAATTCAACCGTAACTCCAAATGAAATAAGTTATATATGAAAAATGATCAGAAAAATCCAATCTATCCATCTGTACTATTTTCATGCATGTTAGAGCAACTTATAGCTGCTGTTTAGCACAAATCATATAAATGGCATTTAAATACCCACATATGGAGTTTGAATTTGAATCTAGGGTTCAAACCAACTTCATTTAACTTGCTGCTAGTTGCATTAGCTCAAACCACAGCATATTGCCATGTCATGATCATGCATCATATTGTGCATTGCATTGATTGTGTTTCCTTCTGTGTTGCCGGTATTTGTCCCCTCTCGATAGACGTGGTTCCCACGATGAGTTCGATGACACCAATGAAGAACTATATTATCTTCAGAAGTGCCAGGCAAGCAAAACCCCCTTGTTCATTCCGATAAAATCCCACCCTCTCGCTCCTGCTCTATTTTACTGCATTAGGACAACAACGATTCATCTGTTACTTGCTGCGGTAGCTGAACCCCTTTATCCTTTGCATGACCTGTCATTCCACAGTAAATAGATGAAACCCACTAGCATGAGTAGGAGTTGTTTGAGCCTTGTTGTGCCTACTCATACATGCTTGTTTGTCATGCCTGCTACTGCTTAGAGTTGAGACAGGTCTGATTCATCGGGAATGAATCAGAGGTGTGTGAACATGTCCTACCGTGTGTGAGCTAAGTGTGTGGACACGATTTGGTAAAGGTATTGGTGAGAGGCCATGTAGGAGTACATGGTGGGTTGTCTCATTGAAGCCGTCCTCAGGAACTGAGTTCTGTGTTTGTGATCCATGATTCAGCTACTACCATGCATTGGGCCCTGAAATATGACCCCGCTCGACTTCTTATTCACCCTAGTCCTCTGTCCAGGAGTTGCAAGTAGTTTCGTGTTTGTAGTATCTGGAGGCCGGCTTGCGCTGACCGTAGGGGTGGGCTGTGATGCGGTAGGCACGTGCACGGTGTACAGGCGCCCGCTTGGTGTCTCGGGAACCCTGTTCACATCGTTTGGGGCTGTGATCAAACTTTGGCGGATCTCCTCATAGATGGAACCCAAATAGGCGATAAACCTGGACTAGGGACTTGAGTGTTTAGGTAGGTCGTGGTCTACACCCACGTCGGCTTTAAGCTGAAGTCTGCCGAGCACATGTCGTGTGCGACGCTAAGTGGTGGAAACATGTATGAAGAAGTACACCCGCAGGTTAATATCATCTATTAGAATAGCCGTGTCATGGTAAAGGACTTCTGGGTTGCCTATAAAAGTTCATAGACAAGTGAAAGTGGATACTCTAAAATGCGCAAGATAAGCATGAGTGCTATGGATGGCGTTCTCGTGAGGGAGACGGAGTGGATCCATAGTGGTGTATTGATATGGTGAATATGTGGACTCGTGCGCCACCTCAAAAGAGTTACTTGCAATGTAGTTTAGGATAGCCATCGAGTCAAAGCTGGCTTGTCTGTAGTTAAACCCCACCATCCCTTTGTTGATAATGATGCATATGTAGTTAGTTCGATGTAAGTCTTGTCTGGGTACATTTGTACTCACGTTTGCCTATTTTATGTTTTCGCAGAGAGACTTCAGTCTCGCTAGTAGTTCCACGTGGACTTCGACGTTTAGCTTGTTACCTCAGCTACGATCTTGTGCCCTCGGCAGGATCTGGTAGATAGTCAGGCTTCTAAGCCTTTTTCATTTGTAGATGTCTGTACTCGGACATGTTAGCTTCCGCTTGTGCTTTGACTTGTATGCTCTGAATGTTGGGTCATGAGACCCATGTTTGTAATATCTCGCTCCTCGGAGCCTATTGAATAAATACTTGAGTCGTAGAGTCATGTTGTGATGCCATGTTGTATTTGCACTTATCGAGCCTATTGTGTGTATGTTATTGAAATGCTTGGTATGTGTGGGATCTGACTATCTAGTTGTTTATCTTTAGTAGCCTTTCTTACCGGGAAATGTCTCCTAGTGTCTCCATCGAGCCATGGTAGCTTGCTACTTGCTCCGAACACTTAGGCTGGCGGCATGTGTCCTTCTTCGTTCGTGTTCTGTCCTTCGGGAATCATCACGCATTGAGTACCGGAGTCTGTTAGCCCGCTACAGCCGGTTTACGAGTCTGCTAGCCCAGTGCTATAAGCCCGAACTCACTCGTGATGACCGACACGTTCGATCTTTGGGTCATGGATGCTGTCCTCGTAAGTCTGTGCCACTTTGGGTTTACGACTAGCCATGTCAGCCGGGCTCCTTATCATATGGATGCTAGCGACACTATCATATATGTGTGCCAAAAGCATAAACGGTCCCGGCAAAGGTAAGTCGACACCCGTGGGAATACCGTGCGTGAGGCCGCAAAGTGATATGAGGTGTTACATGCTAGATCGATGTGGCACTGAGTCGGGGTCCTGACAACGATTTCCAGATAATACAGTTATAGCATGAATAAAAGACAATTATCATGAACAAAGAAATATAATAATAATACTTTTATTATTGCCTCTAGGGCATATTTCCAACAAGGGGGTCTCAGCAGCGGCAGCAGCAAGCGGATGATCTGGCAGCATTGGATAGCACCGTCCCATCCATGCCGAGAAGCAGTGTTGGTTCTGCCCCGGGCAACACACTGCTGGATACATACCCTGTGGATGAGATCATAGAGAACACTAACTGCGAGCTACACTCCAAAATGAAGAACATATCCATGAAGGTGGCGGACGGCGTTGCTTTTCCAGTTACCCCCAAAGCAACCTACCATTGCATCCCGATTCCAGAGGGCTATGCTCGTGTCATGGTTGATGAAGTGGTGGACCCATATTCGGGGCTAACGCTTGACATTCCTGGAGGTGAATACGAGTGCACACTGGGAGAGGCCATACATCGTATCATCCTATGGAGAAAGGATTGCATCATCTTTCGAAGTCCACCGACACCGCGTCATCTGCCGACTCCTCCTTGAAGTCCGCCACCGAGTCAGCAGACACCCGCTCCTCCAAGTCCACGAATGCATGAGACGAATCCTCCTCGAAGTCCGCCACCTCCTCCAAGTCCCCGAACGCGTGAGCTGACTCCTCCGGTTTCAAGCCCGGCACATCGTCATGCCACTTCTCCGGTTTCAAGTCCGCACCGTGTCGAGCCACACCTCCGCTTCAAGTCCGCACATTGTCGCCACTTCTCTGGTCCAACTCCACGTCGGCCGTCTCCGCCGGCTCAAGAATCGCAGAAGAGACATCCGCAGCTTTGGTGCGGCGGACGAAGTCGAGGTAGTTCGGGAAGTACAGCGAAGGCAAGCGATATAAATATGATCCAAGCCTCGCTCCTCTTCCTCAGAGGCCTTACGACATGACTAAGGAGCAAAACGCAGCCATAGTGCAAGCCCAAGTGGACGCCCATTTTGGACGAAACCGCACCGCCGCCAAAGGAGAAAGTGCCCGAGAAAGTAATTGACCACTTCATTCAGATGGCTAGAGAACCAGCTCCCAAGCCTGTTGACTCGGACTATGGCGCCAAATCAGGAAGGCACATCGAGCACGACTACAGAAGGAAGCGAGCTCAAGCTCGAGCCAACAAGCAGTGGCAAAAATGCGGAAAACCATTCCCAGTTTGAGGAGAACAGTAGTATAGCGATCCCCGCTTGTTGTGCCAACAACACATGAGAGGACGCGCGCCAAATATTATTGTGGGCAAACCGTTAGCGTTCCCCAGCATGGTGATGTGGTAATAACATAGGATCATATAATGCAGGCTCAAATGCTCAATATCTCTGTTGGACAAATCCTCAAAATCGAGCCCATGCCTACGCTTAAAGAATCGGAAATAGCATGGCAATATGTCTGGGGCAAACCTTTGGTCCATCCAGACAAGGTCAAGGACCTCCCAACGAGAATGTATCAATTGCATCAATGGTACATGAACATTACCAAGATTTCCAATCGAGAGTCCCTCATGGTGAATGTAAAGCATGATCATTATTACCATGAGAAAGTCCTGGCCATTGAGTATCCATAATTATTTCAGTTATTTAATCAAGACGCACTCGTCAAGTCTATCGTCAGTTGCTATTGTCTGTAAGTGATTTCTTTCTGTAATTTAAGTCTCAAGCTAGTTATGTAGTGATAATTTTGATCAATCATTACATGTAATTATCCTCACTATATTCTTTTTCTGTGGTATTATATGCAGGATGAAGATGTATGAAATGAAAAAAGCTGGACGCTATGGCGTTGGGTTCATTGACCCAAATACCATTAATCAGGAAATATGGGAGATTGAACATTGTCAAGCTGCTGTAGAGGAAAGCATGCTAGAGTTCTTGAAGCGCGTCAATACCAATGAAGATATACTACTTACTTACAACTTCCCGTGAGTCACACTGTCTTGTACTACAAATTCTGTTTTTGCTTACTAGCTAGCTAGATGTTAATAATTAAGTGTATACGGTTTACGGTAGTTGATTAATTTTATGCACATGCCCGCTTAATTAAGACATGCAAACGTGTGCGTATGCAGTTGGCACTGGGTATTGTTAGACATTAAAGTTGAGGAAAGAAAAGTTGAATTACTAGACTCACTAACTAAAGAAGATAAAGACTACACCATCGTGAAGGGGATAGTCAACAGGTAATTTCAATCATTATTAACTATTAGTTCCTGATATGAACTATTTAATAACCACTTTATTAATTTTCTTTGCCGGCGGGCAGGGCATGGGCAAGGTTCATCAAGGTGACTCCAGGCAAGTGGCCAAAAAAGTTGTTTTGGCATCGACCCAAGGTAAGTAATTAAGTAGTACTAGCTAGCTACCATCTCTTTAATTCTTGTGTCAATATCATTAATTAATTATCATGCTTGATTAATCATTATCTGATTCAATTCCATTCTCGTAAAGGCCCTGAGGCAGGCATCGGGGAATAATCTGTGTGCATTCTACGTTTGCGAGAACATTCGCATGATGACGTCGAAAGGAGCATATCGATAGACAGGATGGATACGTTTTGTCGAACACTATTCACACCATTATCGATATCTAGTCACACAACTAACACACATGCATATTGATCTCCTTCTTAATAGTTCAGGCAAAGGGATAAGCTCCTACCATCGGACCGCATACAAGCACTTCAAGAGGAAATAGCCGGATTTTTGCTCGACCAGGTCATAGATCCCAAAGGAGAATACTATTACCCGCTACCGCCCCCATGAACCACTTGTCATCGTGCTCCGAAGGCACCAAGGTAACATGTAGGAGAAATTGTATATGTATATACATGTGTATGTGTGAATAGTTAATGGTGTTGGCTGTGAGACATTCGATGATATTATATATATATATATATATATATATATATATATATATATATATATATATATATATACGCATTGAGAAAATCTATATATTTATATATATGCATAACGTGTACAATTTGTAGTATCGTGAAATACCAGTAAACAAAAAAGAATTAAATGGAAAATAAAGCCAAATTGAAAACACAAAATTAAAGCAAAAAAAAAAAAACACCCAAACATTTAGTACGGTTGGTGTTACCAACCGTACTAATGTCCAACACGATCCGGGCTGGCTCGTGCCACGTGTTTGCACTTTAGCGCCGATTCGTGATTTAACCGGTACTAAAGGGGGGGGACCTTTAGTCCCCACTCTTTAGTGCCGGTTGGCCAACCGGCACTAAAGGCCGTCACGAACCGGCACTAAAGCCCGTTCGATCAGATTGAATGGCTGGGATTAAAACCCTAGCTCAGCTCTGGGCCACTGGGCCGAAAGCGCTGGGGGAAGCTGTGCCATTGCACCAGGCCGCAACCGCCAGCACCAACAGGCCGTGGAGCTCGCCCGCAGGCCGTGGGCCACGAGCCGTGCGCGTGCTGAGCCGAGGCCGGCTGGCTGGGCTGCTATTTTTTCTGTTTTGTTTTTGCTTTTCTTGTCCAGTTTTGGGCTAATTGCAGTACAGTTTTATTCAAGGAATATTGTTGTTTAGAAAATATAAAAGTAAACAGAAAAAGTTTCTGAAAATGAAAATAGAAAATTTTCAGAATAAGAAATGTTCATGAACTTTTACAAAGAAAATAATAATGTTCATGAATTTTTATTTGGTCAAAGAAAAGTTTATGTAAAGAATAAAAAGTTCATGAATTTTTATTCATGTTTTTCGCTGCGTAAATAATTAATAGTGCTCTTTTAAAATAAAAGTTTAGATAGAATTAAATTTAAAGAGCACATTAAAGTGATTATTAAAATGAATATGATTATGTTATTTTTATGACCAACGTTGTTAATAACATGATCATGTTTTATATTGAAACTAAAGGTGCATTTATTTCTATTTTTGTCCAACGGTGATATAGTTTGAATTGCATAAACAAAAAGGCCTATGAGGGCGGGTGCATATTGACCATGGGTCAATTTTGCGGCTGGGCCGCATGCACAAAGTACACCTTGTCAGTCAAAGTCTATTCTTTCAGAAGCATATTTTTGATGAATTATTGATCTCTACTCAAATTGAACCAACGAGATATTTATTTAGAGATTACAAAACTAACACAAATGCTTCTGAATAGTATTTTATTTTCATGATCTAAAGATGATTTAATTAAAGTACAGATGAGTTTTTCCCTGTGTGGGGAAACAACTTTTAAGCTTAAAGTTCATAAAGGCTTCCGATGTTTTAAGTGAAAGAAAAGTTGAGCATTAGTTTGTTCTTATAGTTAAATCCATAAAGATGCGAAATTCTCAAAGAAGAGAATTTTAAAATTAATTATTATGTTGTCGTCTAATGATCATAGCTGATGATGACAATATTATTATATGATATTCGCAAATCCTGTTTCTGCCCAACGGTGATCTAGGATTCAAAGTACAAGAATAATGTATGTTTTAATTTTGACCAATGTTAAATTAAAACACAATATTTTTCCTGGAAGAGAGAAATTTTGCAAACAACAGTTGATTTCCATCAACGCTACAGTTAAAGTTTTAGTACTTACTCGGCTGCACTGCTGATGTTAAGAAAGAAAAATCGAGCGTTGTTCTGTTTTTTTCTCGGTACGATAAAAGACAAAGGGGAACGAATATGTTCCGGAAATGAGTTATCATTTCTCTCTCTCTAAAGTTTTCATGATGTTTCAGTTTTTTATTTTTCTGATTAAATTGGAACCAACGAGAAAGTTTAATCGGAAAAATAAAGTATAAGTGCATGCTTTTTAAGTCATTATGACTAAAGGTAATCAACATATTGTCCTGCGTTAGCAGTGCATTGATTGTTAACAATGCATTTAAAGTTTAATACCGCATGTCGGAAAAGTTTTGGCACTTGTGTCATTCATAACTTTGCATGGCAAAGAAAGTTTTTGCGAGGACTCATGTACTACTTCAGTATCACATAAAAGTGAAGAAGTCTGGGGGAGCTTTTAAAGCTATCCAAACAAATCCCATGCATTTCCATAGTGTCATTCTGGACAGTGACTTCGAAAGAGCCAAAGGACAAAATAAAGTTGTATACGAACAAAAGTCAAGATTGCAAGCATAACTTGCAAAAGTGTACCAATATCAAGAACTCTGATGAGCTCTTGAAACTGCAACAGAATAAAGAACTCTGATGAGTTCTTGAGGGGAATGAGGAAATAGTACTTCCATTGTTCTTGCATGACTTGATCATGTGACCACACCAAGCAATAAAAGACTCCTCGTTCACAAGTGTTACAAATAGTTTCGAAATTATGGCAGCAAAGTAGTTTGTGCCATATTTCGAGGGGGAGAAAGATTAGGAAGATAAGAAATTCTCCTCAAAATTGAATACAATGCATACAATGTATGTTTAAAGTAAGAATGATCTATTAAAGAAGAATATGATCGAAAAGGGAGTACATCGCTCATATCATTGATACCCCAAATCAAATAAACCCAAACGGAAGCTAGTAAATATACCATCTTTACAATATATGGGATAATCTAGGGAGTAAAGTATGCTGAGAACTAAAGCTTGAAGAGAAGTGGGACCATATGTTCACTTCGAATGATTCAAGCACAACAATTGTTTCGGCGTTGTATGAACGACAGAAGTTGAGATGACAACAGATGTACAACACCTGTCGTTAACTCTTGAAAAGAAAATAAAGTCAATGGAACTCATGTTACTCAGAACTCTGTAGTATCAACTATCTCTTGGCAATGAAAAATAGAAACAACCCAGATAGAAAATAAAGTGATTCCGCCTCTTTTGGTGAAGCCAAGAGAGGCGCTCATTCGTCGAAATGGCAAGAACCATGGAAGACGTCATGAGACCTAGAAATTCCTACTCGTTTTGGAACAAAGAATAAGTTCCCAATGGAGCCAAAACAGTAGGCTGTAATGGGTCTACAAGATTAAACTGTGACTCCTGAGGGAATATGAAAAGCCACTAAGCACGACTTGTGGCAAAAGGATTTATGCAAAGAAAAGGTAAGTGATAATGAGACATTATATGCAGTCTCATAAAAGGATTATCTTAGAATCACAATGGCATTAGTGGCATACTAATATTTTGGAATTGCATCAGTTGGATGTAGAAACAACATCTCCCAAACAGAGATTTGTATGAGAAAACCCTTACACAACACAACCCAAGGGTTTTGTTGTGAAAAGAAAAGAAAAATATGGGATGCCACATGAAGAAATCCATTTATGGATCAAAGCACGCCACTGAACAGTGGCATCTAAAGATTAAAGAGGATGAAAAGAAGTTTTGGGTTTTAAGGAAGGTCACGATGAAAGATTGAATATTTGCAAAGTTCAAAGATGGGAAATACTTTTCCCGCTTTCGACGTGTAGATAATGTACTTACTAGTAGTGATGTACAATCTACTGTTGAAGAAAAAGAAGATTATTTGTGACATCAAGTCATGATCACAATAATCTCAGTGAAGGTCTATTCGCTCAAAGAATGGAAATTCACCGGGATAAAAGAAGAGGGGTATTAGGATTATCGCAAAAAGCATACTTAGAAAAGGATTCTAATGAGATATAGTATGCATGCGAGTAAGCTTACGCCTGTCTTATAGTCAAGGGTAATAGTTTGGGAATATTAAGTATTCCAGGAACCAATATGAGATCGATCAAAAGAAAGAGGTTCCATGTGCTTCAGCTGTTGGAAGCAAAATCAGTGCTATTTACCCTGACATAGCTCAATTATCCGGGAAATTTTTGGCAGAAGTCCAGTCCAGCAATAGATCACTGGAATGGAGTTAAAGAACGTTTTGCAATCTAACAAAGGATTGTAAGCCTCATGCTAAATAAGAAAGGGACACGTACTCTCAAAAGGTTGTGAGTAAAAGAACTAAGTTTTGGCGGGATGTTTAGTGAAGCCCACACTAGTAGCTAAACACTAGTACCTTTGGAGTTTTATTGTGGAAAAGCTCCAAAAGCGAAATAGTTGCGGTGTCATGAGTTATGTATACCACAAAGTATAGCATGATATGAGGCTACAAGACAGGCTAAATGGTTAAAGAAAACCTTACCCGGAATTGATGATGATGTGCAGTAGCAATATATCATTCAAGTATTTTATCTCCTACGTCAACATGTCAGGTGTACTGCCAAACACATTGACAAAGAGTTATATGTTGTGAAGGAGAAAATCCAGAATCATATGATAGCACTAACGGTGTAAGTACCAAACAGATGCTTACAGATCCGCTTATCAAAGGCCTACCACCTAGCGTGTTAAGAGAACATGCAGTCGACATGGGAATTATGGGAGGTCTATGATTTCTGATTACTAAAGGGCCCAAAGAAAGGTTAAGGTCTCGTTTCAATACAGAAAGATGCATTGTGGCTGTTAATCTGACGGTAACTGATAACTGTTATGACGAGGCACGCCCTACGTATTGATCTGCACTGAGACAAGGACCAAGAGCAAATCAACAGAAAGTCAAAAGAGTTACGTCAAAGCGTGAAGTTAAAAGTATAAGGTGAGATCAAGGGGGAGAATGTTAGGTTGATCTCTCCACCAATGGGCCCAGTGGCTCATTGGGCCCTAGGCCCACGCCCTGATCGGGGGCGTCCAGCCCAAGCAAGGCTGGTGGGCCCCTGTCGTGCAGTGCTATAAAGAGGAGGTGGGGACCAGGGGCACGGGGTACGAGGTTCGTCACCGTCACTGTTTCCCACTCCTAACCCTATCCGATCTAGAGGGAGGCACTGAAGCGATGGGAAGCTCCACCACCGCCACTCACGCACTTCACCGTCGACCTCTACACCGACCGTCGCTGCCCGTGCACAGACCTTCATCGACGAACCAGCGATGGCCGGAACGCTAAGGTATACACACAAACAGATCATAGATAGTTCAATCTACTCTGAAACCCTAGCCTAGTCGATCCCATGGTTACAACAGTGGCATCACATGTTTCTCGCAATGGAATGTATGCAGGAGACAACGCAATGCACGCCCTCCCGCTGTATCAAATAAAAGTAATTTTGTTCCCCCGGATTGGCTTCAAATAGTTGGTATTTTCGGCTGTGTTTATGTGTTCTGGAGAAGTAGGATTCATAATTCAGATGTTTTTACGGTGTGGCTATGTGCTTAATCATGGTTTGTTGTTGGAGCTGTGATAAGGTTTCCCTGCTTGTGGATACTGGATAGTTCTAGTCTTGAATATTCCAGTCCAGTGTTTTACACCGGTAATGGCCTGTGAAAACAGCAAAACGTGTGCATGCTATGATTAGTAGAGACGGACAAACACAACTGGAAGAAAATAACTGAAAGTACAGCTTGTGGCAAGAAAGCTTCATTATGTGTTCTGGACATCTCAAGCGACAAGAAAAGGTACGCGTGTTAATATCCATTTCTTCACATGAAGATTAATTCCATTTGCAATTTTTGTGTCCACAGAACTACAATCTATCCATCATTGCTGGTTCAGGAGTTTAAAGGAAAGACTGACATATGCCATTAGACAAAGGTGTTTTTACCCAATAGCATCCTGATAAAAGTATGATGCGTGAATGTCCACAACACCACACCAATGGTATTCCTTGTCTTTCAGAATGGTAAAAACAGGCAATTAGAGTGGATCCGATCTTAGCTTATCAGGAGCCTAATGGATTATCGACTGAATCATTGATTTTGATTGATACCACCTTTGCTTATATATATATATATATATATATATATATATATATATATATATATATATATATATATATATATATATATATATATATATGTTAAACGTGATATGCAAGGCGTGCTAGGCTGGTCCTACCTGAGCCGAACTAGGTTAGTTAGAGATAGAGTTAGGCAATATTCTTGTAACCTCCTTCATCTCTATCTTCTCTCTTTGACTTGGTTCGCAAGATGTAATCGTACCAACCTGTATGCTTATCTCAGGGATACGCCCCTGCCTATTTAACACGAAACCGTCGCCTCCAACGAGGTACGACGTTCATCTCATCTTTACATGGTATCAGAGCCTCCTCTATCCACTACATCGAGAAAACAACCCATCCCCGTCGCCAGCCATGTCGTCCTCCTCAAGCATCGGCCAGTCCTCCCTTCCTGGGCAGGTCACGGAGAAGCTCACCCGCACCAACTACGTGTTGTGGCGTGCGCAGGTGACACCGCAGCTGAGGGGAGCTGGTTTCTTCGGCTACGTCGACCAGACCATGCCGGAACCCGCCAAGTTCCTCACCACGAAGGACAAGGACGGGAAAGAAGAACAGACGCCGAATCCTCTTCACGCGATCTGGTTCAAGGAAGGACAGCAGGTACTTGGTTACTTGCTAAACAATCTCACCAAGGAAGTCCTCGTGCAGGTCACATCCATAGCTACGCCTCATGAACTCTGGGCTGCCCTTGCGCATATGTTCTCGTCGCAGTCCGGAGCACGCATCAACAACATCCGCGCCACGCTCTCCACGGCGCAGAAGGGCACGCAAACGGTGGCGGCGTACTTCGCTCACATGCGATCTCTCGCAGATGAGCTTGCAGCCGCGGGAAAACCGATCGACGACGACGAACTGGCTTCCTACATCACCGCCGGCCTCGACATGGAGTACCAGCCCCTCATCTCCGCCAACGACGCCCGCACCACGCCCATCAGCCTCGACGATCTTTTTGCTCAGATGAGCAGTTTTGACCAGCGCCTTGCTCTCTACAACGGGGCAGGTTCTGGTGGAGGCTTCAAGTCTTCTGCCAATGCGGCTGTGCGTGGCCGTGGAGGTGGCGGCTCTCGCTACCGTGGGCGCAACAAGGGCAAGCCATCGGGCGGAGGCAACAGCAGCAGCGGCAACTCCTTCAACAACGGCGGCGGAGGCGGACGACCCTTTTACAACAGCAACAGGGGTCGCCGCAACTCCTCTGGCAAGCCTCGCGCGGGCCCCGACGTCACGCGCTGTCAGATTTGTGGCAAGCCAGGCCACACGGCAAAAGATTGCTGGTACCGTTTTGAGGAAGATGAGGAATCTTCCCAAGATGAGAAGGTTGCAGCAGCGGCAGATGGCTCCTACGGAGTCGATACCAATTGGTATGTGGATAGCGGCGCGACAAACCACATTACAGGCGAGCTGGAAAAGGTGACTGTGCGTGAGAAGTATCGTGGACAGGACCAAGTTCACGCTGCAAATGGAGAAGGTATGAGAATTAGTCATATTGGTAATTCAGTATTTAAAACTCCCCACAGAAAAATCCATCTCAGAAGAATTTTGCATATCCCTAGTGCCTCGAAAAATCTCCTTTCCGTCCATCGCATTACCCTTGACAACAATGTCTTTCTTGAGTTTCACCCGTTTTTCTTTTTGATCAAGGATCAGGTCACAAAGAAAATCCTATATCGAGGTAGATGCGTTCGAGGGCTTTATCCGTTGATTCGGAGCTCAGAGACTGAATAAACAAGCCTATGGTGTCACCAAAGTCTCATCAACACGGTGGCATGATAGATTAGGGCATGCTTCTTTTCTTTGATCAATCAAGTGCTTAGGAAAATAAACTCCCATTTGATGGTGAGCGTAGTAGTGAAACAATTTGTGATTCATGTCAACGTGCTAAAAGTCATCAATTGCCTTACCCCGTGTCTACGAGTGTTTCTACCAAACCTCTCCAACTAATTTTTTCTGATGTCTGGGGGCCTGCCCCTACCTCGGTTGGAAGACACTCTTACTATGTTAGTTTTATCGATGACTATAGCAAGTACACATGGATCTATCTTCTTAAGAAACGATCCGATGTGTTTCAAGTATTTCACAATTTTCAAGCACTTGTAGAAAGAAAATTTGACTGCAAAATTCTTGCTCTCCAATCTGATTGGGGAGGAGAATACAGAAATCTAAACTCATTCTTCCAACAAATTGGCATATCTCACCATGTGTCTTGTCCTCATGCTCATCAGCAGAATGGTTCTGCTGAACGTAAGCATAGGCACATCGTTGAAGTGGGTCTTGCCTTGCTTGCTGCTGCATCCATGCCACTAAAGTTCTGGGATGAAGCGTTTCTTACCGCCGTCTATCTCATTAACATATTGCCTAGTCGGATCATCAACAATGAAACTCCGGTAGAACGCTTGCTTCACACAAAACCTGACTATACTTCCCTAAGAGTATTCGGATGTGCTTGTTGGCCAAATCTTCGCCCATACAATAATCGCAAGCTCATGTTTAGATCAAAACAATGTGTGTTTCTGGGTTACAGTCCACAACATAAAGGTGTAAAATGCCTGGATGTGTCCACCGGACGTGTATACATCTCCCGTGACGTCGTGTTTGATGAAACTGTTTTTCCCTTTGCACACCTACACCCAAATGCCGGTGCGCTTCTTCAAAAAGAAATCCTTCTTTTACCATCTCACCTCACCGGCGTTGCCCATGGGGACGACTTAAATACTGATGAACCATTATTGACTAATCCTCTTACTAATGGTGCACATGAGCATTGTGATGATGCAGAAAAAAACGGTGCAGAAAACGTTGAAGAAATTGATCAAATTCAGCATTTTATGTGTCCTGGACACAGCAGCAGCGCGGAGGAAAATCAGCCTCGGGATCGCGGCGTATCAGCATCGGGATCTGCTCCCTGCGGGTCTGCTCCGCAATCTCCAGCGGGATCCGCGCCAGGTGCAGCAGCGCGATCCACTCTGGGACTTGCGCCGCGTCACGACACCAGCAGCGGCCCGATGGATGGCGGCTCGGTGCGCTCCCCCGCTCCGCACCAATCCTCGTCTGCCGCGTGGCCTGGGCGGTTTGGCGTCGACCCGCGCTGCTACGTGCGGCGCGCATCAGGACACGGCATGGAAACCCGTCCGGATTCGGCTGGGGCCACATCATCATTGGCTCATGATGAGCCTGCGGCGGATGGTGGGGCTGGTGTGGGATCCTCTGCGCCGGTTCCTCCGCGTTCATCACCTGCTGCAGCCACAGAAGATCCCCCCACGTCGCCCCAGCCCGACGGCCCGTCATCGGGATCCACGGCTGATCCTGCTGGGAGATCTCCTGTGCAGCCAGCGGGATCTTCTGCGCCAACTTCTCCACCGCTACGGACAAGGCTTCAAAGGGGAGTAACTCAACCCAAAAATTATAAGAGCATAGTAAAATTTGGTCTTGCTTGTACTACAGATGAACCAGCTACTGTTGTTGAAGCCTTGAGTGATACACGGTGGAAGAAGGCTATGCAAGAGGAGTACATGGCGCTTCAGAAAAATAAAACCTGGCATCTAGTTCCTGCACGTCAAGGTAAAAACGTTATTGATTGCAAGTGGGTCTACAGAATTAAGAGGAAATCTGACGGAACCATAGATCGCTATAAAGCTAGACTCGTTGCAAAAGGCTTCAAGCAACGGTATGGCATAGACTATGAAGACACTTTTAGTCCTGTTGTGAAGGCTGCTACTATTCGTCTTGTCTTGTCTATTGCTGTATCCAGGGGATGGAGTCTACGTCAACTTGATGTACAGAAATCGTTTCTTCATGGCGTTCGAAGAGGAAGTGTTCATGCGACAACCTCCTGGGTTTGAGGATAAAAACAAACCGCTCCATGTGTGCAAGCTTGATAAGGCTTTGTATGGACTCAAGCAAGCTCCTAGGGCCTGGTATTCCAGATTGAGCTCAAAACTTCAAACACTTGGGTTTGCTCCTTCTAGATCTGACACCTCATTGTTTATCTATAATAAGTCAAACACCTCCATATTTGTCCTAATATATGTTGATGATATTATTGTCACAAGTTCATCAAATGAGGCTGTTACAGGACTGCTAAAGGATTTAAACTCTGAGTTTGCTCTTAAGGATCTAGGAGACTTGCACTACTTTCTTGGGATTGAAGTTAAGAAGAATGGAGATAGTCTTCACTTATCTCAAGAGAAGTATGCAACTGATCTTGTAGCCAGAGCAAGATTGCAAGGTTGTAAGCCAGCTTCAACACCGTTATCCAGTATCGAAAAATTATCCTTGTCAGAAGGAGATCTCTTGAATCAAGAGGACAGCACCAGGTACAGAAGTATGGTTGGTGCACTACAGTACTTAACTCTGACTAGACCTGATATCTCTTTTGCTGTCAATAAAGTATGCCAATTTCTTCATGCACCCACTACAGTACATTTGACAGCTGCAAAACGCATACTTAGATATGTTAAAGATACCTTGAGCCTTGGATTAACATTCAGCAAGTCATCATCAACTCTCGTCAGTGCATTCTCTGATTCCGACTGGGCAGGTTGTTTGGATGATAGGCGCTCAACAGGTGGTTTTGCAGTCTTCTTTGGTCCTAATCTAATCTCTTGGTGTGCAAAGAAACAAGCTACTGTATCCAGGTCTAGTACAGAGGCAGAATATAAAGCATTAGCTAATGCCACGGCAGAAATCATTTGGGTTCAGTCCTTGTTGAGAGAGCTTGGCATACGTTGCAAACAAGCTCCGTGTTTATGGTGTGACAACCTTGGTGCCACATATCTTTCTGCTAATCCTATCTTTCATGCAAGGACCAAACACATCGAAATCGATTTCCACTTTGTCAGAGAAAGAGTTGCTGCCAAGAAGTTGGATATTCGATTCATTCACTCTCAAGATCAAGTTGCAGATGGTTTTACCAAAGCCTTACCCACAAGAAATTTTGAAGAATTCAAACGTAATCTCAACTTGACTAAGTTGTGATTATGGGAGGGTGTTAAACGTGATATGCAAGGCGTGCTAGGCTGGTCCTACCTGAGCCGAACTAGGTTAGTTAGAGATAGAGTTAGGCAATATTCTTGTAACCTCCTTCATCTCTATCTTCTCTCTTTGACTTGGTTCGCAAGATGTAATCGTACCAACCTGTATGCTTATCTCAGGGATACGCCCCTGCCTATTTAACATTTAAACCGTCAGCCTCCAACGAGTGCATGACGTTCATCTCATCTATATATATATATATATATATATATATATATATATATATATATATATATATATATATATATATATATATATATATATATATATATATATATATATATATATATATATATATAGGAGTAGGATTTTCTACAATAGCTTGCCACAGAACTAGTTAAGGTTTTCAACGGTGTAAAAGTTCTCAAAAATTATGAAAAAATACTGAACCAACACACCTACAATATAACATGATCCAACGGATGGATTGAAAAATATGATTGCATGTGTCCTGAACAAAAAGAACAAATGTTTCAATATATATTGATCTGCAGTGAGCTGAAATGCTTGTTTTTTTCACCGAGGACACATAAATGCATATTTTCACAATCACACCGTTGGATCATCTTATTATATTAGAGTGAGGCTTCCTATTTATTTCATATTTTTACTTACTTTTAAACCGTTAAATGTTTAGCAAGCCTTAACTAGTTCGTGGCAAGCTATGGTAGACACAGTTTTACCTATATATATATATATATATATATATATATATATATATATATATATATATATATATATATATATATATATATAATGATATAATCACTAAACTTCAGCCTATCTCGAATGGTGATTCTTCTTCATTTTACTTACTGCAAAGTGAAAACACTACAAAAATATATTCCCTCTGTAAAGGAATATAAGAGCATTTAGATCACTACTTTAGTTATCTAAACGCTCTTATATTTCTTTACAAAGGGAGTACCAAAGATTAGGCACAATCCTGGCCGTAGCTAACTGTATGTTTTTTGGTCCCTTCCAAAAGCAAAGAATTTGGTCTTCTTGATTCGCCACACCTCACACCTCAATTAAGCCTAAAATAATGCACCTACCACTTCTCCTTTCCATGAACAGGCCCCAGTATGTCATCTATAAATGTTGGGTCATCTCCATCACAAGGCTCAGGAAACAACAGCATAATGTTTTTCTAGCACCTTGCCACCATCAACAAAACCCTTCCCCTCTTGCATAGGATTCTCATTAGCATCTATGGAGCCATTAGAGTTTGGCAAGCATTCAGCTGAGCTAGGAGTCTGAACTTGATTCTGTCTGCTGATATTTTGTCTGTCCTTTTAAACTTTTGTAGTTTCTCAAGCACGGACCATGGTGCAGCAGCATCACCAAACAGTCCAAAATGATCTTGGTACTCCTCCAGACATTGTCTGTTCTTCTCTCCATCAGTAGCAACCATAATTTGCAGTTATTTACACTTCAACTGAGTTATGGGGGGTGGAAGGGCTTGTGTGTTGTTGCAATCCCCGTGCTTCTTTGTATCCGCCAAAACTGAAATGTAGTTCTTCATAATTCAATTCAGTTGAAGAAGTAGAGTATTTGAGTTGAAGGACTGAGATACCTTGTGTACAGGTTAAGAACAATATTGTTAAGGGACTCCTGACTGGGACAACGGTCACGGATGGATCTTATCATTTCGATGGCCTCTTTCAGCCTGATTTGCTTGTTTCGTTAGGTGGCCATATCCTTCGGTGCATTCTAAGTCGTTCACCACTGTCAATAGCCGCACCAAACACTGATGCCTGGAAGAGTGGATTCTTGATTTTTACTCTTCCCATTTTTCACTAAATAATTCTGAGAAATTCTTGGTTTTAAAGAAAAAGCATCTACCTAGGCTGCGCTTGGCATTGCAGTGGATTATTTGTTTGTCCAATAAATTTGTAACTACTTTAAAGTTTGTTTAAGCCTTTTTTTCATGTACTCTTGTTGCTAATTTTCCATGGCAGGTTACAAAGTAAGTATACGTCGCAATGCAATGCAATTCAGTAACCGCGGACGTAATGGTTTTAGATAGTACAATTGATGAAAGGTCTAAGGATATTTAGGTGAAAATTAATCTTCTTTGTATTCTACTATTTCTCCGGCAATTGCATCTCTATCACGGAGAAAGTAATAAATACATTAGTTTTATATATGTACCAAAGTGTACAAGTGTTTTTCACTATCAAGTTTGCACGCTAGCTAGTTTGATAGTGTAATGCGATCTTGGTATCAAAACAGAAGAGTTGGATGGTTTTATTGGTAAGTTTACCCATATTTGTTCAAAGCACCATCCGTAAATTCGTAACATAGCGTTATCAACTTATCCATATATATATATATATATGTGGATGAAAAATCCATATAAAGATTATACTTTCAGTGACTAAAACATGGTCAAGAAAGGTTAAAAAAACAGTCAATACTCAATACTCCCTCCTTCCCAATATGTAGGGCGTATTAGGAATTAGCACGAAAATTAACGTACGTCGTTCGTTACTTCAGCCCCATTCACGTCGCTCAGGGAAAGGCATCCACGATCTGCTCTGACGTCATGTTTGACCGATCCAACCCTGACCAGAGCGCCCCGCGAATTTCCTTCCCGCGCCCGCGCCTCACGATAAACTTCAAATTTGGAGAGGCCTCAACCAGCGATCGTTAACTACCCACTCACCCCTCGTTCTCCCCCCGCTTCTTCTTCCTGTGCTTGTTCCCCCTTCTCCGTGTCCCGTAGAGTTTGGCAGCCATGGTGGAGCTTGACCTTAATCAGCCGCCCAGATGGGACGAGTTTGGCGATTACACGGGCCCTATCATTAACCTAAACAATGATCTTCAGTGGGCTCACACCTACGAAGGTTGGTTTCCGCCCATTGTTGTGTTTCACGCATCTTATCACTCTAATTTTATGGAGTTATGTCAATTTCTAATTACTGTCCATCAACAGTGCAAGATGTGGAGGTAGGAGAAGGTTCTGGCGAGGGAGGAGGATCTGACGATGCTCACAGCATCCGCCCTGAAGAACACGCTACTGGAGATGCGCACGTTCGAGGAGATGGAATCACGGCAAGCATGCATGGCCGAATCGGCGGCTTCGGTCGCACACTTGGCCTTGCCGGTCGGGGGCATCTTGGCGTGCATGCTCACCGTGGCCTCGCCGGAAGTGGTGTGGCTGGACGTGTTGTCCCCGGACATGTTGTTCCTGCACATGGTCGCCGGAGGCTTGGGCTGACTGGGCGTGGCATAGGCTCAGTGCTAAATGTGCATCAGTTTCAGCCTGGACAGAACCACTCCGAGCAGCACAACGTGAACCATGCTCACACTGATGACCAGAGCGACGCCGCCGACGAGCATGGCAACGCCGATCAGGGGAACAACGAGCATTCCTACGAAGGATACGACGAAGGTGCCGGCGATACTGGCAACGTCGAGCAGGGCGGCGGAGAACATGGCAATGGCTTAGGAGGTGGCGCAGGTCCAAGTAAGTGTACGCATACATGCTTATCTACTTCATTCTTGCATGCAGCTACCTTTCATTGAAGCATACTCTTTGATTGTTGTACGCATACACATGCTTATCTACTAAATTCGGTGAGATTAAAATTTTCATGTAGTTCATGTTCTGATTTGCATGGTTTCCTTTCCATAGTTGGGGTAATGAGTGTTGCAGTTTGATGCTTGTGTCCAGATACGTGTCCTTTATGTTTTATGATTGTTGTTCTATAGCAAGATTAAATTATTCATGTAATTCAGGTTCAAAATTGCTTGAGTTCCTTATTTCCAAATCATACTTGGAGTAATATGTGTTTCCTTGTTAATCATAAGCACATGTACAATGGGAAGTTAAAATTCAGTAGGATTCGCAGTAGTACAGCAGATAATCCATTTCTTTTCATGCAATCAATCAGGGGCTTCAGGGCCCTTTTGTGCTAGCTCCCTTTGTCAGTGACATTCATCTTCGTGCCAGCCTAGAGCCCGATAGTACTCGGCATCGTGCCAATACAGTTTGTTTACAGTGCACGTACATCATGTATTGTCATTTGTCATTGAAGTTCAGGCGAACTTGTGATAGTACACACCTCGTTACCTAACTTGCTGTACATTTTTCATGCCACACAGATCAGAGGAAACGCAAATGGTGCACAGACAATGAAAGGAGGACTATATACAGCATGCTTTTGGATAGGAGTACTCATGGCATATTGAAGCGCGGTGTTTCACTACAAGTGGCAGCAGCGATGGGTGTTTCTCAGAGATGTGTGCAGCGTTATTGGGAAAAAGGCCAGATAGGTGGAGGGGTGAATGCTGTTGTCAGCAAGAGGGCAAAGCACTGTGGCCGCAAGAGAGTTGAAATCAACCCAGGTGATATTTCTGCAATTCCATTGATGAAAAGGACCACCATGCATGACCTAGCCAAGGAGCTAAATGTTGCAAAGAGCACCTTACACAGGAGGTTTAAGGAAGGCAAATTCAAGCGTCACACTAATGATATCAAGCCTACATTGACTGATGAAAACATGAGAGGGCGTGTTCGGTACTGTCTCTCCATGATACATCCACCTAGCCTACCTCACCAGCCCACCTTCGAGGATATGTACAATATGGTGCACATTGACGAAAAGTGGTTCTACATGACTAGAAGATGTCAGAAATATTACTTGGCCCTTGATGAGGACAAGCCTCAAAGGGGCATAAGGAACAAAGGATTTATTCCAAAGGTGATGTTCCTTGTAGCAATTGCGAGGCCTAGGTTCGATGCACTTGGGACATGCACATTTGACGGGAAGATTGGAATATTTCCATTTGTGACTAGAGAGCCTGCCAAGAGGTCAAGTAAGTACAGAGGTGCTGGCACCATGATCACAAAGGCAATGACATCTGTTACAAAGAACGATAGCCGCGAGTTTCTTGTTAACAAGGTCTTGCCTGCCATAAAACAGAAATGGCCGGTTGAGGAATTTGGTGAGCCTATTTTCATCCAGCAAGACAATGCCAAAACCCATATTGATGTCAACGATCCTGTGTTCAAGGAAGCGGCAACTGCAGATGGGTTTGACATAAGACTGATGTGCCAGCCACCCAATTCTCCTGATCTAAATGCTTTGGATCTTGGTCTTTTTTCAGGTATTAAACCCATGTTCTACAATTCAGCTACGAAAACCAAACACAAACTTATTGCTGAAGACATTATGAATCTTGTTTTTGATTGCAGGTAAGAAGCGAAGACCTTTTGTAGTGGATGAAGCGAAGACCTAGAACAGTATAGAAAACAAAGAATAAAATGGGCCCATCCCTGCTTACTAAAAATCTCGTCACATACACATACTCCTCTGCTCTGCTCCTACACCAAAGAAACCCCTCTCCCTCTCTGCAAAAATCCCCCAAAAAATATGGACGGCGATAGGCGGTCTCCGGCGGCGGCGGCGGCCGCCTCGGCGGCATCGGTCCTCAGCGACGACGACCTGCTCCGCGAGATCCTCCTCCGCCTCGGCTTCCCCAACTGCCTCGTCCACGCCGCCCTCGTCTCCAAGCGGTGGCTCCACCGCGCCTCCGCCCCGGCCTTCCTCCGCCGCTTCCGCGACCGCAACCCGCCCCGCCTCCTCGGCTTCTGCCTCTGCTACTCCATAGCTTACCAGTGTCAATTCGTGCCCCTCCCGCAGCCCCCGGAGCTCGCCGCCCCTTCACGCCGCGCAGCCTCCTCCTGCGACGACGCCTTCGCCCGCAGAAGCCTCCGAACCAAGCACTGCCGGAACGGCCGCCTCATCCTCGACTCCTTCCACGAGGGTGAAAAAGCTCTCATGTGCGGAGGATTCTGGGCTCTATCTTGTCAGTGCAGATGGGTTTCAGCTCAGTGTGTGGCTCCATGGTATGACGGGCGGCGGCAATGGTGCAGGCGGTTGGCTGCTGGTGGACACATTTTGTGTCCATGAGACACACACACGTCTGCCTCATGGTAATTATGTTGATGTTGTCGCGGTGGGGGACAATGCCGACTTTGTGTTCTTGGATCATCGAGCAAGTGGTGCTGTCTTTCATGTTCATCTGAAGAGCAGGGTAGTTGAGAAAGTCCATGAGAGGAAGACAAGAGAATTTGCTACTTCCCGGATAGATATCTCTCCCTTTATGATGATCTGGCCGCCTGTCTTCCCGGCACGGAATGTAGGGCATGATCAAGAGGAATGAACCCCCTTGCTTGCGTTTGATCTTTGTCATATCTTCATTGGGTATGAGTATGACTTGTGTAATAGAAAGGTATGTTGCTGATGAGGTGATGGAAATTGATGAGAATTTTTCCATCTGGATGGGTTTGATTGCATCAGTAGGACTGAAAATTGGAAATTGAAAAGGTTTACCAGTGGGAAGCAGATGATGAATGTATGGTTATCCGTAGGACGGAAGGTCCCATACGTATCTCTCCTGTTATGATGACCTAGGACGTGATCAAGAGGAATGACCTCCCTGTGATTGATCTCTGTAATATCTACACTAGGTATGACTTCTGTTATAAAGGAAGGCGTGTACTTTCAGTTATTTCTCTTCCTAGAACACTAGATTTTGCAGCCAGACTAGATGTTGCGGTCATGTATGTTGGATATTAAGAACATCTGTTTTTCTTCAATAAGAAGCACGAAATTTTCCACGTTTTTTTAGCACCATCAACAACTACCCCCCCTCTCTCTTATTGCATAGGAATCTAACTAGCATCTGTGGAGCCATTAAAGTTTGGCAAGCATTCAGCTGATTCTAGGAGTCTGAACATGATTCTCTGTTCTGATATTTGGTATCTCCTTTTTAACCAGCTGCTTTAGTAGTTTCTCAAGCACAGACCGTGCTGTGGCAGCATCATTGTACAGTCTAGAAAGATCTTTGTAGTCCTCCACACATTGACCATTCTTCTCTCCATCAGTAGCAGCCATGATTTGTGGTTCTTTACGCCTCTTGAACTGAGTTAATTATCAGAAATGGAAGCACTTGTGAGTTGCAATCCTCGTACTTCTCTGTATCTGCCGAAACTGAAATGAGTGGTTCGTCATAATTCAGTTGAGCTGAAGTAGACAGTATTTGTGGTCCTGGATATTCAAGGTTATCCATGGCAGTCAAACAGAATCCATGAATCTTAGGCTTCATCTGAGTTATTATGGGACAAGGGAATGTTTGTGACTCAAGCTCCCTAAGCATGTAGCCCGGGTAACAGATCTCGCATGGTTTTCATCATTGCAGTTGTAAGGTAAGCTTGGAGGATGTATTTAGCTTCACCTTTCCAATCTTCATCATGCAGATTGCTAAACTACACCCTTTGCTATAATCAAATTCTGTAGCAAGAGCTTGCCTGGGTCAAGTGACAAATGTCGAGTCAGCACCAGCTAGATTTAGTTTAGTTGGGTGTGCTTTATTGGAAATAATGTATGGGGTTATGACATAAAAAAAGAATTCACTTCTACTAGCTTTTTGACTCGAACCTGTAGGAATTTCTTCCCCAGAGCATTTTTTTTAGATTTTTTAAAAGTATATAGTTATGCACAAGAAAAAAATAACCTAGACCTACAAAGTACAAAAATGTAAGAAACCACAATAAACAACTGAGGCCTGCTAGTGCATGCTATCTGAAAGATTGAGCCCAATCTGAGAGTGTAGTATGTATATGATTTTATTTTGGCTCTGTGGGCTAACCTTTGAAGCTCATCTTTAAATCTGCTTCTGTGAGCATATAGACTGGGAGTGATTCCTCTGAAAAATTAACACATTGCGAGTGTTCCATATGGCCCAAGAAATCAAAATGATTGGCAAATGACAAATGAAGCATTGTGTTCAAGTTACTAAGCTGATCCTGAATCCCTTCTGACAGAGGAGACCAATTGGGGCAAACATATTTCCAGCAGATTTGTGCAAAATCAGTGGTAAAATAGACCATCTTTGGTTTCTAGGACATACTGATCAGTGATCACACATGACACATCTGTAGTCCTAAATGAAGAAATTCTTCCTTTGAACGAGCTCTCTGGTGTTCAGCATGTTGTTAATCAACAACCAGAAAAGTTTCAGTTGAGTGCAGGCTTTCTAAAGCCTGGCAAGGAATTGTTGTAGTCTCCGGAATGAGAATTTTATAGGCCTTGGCAACTGTGAAAGTCATGGCTCCAGAGGGGTATTGCCAACTGTCAGATCGATCAAATAGGACCATCTCCTGAAGAAGGATTTGCATGTCTTGGTACTGTGCATGGGCTTCAACAGATTGTCACTTCTACTAGTACTTGGGTTTTACAAATAACACCAAATACAGGATTGAGAGTTTCAGGGGGAAAATACGAATCATGTGTAACGGAACTCATATCAATTTGGGTATAGGTCCATCCCCAGCATAGATATACATGTAGAGCATTTCAGCTTCCTCTTAGTTCTCAGCCTGCGTATTGGTCCGGCCGGGCGAGGTTACCCAGCATACTTCCTGAGAAAGCAGAGACTTGGTCTGTCGGCATTTCAATCTGCTCTTTTGTCCTACTGCATTTCTGGTTGAACATAAATATGATTAATATCAGAAAAAAAGGGTACTTGGTTAAATAGTCATTCAGAAACCCAGTGTGTGGTCCTTAAAAAATGATGACTTTTTCACATGGATTTGCACAATACATCAAAAATGGTCAAGATCCATATCTTTGGGTGCATTCTCAGTCCCCTCCCAATGCTCCACCTTGTACATGTGCTAAGGCTGCCATGTAGGCAAAAAGTCTAAAGTGGCAAGGTAATTAAGAGGAGTGGCAAGGTAATTAAGAGGAGAGAGATGAGTATGGTGACCCAGGAAGAAACAATGCCAAGCACGAGAACCTAGGCAAAACACTTAAATTAAGAGGATTCCACCAATGCATGAAGAAATTTAGTTGCAAAATCATTAAATGAAGGATGCTTAGAGCATGGTTAATAGAAGCGCGGGCTACTGGCTGTATGCGAGCTCCATATCAGCAGTAGCCTTCATAAAAGAAATCTCGTGCAATAAGACTGGCTCTATACAAGCCTTCATAAAAGAAATCTCGTGCAATAAGACTGGCTCTATACGAGCTGCTGGAGAGTTAAAGTAATCAAAGTTTGCATGCATGCAAGATGCTGTTCATTGGACAGTGGGACACTGGGAACAGAAAACGGCAGCGCTAGCTCTTGCTTCGGGCTGCAAGCAGGCGGAACTTTCTCGCGTCTTGTGTTGTAGCCGGGCGCTTGACGAAGCGCTCGCTACCTTCTCTTTCCTGTCTTAACTCTCCTTCAGCTCAGAATATTGCTGATGTGGAATCCCTTATTGTTGGAAATATGCCCTATAGGCAATAATAAATTGGTTATTATTATATTTTCTTGTTCATGATAATCGTTTATTATCCATGCTATAATTGTATTGATAGGAGACTCAGATACATGTGTGGATACATAGACAACACCATGTCCCTAGTAAGCCTCTAGTTGACTAGCTCGTTGATCAATAGATGGTTACTCTTTCCTAACCATGGACATTGGATGTCGTTGATAACGGGATCACATCATTAGGAGAATGATGTGATGGACAAGACCCAATCCTAAGCCTAGCACAAAGATCGTGTAGTTCGTATGCTAAAGCTTTTCTAATGTCAAGTACCATTTCCTTAGACCATGAGATTGTGCAACTCCCGGATACCGTAGGAATGCTTTGGGTGTACCAAACATCACAACGTAACTGGGTGGCTATAAAGATACACTACGGGTATCTCCGAAAGTGTCTGTTGGGTTGGCACGAATCGAGACTGGGATTTGTCACTCCGTGTGACGGAGAGGTATCTCTGGGCCCACTCGGTAGGACATCATCATAATGTGCACAATGTGACCAAGGGGTTGATCACGGGATGATGTGTTACGGAACGAGTAAAGAGACTTGCCGGTAACGAGATTGAACAAGGTATCGGGATACCGATGATCGAATCTCGGGCAAGTACTATACCGCTAGACAAAGGGAATTGAATACGGGATTGATTGAATCCTCGACATCGTGGTTCATCCGATGAGATCATCGTGGAACATGTGGGAGCCAACATGGGTATCCAGATCCCGCTGTTGGTTATTGGCCAGAGAGTTGTCTCGGTCATGTCTGCATGATTCTCGAACCCGTAGGGTCTACACACTTAAGGTTCGGTGACGCTAGAGTTGTTATGGGAAATAGTATGTGGTTACCGAAGGTTGTTCGGAGTCCCGGATGTGATCCCGGACGTCACGAGGAGTTCCGGAATGGTCCGGCGGTGAAGATCGATATATTGGACGAAGGGTATTGGAGTCCGAAAGTGTTCCGGGGGTACCAGGCTATGGCCAGCATGACCGAAAGGTGTTTCGGGAGCCCCGGAAAGTGTTGGAGGGCCTCATGGGCCAAAGGGGAAGGGGCAAACCAGCCCACTAAGGGGTGGTGCGCCCCTCCCAGACCCTCTCACGTAACCAGGAGAGGTGGGGGCGCCTCCCCTAGGGCAGCCCCCCTTCCCGGCTTGGGGGGTAAGTTTCCTAGGGGGTGGGGGCGCCCAAACCCATCTAGGGTTTCCCCTGTGGCCGCCGCCCCTCCCCTAGGCACAGCCGCACACCCGCCCCGCCCAAACCCATATAGTGAGGGAGAGAGAGGGCAGCCGCACACCCTTCCCTTGGCGCAGCCCTCTCCCTCCTCCAACACCTCCTCCTCCTCCGTAGTGCTTGGCGAAGCCCTACTGGAGAACCACGAGCTCCACCACCACCACGCCGTCGTGCTGTCGGAGTTCTCCCTCAACTTCTCCTCTCTCCTTGCTGGATCAAGAAGGAGGAGAAGTCCCCGGGCTGTACGTGTGTTGAACGCGGAGGCGTCGTCCGCTCGGCGCTAGATCGGATCTTCCGCGATTTGAATCGTCGCGAGTACGACTCCATCATCCGTGTTCTTGAATGCTTCCGCTTAGCGATCTTCAAGGGTATGAAGATGCTCATCCTCTCCCTCTCTTGTTGCTAGAATCTCCATAGATTGATCTTGGTGTTGCGTAGAAAATTTTGAATTTCTGCTACGTTCCCCAACAGTGGCATCATGAGCTAGGTCTATGCGTAGTTTCTATGCACGAGTAGAACACAAGTTGTAGTGGGTGTTGATTTTGTTCAATATGCTTACCGTTACTAGTCCAATCTTGTTTCGACGGTATTGTGGGATGAAGCGGCCCGGACCGACCTTACACGTACACTTACGTGAGACAGGTTCCACCGACTGACATGCACTTGTTGCATAAGGTGGCTAGCGGGTGCCAGTCTCTCCCACTTTAGTCGGATCGGATTCGATGAAAAGGGTCCTTATGAAGGGTAAATAGCAATTGAGATATCACGTTGTGATTTTTGCGTAGGTAAGAAACGTTCTTGCTAGAAACCCATAGCAGCCACGTAAAACATGCAAACAACAATTAGAGGACGTCTAACTTGTTTTTGCAGGGTATGCTATGTGATGTGATATGGCCAAAAAGAATGTGATGAATGATATGTGATGTATGAGATTGATCATGTTCTTGTAATAGGAATCACGACTTGCATGTCGATGAGTATGACAACCAACAGGAGCCATAGGAGTTGTCTTAATTTATTTGTATGACCTGCGTGTCAATGAACACCGCCATGTAATTACTTTACTTTATTGCTAAACCGTTAGCCATAGTAGTAGAAGTAATAGTTGGCGAGACAACTTCATGGAGACACGATGATGGAGATCATGGTGTCATGTCGGTGACGATGATGATCATGGATCCCCGAAGATGGAGATCAAAAGGAGCAAAATGATATTGGCCATATCATGTCACTTTTGATTGCATGTGATGTTTATCATGTTTATGCATCTTATTTGCTTAGAACGACGGTAGCTTAAATAAGATGATCCCTTGTAACAATTTCAAGAGAAGTGTTCCCCCTAACTGTGCACCGTTGCGAAGGTTCGTTGTTTCGAAGCACCACGTGATGATCGGGTGTGATAGATTCTAACGTTCGAATACAACGGGTGTAAGCCAGATTTACACACGCAATACACTTAGGTTGACTTGACGAGCCTAGCATGTACAGACATGGCCTCGGAACACGGAAGACCGAAAGGTCGAGCATGAGTCGTATAGAAGATACGATCAACATGAAGATCTTCACCGACGTTGACTAGTCCGTCTCACGTGATGATCGGACACGGCCTAGTTGACTCGGATCATGTAATCACTTAGATAACTAGAGGGATGTCTATCTGAGTGGGAGTTCATAAGATGAACTTAATTATCCTGAACATAGTCAAAAGATATTTGCAAATTATGTCGTAAGCTCGCGCTTTAGTTCTACTGTTTAGATATGTTCCTAGAGAAAAAATTCATTTGAAAGTTGATAGTAGCAATTATGCGGACTAGGTCCGTAAACTGAGGATTGTCCCCGTTGCTTCGTAGAATGCTTATGTCCTTATTGCACCGCTCAGTGTGCTGAATCTTGAACGTCGTTTGTGGGTGTTGCGAACATCTAACATACACGTTTTGATAACTACGTGATAGTTCAGTTAAACGGTTTAGAGTTGAGGCACCAAAGACGATTTCGAAACGTCGCAGAACATATGAGATGTTTCGAGGGCTGAAATTGGGATTTCAGGCTCGTGCCCACGTCAAGAGGTATAAGACCTCCGACGAGTTTCTTAGCCTACAAACTAAGGGAGAAAAGCTCAATCGTTGAGCTTGTGCTCAGATTGTCCGAGTGTTGGGGAACGTAGTAATTTCAAAAAAATTCCTACGCACACGCAAGATCATGGTGATGCATAGCAACGAGATAGGAGAGTGTGTCCACGTACCCTCGTAGACCGAAAGCGGAAGCGTTATGACAACGCGGTTGATGTAGTCGTACGTCTTCACGATCCGACCGATCCAAGCACCGAACGTACGGCACCTCCGTGTTCAGCACACATTTAGCTCTATGACGTTCCCCGGACTCCGAACCAGCAGGGTGTCGGGGATGAGTTCCGTCAGCACGACGGCGTGGTGACGATGATGATGTTCTACCTGCGCAGGGCTTCGCCTAAACTCCGCGACGATATGACCGAGGTGGAATATGGTGGAGGGGGGCACTGCACACGGCTAAGGAACGATCCGTAGATCAACTTGTGTGTCATGGGGTGCCCCCCTGCCCCCGTATATAAAGGAGCAAGGGGGAGGCCGGCCGGCCCTAGGGGCGCGCCAAGGAGGGGGGAGTCCTCCTGCTACTGGGAGTAGGACTCCCCTTTCCTAGTCCCACTAGGAAGGAGGAAGGGGAAGGAAAGAGAGGGAGAGGGAGAGGGGGCGCGCCCCCTAGTCCAATTCGGACTCCTCATGGGGGGGCGCCACCTCCTGGGCTGCTGCCCTCTCTCTCCCCTCAGGCCCACTAAGGCCCAATACTTCCCCGGGGGGTTCCGGTAACCCCTCCGGCACTCCGGTTTTCTCCGAAATCACCCGGAACACTTCCGGTGTCCGAATATAGTCGTCCAATATATCAATCTTTATGTCTCGACCATTTCGAGACTCCTCCTCATGTCCATGATCACATCCGGGACTCCGAACAAACTTCGGTACATCAAAACTTATAAACTCATAATAAAACTGTCATCGTAACGTTAAGCGTGCGGACCCTACGGGTTCGAGAACTATGTAGACATGACCTAGAACTGTTTCCGATCAATAACCAATAGTGGAACCTGGATGTTCATATTGGCTCCTACATATTCTACGAAGATCTTTATCGGTCAAACCGCATAACAACATACATTGTTCCCTTTGTCATCGGTATGTTACTTGCCCGAGATTCGATCGTCGGTATCCAATACCTAGTTCAATCTCGTTACCGGCAAGTCTCTTTACTCGTTCCGTAATACATCATTCCGTAACTAATTCATTAGTTATAATGCTTGCAAGGCTTAAGTGATGTGTATTACCGAGAGGGCCAGAGATACCTCTCCGACAATCGGAGTGACAAAACCTAATCTCGATTCATGCCAACTCAACATGTACCTTTGGAGACACCTGAGAGCACCTTTATAATCACCCGATTACGTTGACGCGTTTGGTAGCACACAAAGTGTTCCTCCGGTAAACGGGAGTTGCATAATCTCATAGTTTGTAGGAACTTTGTATAAGTCATGAAGAAAGCAATAGCAACATACTAAAACGATCAAGTGCTAGGCTAACGGAATGGGTCAAGTCAATCACATCATTCTTCTAATGATGTGATCTCGTTAATCAAATGACAACACATGTCTATGGTTAGGAAACATAACCATCTTTGATTAATGAGCTAGTCAAGTAGAGGCATACTAGTGACATTATGTTTGTCTATGTATTAACACATGTATCATGTTTCCAGATAATACAATTCAAGCATGAATGATAAACATTTATCATGATATGAGGAAATAAATAATAACTTTATTATTGCCTCTAGGGCATATTTCCTTCAGTCTCCCACTTGCACTAGAGTCAATAATCTAGATTACATAGTAATGATTCTAACACCCATGGAGTCTTGGTGCTGATCATGTTTTGCTCGTGAGAGAGGCTTAGTCAATGGGTCTGCAATATTCAGATCCGTATGTATCTTGCAAATTTCTAGGTCTCCCACTTGGACTTGGTCCCGGATGGAATTGAAGCGTCTTTTGATGTGCTTGGTCCTCTTGTGAAATATGGATTCCTTTGCCAAGGCAATTGCGCCAGTATTGTCACAGAAGATTTTCATTGGTCCCAATGCACTAGGTATGACACCTAGATCAGAAATGAACTCCTTCATCCAGACTCCTTCATTTGCTGCTTCTGAAGCAGCTATGTACTCCGCTTCACATATAGATCCCGCTACGACACTTTGTTTAGAACTGCACCAACTTACAGCTCCACCGTTTAATATAAATACGTATCCGGTTTGCGATTTTGAATCGTCCGGATCAGTGTCAAAACTTGCATCGACGTAACCTTTTACGACAAGCTCTTTATCACCCCCATAAACGAGAAACATATCCTCAGTCCTTTTCAGGTATTTCAGGATATTCTTGACCGCTGTCCAAGTGATCCACTCCTGGATTACTTTGGTACCTCCCTGCTAAACTAATAGCAAGGCACACATCAGGTCTGGTACACAGCATTGCATACATGATAGAGCCTATGGCTGAAGCATAGGGAACTCCTTTCATTTTCTCTCTATCTTCTGCAGTGGTCGGGCATTGAGTCTGATTCAATTTTATACCTTGTAATACAGGCAAGAACCCTTTCTTTGCCTGATCCATATTGAACTTTTTCAACACTTTATCAAGGTACGTGCATTGTGAAAGTCCAATCAAGCGTCTTGATCTATCTCTATAGATCTTGATGCCCAATATGTAAGCAGCTTCACCGAGGTCTTTCATTGAAAAACTTTTATTTAAGTATCCTTTTATGCTATCCAGAAATTCTATATCATTTCCAATCAACAATATGTCGTCCACATATAATATTAGAAATGCTATAGAGCTCCCACTCACTTTCTTGTAAATACAGGCTTCTCCAAAAGTATGTATAAAGCCATATGCTTTGATCACACTATCAAAGCGTTACTCCAACTCCGAGAGGCTTGCACCAGACCATAGATTGATCGCTGGAGCTTGCACACTTTGTTAGTTCCCTTAGGATCGACAAAACCTTCCGGTTGCATCATATACAACTCTTCTTCCAGAAATCCATTCAGGAATGCAGTTTTGACATCCATCTTCCATATTTCATAATCATAAAATGCGGCAATTGCTAACATGATTCGAACAGACTTAAGCATCGCTACGGGTGAGAAGGTCTCATCGTAGTCAACCCCTTGAACTTGTCGAAAACCTTTTGCAACAAGTCGAGCTTTGTAAACAGTAACATTACCGTCAGCGTCAGTCTTTTTCTTGAAGATCCATTTATTCTCTATTGCTTGCCGACCATCGGGCAAGTCAACCAAAGTCCACACTTTGTTCTCATACATGGATCCCATCTCAGATTTCATGGCTTCAAGCCATTTTGCGGAATCTGGGCTCACCATCGCTTCTTCATAGTTCGTAGGTTCACCATGATCTAGTATCATGACTTCCAGAATAGGATTACCGTACCACTCTCGTGCGGATCTTACTCTAGTTGATCTACGAAGTTCAGTAGCAACTTGATCTGAAGTTTCATGATCATCATCATTAACTTCCTCACTAATTGGTGTAGGTGTCATAGGAACCGATTTCTGTGATGAACTACTTTCCAATAAGGGTGTTGGTATAATTACCTCATCAAGTTCTACTTTCCTCCCACTCACTTCTTTCGAGAGAAACTCTTTCTCTAGAAAGGATCCATTCTTAGCAACGAATACTTTGCCTTCGGATCTGTGATAGAAGGTGTACCCAATAGTTTCTTTTGGGTATCCTATGAAGACACATTTCTCCGATTTAGGTTCGAGCTTATCTGGTTGAAGTTTCTTCACATAAGCATCGCAGCCCCAAACTTTAAGAAACGACAACTTTGGTTTCTTGCCAAACCACAGTTCATAAGGCGTCGTCTCAACGGATTTTGATGGTGCCCTATTCAACGTGAATGCGGCCGTCTCTAAAGCATAACCCCAGAACGATAGCGGTAAATTAGTAAGAGACATCATAGATCGCACCATATCTAGTAAAGTACGATTACGACGTTCGGACACACCATTTCGTTGTGGTGTTCCAGGTGGCGTGAGTTGCGAAACTATTCTGCATTGTTTCAAATGTAAACCAAACTCGTAACTCAAATATTCTCCTCCACGATTAGATCGTAGAAATTTTATTTTCTTGTACGATGGTTTTCCACTTCACTATGAAATTCTTTGAACTTTTCAAATGTTTCAGACTTGTGTTTCATTAAGTAGATATACCCATATCTGCTCAAATCATCTGTGAAGGTGAGAAAATAACGATACCCGCCGTGAGCCTCAACATTCATTGGACCACAAACATCAGTATGTATGATTTCCAACAAATCTGTTGCTCGCTCCATAGTTCTGGAGAACGGCGTTTTAGTCATCTTGCCCATGAGGCACGGTTCGCAAGTACCAAGTGATTCATAATCAAGTGATTCCAAAAGTCCATCAGTATGGAGTTTCTTCATGCGCTTTACACCGATATGACCTAAACGGCAGTGCCACAAATAAGTTGCACTATCATTATCAACTCTTCATCTTTTGGCTTCAACATTATGAATATGTGTATCACTACTATCGAGATTCAATAAAAATAGACCACTCTTCAAGGGTGCATGACCATAAAAGATATTACTCATATAAGTAGAACAACCATTATTCTCTGATTTAAATGAATAACCGTCTCGCATCAAACAAGATCCAGATATAATGTTGATGCTTAACGCTGGCACCAAATAACAATTATTCAGGTCTAAAACTAATCCCGAAGGTAGATGTAGAGGTAGCTTGCCGACCGCGATCACATCGACTTTGGAACCGTTTCCCACGCGCATCGTCACCTCGTCCTTGGCTAGTGCTCGCTTATTCCATAGTCCCTGTTTCGAGTTGCAAATATTAGCAACAGAACCAGTATCAAATACCCAGGTGCTACTGCAAGCTCTAGTAAGGTACACATCAATAACATGTATATCACATATACCTTTGTTCACCTTGCCATCATTCTTATCCGCCAAATACTTGGGGCAGTTCCGCTTCCAGTGACCAGTTTGCTTGCAGTAGAAGCACTCAATTTCAGGTTTAGGTCCAGACTTGGGTTTCTTCTCTTGAGCAACAACTTGCTTGCTGTTCTTCTTGAAGTTCCCCTTCTTTTTCCCTTTGCCCTTTTTCTTGAAACTAGTGGTCTTGTTGACCATCAACACTTGATGCTCCTTCTTGATTTCTACCTCCGCAGCTTTTAGCATCGCGAAGAGCTCGGGAATTGTCTTGTTCATCCCTTGCATATTATAGTTCATCACGAAGCTCTTATAGCTTGGTGGCAGTGATTGGAGAATTCTGTCAATGACGCTATCATCCAGAAGATTAACTCCCAGTTGAATCAAGTGATTATTATACCCGCACATTTTGAGTATATGCTCACCGTGAACTATTCTCCTCCATCTTGCAGCTGTAGAACTTATTGGAGACTTCATATCTCTCAATCCGGGCATTTGCTTGAAATATTAACTTCAACTCCTGGAACATCTCATATGCTCCATGACGTTGAAAACGTCGTTGAAGACCCGGTTCTAAGCCATAAAGCATGGCACACTGAACCATAGAGTAGTCATCAGCTTTGCTCTGCCAGACGTTCACAACATATGGCGTTGCTCCTGTAGCAGGCCTGGCACCCAGCGGTGCTTCCAGGATGTAATTCTTCTGTGCAACAATGAGGATAATCCTCAAGTTACGGACCCAGTCCGGTGTAATTGCTACCATCATCTTTCAACTTTGCTTTCTCAAGGAATGCATTAAAATTCAACAGAACAACAACGCGAGCCATTTATCTACAAACATAGATAAGAAAAAATACTATCAGGTACTAAGTTCATGATAAATTTAAGTTCAATTAATCATATTACTTAAGAACTCCCACTTAGACAGACATCTCTCTAGTCATCTAAGTGATTACGTGATCCAAATCAACTAAACCATAACCGATCATCACGTGAGATGGAGTAGTTTTCAATGGTGAACATCACTATGTTGATCATATCTACTATATGATTCACGCTCGACCTTTCGGTCTCCGTGTTCCGAGGCCATATCTCGCATATGCTAGGCTCGTCGAGTTTAACTCGAGTATTCTGCGTGTGCAAAACTGGCTTGCACCCGTTGTAGATGGACGAGAGCTTATCACACCCGATCATCACGTGGTGTCTGGGCACGACGAACTTTGGCAACGGTGCATACTCAGGGAGAACACTTCTTGATATTTAGTGAAAGATCATCTTATAATGCTACCGTCAATCAAAGCAAGATAAGATGCATAAAAGATAAACATCACATGCAATTAATATAATTGATATGATATGGCCATCTTCATCTTGTGCTTGTGATTCCATCTCGCAAGCATCATCAAGATCACCATCGCCATCCTTTGGCGCGACACCTTGATCTCCATCGTAGCATCGTTGTCGTTTTACGCCGTCTATTGCTTCTACGACTATCGCTACCGCTTAGTGATAAAGTAAAGCAATTACAGGGCGCTTGCATTTCATACAATAAAGCGACAACTATATGGCTCCTGCCAGTTGCCGATAACTTCGGTTACAAAACATGATCATCTCATACAAAAAATATAGCATCACGTCTTGACCATATCACATCACAACATGCCCTGCAAAAACAAGTTAGACGTTCTCTACTTTGTTGTTGCAAGTTTTACGTGGCTGCTACGGGCTGAGCAAGAACCGTTCTTACCTACGCATCAAAACCACAACGATAGTTCGTCAAGTTAAAGCTGTTTTAACCTTCGCAAGGACCGGGCGTAGCCACACTCGGTTCAACTAAAGTTGGAGAAACTGACTCCCGCCAGCCACCTGTGTGCAAAACACGTCGGTAGAACCAGTCTCGCGTAAGCGTACGTGTAATGTCGGTCCGGGCCGCTTCATCCAACAATACCGCCGAAACAAAGTATGACATGCTGGTAAGCAGTATGACTTGTATCGCCCACAACCAACTTGTGTTCTACTCGTGCATATAACATCAATGCATAAAACCTAGGCTCGGATGCCACTGTTGGGGAACGTAGTAATTTCAAAAAAAATCCTACGCACATGCAAGATCATGGTGATGCATAGCAACGAGATATGATAGTGTGTCCACGTACCCTCGTAGACCGAAAGCGGAAGCGTTATGACAACGTGGTTGATGTAGTCGTACGTCTTCACGATCCGACCGATCCAAGCACCGAACGTACGGCACCTCCGTGTTCAGCACACGTTCAGCTCGATGACGTTCCCCGGACTCTGATCCAGCAGGTGTCGGGATGAGTTCCACAAGACGACGGCGTGGTGACGATGATGATGTTCTACGGTGCAGGCTTCGCCTAAACTCCGCGACGATATGACCGAGGTGGAATATGGTGGAGGGGGCACCGACACGGCTAAGGAACGATCCGTAGATCAACTTGTGTGTCATGGGGTGCCCCCCTGCCCCCGTATATAAAGGAGCAAGGGGGGAGGCCGGCCGGCCCTAGGGGCGCGCCAAGGAGGGGGGAGTCCTCTTCCTAGTGGGAGTAGGACTCCCTTCCTAGTCCCACTAGGAAGGAGGAAGGGGAAGGAAAGAGAGGAGAGGAGAGGAAGGGGCCGCGCCTCCCCTAGTCCAATTTGGACTCCTCATGGGGGGGCGCGCCACCTCCTGAGCTGCTGGCCTCTCTCTCCCCTTAGGCCCACTAAGGCCCAATACTTCCCCAGGGGTTCGGTAACCCTCCCACTCGGTTTTCTCCAAATCACCGGAACACTTCCGGTGTCCGAATATAGTCGTCCAATATATCAATCTTTATGTCTCGACCATTTCGAGACTCCTCGTCATGTCCGTAATCACATCCGGGACTCCAAACAAACTTCGGTACATCAAAACTTATAAACTCATAATAAAACTGTCATCGTAACGTTAAGCGTGCGGACCCTACGGGTTCGAGAACTATGTAGACATGACCTAGAACTGTTTCCGATCAATAACCAATAGTGGAACCTGGATGTTCATATTGGCTCCTACATATTCTACGAAGATCTTTATCGGTCAAACCGCATAACAACATACATTGTTCCCTTTGTCATCGGTATGTTACTTGCCCGAGATTCGATCGTCGGTATCCAATACCTAGTTCAATCTCGTTATCGGCAAGTCTCTTTACTCGTTCCGTAATACATCATTCCGTAACTAATTCATTAGTTATAATGCTTGCAAGGCTTAAGTGATGTGTATTACCGAGAGGGCCCAGAGATACCTCTCCGACAATCGGAGTGACAAAACCTAATCTCGATTCATGCCAACTCAACATGTACCTTTGGAGACACCTGTAGAGCACCTTTATAATCACCCAGTTACGTTGTGACGTTTGATAGCACACAAAGTGTTCCTCCAGTAAACGGGAGTTGCATAATCTCATAGTTTGTAGGAACTTTGTATAAGTCATGGAGAAAGCAATAGCAACATACTAAAACAATCAAGTGCTAGGCTAACGGAATGGGTCAAGTCAATCACATCATTCTTCTAATAATGTGATCTCGTTATTCAAATGACAACACATGTCTATGGTTAGGAAACATAACCATCTTTGATTAATGAGCTAGTCAAGTAGAGGCATACTAGTGACATTATGTTTGTCTATGTATTCACACATGTATCATGTTTCCGGATAATACAATTCAAGCATGAATGATAAACATTTATCATGATATGAGGAAATAAATAATAACTTTATTATTGCCTCTAGGGCATATTTCCTTCACTGAGTACCACAATCACTTGAATCGAGTGGGAGTTAATCTTCCAGATGAGATAGTGATGTTTTTCCAAAGTCATTGCCACCAAGCTGCTAGAGCTTCGTGATGAACTATAACATATCAGGGATAGATATGATGATCCTTGAAATATTCGCGATGTTTGACACCGCAAAAGTAGAAATCAAGAAGGAGCATCAGTTGTTGATGGTTAGTGAAACCACTAGTTTCAAGAAGGGCAAGGGCAAGAGGGGATACTTCATGAAACGGTAAATCAGCTGCTGCTCTAGTGGAGAAACCCGAGGTTGAACCCAAACTCGAGACTAAGTGCTTCTGTAATGAGAGGAATGGACACTAAAGCAGAATCACCCTAGATACTTGGTAGATAAGAAGGCAGGCAAGGTCGACGGAAGTATATTGGATATACATTATGTTAATGTGTACTTTACTAGTACTCCTAGTAGCACCAGGGTATTAGATACTGGTTCGGTTGCTAAGTGTTAGTAACTCAAAATAAAAGCTACAGAATAAATGGAGACTAGCTAAAGGTGAGCTGACGATATGTGTTGGAAGTGTTTCCAAGGTTGATATGATCAAGCATCGCACGCTCCCTATACCATCGAGATTGGTGCTAAACCTAAATAATTGTTATTTGGCGTTTGTGTTGAACATAGACATGATTGGATTATGTCTATCGCAATAGGGTTACTCATTTAAGAAAAATAATAGTTACCCTGTTTATTTGAATAATACCTTCAATGGTCTTGCACCTAAAATGAATGGTTTATTGAATCTCGATCGTAGTGATACACATGTTCATGCCAAAAGATATAAGATAGTAATGATAGTACCACCTACTTGTGGCACTGCCATGTAAGTCATATTGGTATAAAGCGCATGAAGAAGCTCCATGTTGATGGATCTTTGGACTCACTCGTTTTTAAAAAAGATTGAGACATGTGAACCATGTCTATTGGTATATACACATGAAGAAACTCCATGCAGATGGACAGTTTGGACTCACTTGATTCTGAATCACTTGAGACATGCAAATCATACCATATGGGCAAGATGACTGAAAGCCTCGGTTTCAGTGAAATGGAACAAGAAAGCAACTTGTTGGAAGTAATACATTTTGATGTGTGCAGTTCAATGAGTGCTGAGGCACGCAGTGGATATCGTTATGTTCTTACTTCACGGTTGATTTGAGTAGATACTATATATTTACTTGATGAAACGCAAGTCTGAATTATTGAATGGTTCAAGTAATTTCAGAGTGAAGCTGAAGATCATCGTGACAAGAGAATAAAATGTCTATGATATGATCATAGAGATGAGTATCTGAGTTACTTAACTTTGGCATAATTAAGACATTGTGGAAATTGTTTCACAATTAATACCGCCTGAAACACCATAGTGTGATGGTGTGTCCGAACATCATAGTTGCACCCTATTGGATATGGTGCGTACCATGATGTCTCTTGTCGAATTACCACAATCGTTCATGGGTTAGGCATTAGAGACAACCGCACTCACTTTAATAGGGCACCACGGAATTCCGTTGAGACAACGCTGTTTTAATATGGTTTGGAGAAACCTAAGTTGGCGTTTCTTGAAAGTTTGGGGCTGCGACGCTTATGTGAAAAAGTTTCAGGCTGATAAACTCGAACCCAAAGCGGATAAGTGCATCTTCATAGGACACCCAAAATAGTTGGGTATACCTCCAGTCTCTGTTCCGTAAGCAAAAGGGATTGTTTCTAGAATTAGGTCCTTTCTCGAGGAAAAGTTTCTCTCGAAAGAATTGAGTGGGAGGATGGTGGAGACTTGATGAGGTTATTGAACCGTCACTTCAACTAGTGTGTAGCAGGGCACAGGAAGTTGTTCCTGTGGCATCTACACCAATTGAAGTAGAAGCTTATGATAGTGATCATGAAGTTTCGGATCAAGTCACTGCCGTACCTCGTAGGGTGACAAGGATGCGTACTACTTCAGAGTGGTACAGTAATCCTGTCTTGAAGGTCATGTTGCTAGACAACAATGAACCTACGAGCTATGGAGAAGCGATGGTGGGCCCATATTCCGACAAATGGTTAGAAGCAATGAAATCCGAGATAGGATCCATGTATTAGAACAAAGCATGGACTTTGGTGGACTTGCCCGATGATCGGCAAGCCATTGAGATAAATGGATATTTAGGAAGAAGACGGACGTGGACGGTAATGTCACCGTCTATGAAGCTCGACTTGTGGCGAAGAGTTCTTCACAAGTTCAAGGAGTTGACTACGACAAGATTTTCTCATCTGTAGCGATGCTTAAGTCCGTCGGAATCATGTTAGCATTAGCCGCATTTATGAAATCTGGCAGATGGATGTCAAAATGAGTTTCCTTACCAGTTTTCGTAAGGAAAAGGTTGTATGTGATACAGTCAGAAAGGTTTTGTCGATCCTAAGGATGCTAAAAGGTATGCTAGCTCCAGCGATCCTTCCTTGGACTAGAGCAAGCATCTCGGAGTCAGAATATACACTTTGATGAGATGATCAAAGATTTTGGGATTATACAAAGTTTATGAGAAACCTGTATTTCCAAAGAAGTGAGTGGGAGCACTATGGAATTTCTGATGAGTATATGTTGTTGACATATTGTTGATCAGAAATGATGTAGAATTTCTGGAAAGCATATAGGGTTATTTGAAAGTGTTTTTCAAGGGAAAATCTGGATTAAGCTGCTTGAACGTTGAGCATCAAGATCTATGAGGATAGATCAAAAACGCTTAATGGTACTTTCAAATGAGCACATACCTTGACATGATCTTGAAGGTGTTCAAGATGGATCAGTCAAAGAAGGAGTTCTTGCCTGAGTTGTAAGGTATGAAGTTAAGACTTAAAGCTCGACCACGGCAGAAGAGAGAGAAAGGACGAAGGTCGTCCCCTATGCTTTAGACGTAGGCTCTACAGTGTGCTATACTAAGTACCGCACCTGATGTGTGCCTTGCCACATGTCTGGCAAGAGGGTACAAAGGTGATCAAGGAGTGGATCACCAGATAGCAGTCAAAATTGTCCTCAGAGTAATAAGGACATGTTTCTCGATTATGGAGGTGATAAAGAGTTTGGCGTAAAGGGTTACGTCGATGCAAGCTTTAACACCTATCCGAATGACTCTGAGTAGCAAACCGGATACGTATAGTGGAGCAACCATTTGGAATAGCTCCAAGTGGAGCGTGGAAGCAGCATTTACAATATGACCTAGAGATTTGCAAAGTACATACGGATCTGAATGTTGCAGACCCGTTGACTAAAACCTCTCTCACAAGCAAAACATGATCAAACCCCAGAACTCATTGAGTCTTAATCACATGATGATGTGAACTAGTTTAGTGACACTAGTGAACTCTTTGGATGATTGGTCACATGGCGACGTGACCTGTGAGTGTTAATCACATGGCGATGTGAACTGGATTATTCACTCTAGTGCAAGTGGGAGACTGTTGGAAATATGCCCTAGAGGCAATAATAAATTGGTTATTATTATATTTCCTTGTTCATGATAATCGTTTATTATCCATGCTATACTTGTATTGATAGGAAACTCAGATACATGTGTGGATACATAGACAACACCATATCCCTAGTAAGCCTCTAGTTGACTAGCTCGTTGATCAATAGATGGTTACTGTTTTCTGACCATGGACATTGGATGTCGTTGATAACGGGATCACATCATTAGGAGAATGATGTGATGGACAAGACCCAATCCTAAGCCTAGCACAAAGATCGTGTAGTTCGTATGCTAAAGCTTTTCTAATGTCAAGTACCATTTCCTTAGACCATGAGATTGTGCAACTCTCGGATACCATAGGAATGCTTTGGGTGTACCAAACATCACAACGTAACTGGGTGGCTATAAAGGTACACTACGGGTATCTCCGAAAGTGTCTGTTGGGTTGGCACGAATCGAGACTGGGATTTGTCACTCCATGTGACGGAGAGGTATCTCTGCGCCCACTCGGTAGGACATCATCATAATGTGCACAATGTGACCAAGGGGTTGATCACGGATGATGTGTTACGGAACGAGTAAAGAGACTTGCCGGTAACGAGATTGAACAAGGTATCGGGATACCGACGATCGAATCTCGGGCAAGTACTATACCGCTAGACAAAGGGAATTGAATACGGGATTGATTGAATCCTTGACATCGTGGTTCATCCGATGAGATCATTGTGGAACATGTGGGAGCCAACATGGGTATCCAGATCCCGCTGTTGGTTATTGGCCAGAGAGTTGTCTCGGTCATGTCTGCATGATTCCCGAACCCGTAGGGTCTACACACTTAAGGTTCGGTGACGCTAGAGTTGTTATGGGAAATACTATGTGGATACCGAAGGTTGTTCGGAGTCCCGGATGTGATCCCGGACGTCACGAGGAGTTCCGGAATGGTCCGGCGGTGAAGATCGATATATTGGACGAAGGGTATTGGAGTCCGGAAGTGTTCCGGGGGTACCAGGTTATGGCCAGCATGATCGAAAGGTGTTTCGGGAGCCCCGGCAAGTGTTGGAGGGCCTCATGGGCAAAAGGGGAAGGGGAAAACCAGCCCACTAAGGGGTGGTGCGCCCCTCCCAGCCCCTCTCACGTAACCAGGAGAGGTGGGGGCGCCTCCCCTAGGGCAGCCCCCCTTCCCGGCTTGGGGGGCAGTTTCCTAGGGGGGGGGCGCCCAAACCCATCTAGGGTTTCCCCTGTGGCCGCCGCCCCTCCCCTAGGGAACCCTAGGGCGCCTCCTCCACCCCCTTACCCCTATATATAGTGAGGGAGAGAGGGCGGCTGCACACCCTTCCCTTGGCGCAGCCCTCTCCCTCCTCCAACACCTCCTCCTCCTCTGTAGTGCTTGGCGAAGCCCTACTGGAGAACCACAAGCTCCACCACCACCACGCCATCGTGCTGTCGGAGTTCTCCCTCAACTTCTCCTCTCCCCTTGCTGGATCAAGAAGGAGGAGACGTCCCCGGGCTGTACGTGTGTTGAACGTGGAGGCGTCGTCCGTTCATCACTAGATCGGATCTTCTGCGATTTGAATCGCCGCGAGTACGACTCCATCATCCGCGTTCTTGAAATGCTTCCGCTTAGCGATCTTCAAGGGTATGAAGATGCTCATCCTCTCCCTCTCTTGTTGCTAGAATCTCCATAGATTGATCGTGTTGTTGCCTAGAAAATTTTGAATTTCTACTACGTTCCCCAACACTTATAACCTGCTTAGTAGGACTATTGTACTTCCTCTTAGCACCAACAAGTTAGGCCATGTTTGGTTCATAAGTCTTAAGATTTTTTCTAGTCTCAACTAAAAAGTCCCTAGTCTTTAAAAAGTCTCTCCCTGTTTGTTTCCAGGGACTAAAAAGTCTCTAGTCCCTTCTAGAGGTTATTAAATGACCATGTTACCCCTAGTATATAGAAAAAATAACAATCAAACAACACCATGGGGCGGCGGGGCAATGTGTGTAGGGAGGGGCATTGTTGGAAAAGTCCCAAAAAATCCAAAAAGACTCTCCTTGAGAGTCTTCTTCATTTAGTCCCAAAAAGCAACTTTTATTCCTAGTAGTCCCTCCTGTTTGGTTAAGAAGTCTCTAAGAGGGACTTTTTTTAGTCCCTACACCAAAAGTCCCTGATACAAACACCCCTTTAAGCACCTATGCATTGGGGCCTTTAGTTGCTAAAGTTTATAATGTGCTTAGCATCTCATGTAAACACCAATGCATTGGAACTAGCCTCAGCTCCCTCACCGCTGTTAATAGCCGTCCAGAACACCACGAAAACAGAGGTAACATGTAGCAAAACTTCAGGAAAAAAGGGCATATGTTGCAGCTATTAGTGAGAAACAAACATAAGGAAGTACTCCATCAGATCGTACGAAACCGTTTTGATGTAATATTTTGATACAAAATATTTCTCGTAATAGTGCCAACGCTTTCGTGCTATTTGCGAATCAACATGTGGTTGGATGGTTAGGCGGACTGTGGTATCCCAACCCGTCAGGGTTCAAATCCTGGTGCTCACATTTATTCTTGAATTTATTTCAGGATTTCCGGCGATGCGCATTTAGTGAGAGGAGACGTTCCCATCGACGACGAGATGCCTACGGTGACTTCGTAAATTTTAAGATGATATACCGGCTCAGTCTTTCAGAGGTGCTCATAGGGGTAGGGTGTGTGTGTGCGCGTTCATAGGAATGAGTGTATGCACGTGTATATAAACGCTTTCGTGCCACTTTATGCCAATATCATTCTTTTTCCAGAATTATCCCGTGAGTAGCATTATTTCTGCCAGGGAGTCCATCTTCATTTTTCTCTATTTTTGTGTAGTTAAAGGAGATCCTACTACAATGGAAGGTGCTGTGGAACGACCATTTCATTGGAGAAAAAAGCTGAAAGGCTACTAAAAATCTTTCTCCCTCTATACTATACTCTTGAATCAGGTCAATTTAGCGTCTCACGAGGTTGAGTACTCCACGAGGTTCAACAAAGCCACATCTTCTGATAGATAGAACAATGTTGTGTCCATAGCGTATCGTCGCATCCTAAACTAGGTTTTCTTGACAAGCCTCTTTCGGTTCAATGACAAAATCATCCATAAATGTGAATGAAAATTCTAGTCTAGATAGAAAAATAAAAAAGAAAGGAAGGAAATACTGCTCCGTTTCAAAATAAGTAACTCAGAGGGTGTTTGGTTCAGAAGTCCTAGGACTTTTTCTAGTCCCAGAGACTAATCAAAAAAGACTCTTCAGTAGTCTTTTTTTAGTCCCTGTAGGAAAAGTCGCTCCCGTTTGGTTCCTAGGGACTTTTTAGGGACTTTTTCTAGTCTCTCGGACTAAACAGTCCCTGAACCAAACACCCCCTCAATTTTATACTGCATTTAATTTGAGACGGAGGGAGTAATAAATAAAATACAGTTCGCCTAATTCACATCTAGATGTTTTCTAAGGATGTCACATCTAACCTTCCACAAATAACGCAGCAACAATGAACAAAAAAATTGAAACAAAAAAAATAAACCACAAATATAGTGGACATCAGGTTCTATGTCACATCTAGATGTGTCTTAAACAGACCCAATAAAATAAGGGCGCTTATAGGCGCCGGTGCGCGGGCCGAAAGTTACGGCCGGTCCAGCCCGGGGCGTTTGATTTAGGCCACGCGGCCGTTGGATCCAAGCGAAAAAAAATAAATCGCCCCAGCTCTCTTCTTCCTCGCGGAGTTGGCTGGATCCACATATCCCGTTCGGGGGAGCGCGGGGCCACGACTCCTGTCCCCTCCGGTGGTCGTCGGTCCCCACCCTCGCTGGCCGACCTCGTCACCGCCGGACCCCGTCCTCGCCGGCCGACCTCGTCGCCGGTCCCCGCCCTCGCCGGCTATCTTCATCGCCAGTTCCCATGCAACAACAACTCCACCTGCGTTGCAGCTCTTGACGGCGACGGTTGTAGCTCGGCGGCTGCCCCTCGCCATTGATGCTCGCTACAGGAAATTATGTCGACGGCGGCCGTCAGTCAATCAGCGCTGTTTTGAATGGATGTAGCAAAAAACTTCACCCGTAGTAGCAAAAAAACTACGATTGCAGCAAAAATCAAACACCGTCGCCGTCTTTCGCGAGGTCGCAACTCCGCCTTACGTGGATGTAGCAAAAACTTCAGCGGTAGTAGCAAAAAACTACTACAGTTGCAGCCAAAAAAAAACACCGTCGCCGTCTTTCGCGAGGTCGCAACTCCGCCTTACATGGATGTAGCAAAAACTTCAGCGGTAGTAGCAAAAAACTACTACGGTTGCAACAAGAATCGTCGCTGTCATCATCGCGAGGTCGCAGCTCCGCCTGATGGATGTAGCAAAAAAACTTCGCCAGTAGTAACAAAATCCACCTGCGGTTGCAGCTTCCCCTTGTTGTGCAGTTCCATTGAAGCTTTTCTGTCTATGGTTGAAGCTTTTTTCAACAGCTGTTGAAGCTGTTTTAGGTGACGGTTGCAACACTAGTATACGTGGGGTGCATCCAGCCATGGCGGCAGGCAGCCATGGCGGGCGGCGAGGGAGCGCCTGACCACCGGCGATGGAGGTCGTGGTCGCCCAGTCGCAGCCTGGGAGGAAGGGGGAGGGGGGAGGGGATGCGCCTGCGTGAAGGCTTGAGGTAGGGGATGGATCTGGCCATGGCGGCAGGCAGCCATGGCAGCCGGCGAGGGGAGCCTGGCCGCCGGCGATGGAGGTCGTGGTGGCCCAGTCGCAGCTCGGGACGAGGGGGAGGGGGAGGGGACATGCTTCCAGGGGAAGGCGCTTGCGCGAGGAAGAAGAAGTACAGAAGAAAAAAAAACGTTCGCTTGAGGCCCACCTAGCGTACGTGGAAAAAGAGCGAGCGAGCGAGGGGCACCGGCCGAGCGTTCGGCCGGTGCGCCGATTCCAAACGTTTCCCATAAAATAAGGGTCTGCTACATCTAAGCTGATGTCCACTCTATTTGATGTGACATTCTTAAAAAACATCGAATTAGACACACTGATAGAATACTCCTATGAAGCGAGGAGTAAAAATCTCGTCACATTTTGCTCTGCTCCCACACCCAAGAAACCCCCTCTCCCATCCCGATGTGTTGTTCTTGTGTGAGACAAGGATGGAGGAGAAGCAGTTGGGGAGGTTTAGGTGGCTGTTGGGGCTCGCCAACATGATAGCGTGGAAGGACGAAAGTACTGGGAGGGGGTGGCTTTGTTTTGGCGGAAGGAGTTGAATGTTTCTCTCAGATCATACGGTAGGAGGCATGTGGATGTGGACATCACAATGGAGGATGGTATGGTGTGGCGGCTAACCGGGGTTTATGGAGAATCAGCCATGGAGAGGAAGAAGGAGACGTGGAAGCTGCTGTGTATCCTGAAGCAGCAACATCAGGGAGGACGCCCGTGGCTCCGCCTTGGCGATTTCAATGAAGTTCTAACGAGCAGCGAGAAGCTTGGAGGAGTTGATCGGCCGCAACGTTACCTTGATGACTTTCGCCAGGCGTTGGACTTTTGGGAGCTAAGAGATATTGGGTTTGAAGGTGATATGTATACTTGGAGGAATCATAGCAAGGAGATGAGAACATATATATGTGAAAGATTGGACCGGGCCACCGCAAACAATGACTGGTGCACGGCATTTCCAAACTTTGCGGTGGTGAATGGTGAGCCGCGCCACTCTGATCATAGGCCGGTGGTGGTGCATCTTGAAGGCACGGAGAGAGGGTGGAAGCGGGGAGACCGTAACTTTAGGTTTGAAGCACGCTGGTTGCAAGAGGATGGTTGTGAAGATATCATTAGAAGAGCGTGGGAGAGAAGTTACCAAGGTGGGGGGAGCTGTGTCACCCGGGGCCTTCAGAGTGTTGCCAAGGACATAAGTGCATGGAGTAGTGAAGTAGTGGGAGAATTAGATGGGAGAATAAAGAAGGCTTGGGGTGACTTGGAGCGATGTATGAAAGGACGGATCTCTGAAGAAAAGATTAGGGAGGAAGCAAGGCTTCGAGCAGAATTGGAGGGACTGAAATAAAAGAAGTATACCCAGCTTAAACAGAGAGCACATATGTGGTGGTTGAAGGGTGGAAACAAAAATATTAAGTACCTGCAATCGGTAGCTTCTGCGAGGAAAAAAATCGAACAAGCTGAAGGAGATACGAAGGGAGGATGGCATGGTGGTGGAGGAGGGTGAAGCCCTAACTAGTTATGTGTGTTCGTTTTTTCAGGGGCTGTTTAAGACTTCCAATCCGAATCGACTACATGAGCTGATTGGCAAGGTGCAAACTCACGTCTCGGATGCCATGAACGCGGTCCTAGAGGCTGAATATACGAGAGCCGAGGTAAAGTCTGCTCTTGATCATATTGGAGATCTCAAAGCCCCCGGGCCAGATGGGATGCCGGCCATTGTTTTCAAACGACACTGGCACTTCATGGGGGATCGAGTCGTGGAGGAAGTTCTGAATGTGCTGAATGGAGGAGATTTCCCGGAGGGATGGAATGATACCATGGTTGTGCTAATACCCAAGGTGAAGAACCCAAAGAGGATCAAAGATCTCCGACCCATCAGCTTATGCAATGTAGTGTATAAACTAGTCTCGAAGGTCACTGCAAATAGATTGAAGGTGGTTCTGCCTGATGTGATCTCCGAAAATCAGAGCGTCTTTGTACCAGGGAGACTTATTATGGACAATGTGCTAACTGCCTATGAAATATCACACTACCTGATGAACAAAATGAAGGAAATATGCCCTAGAGACAATAATAAAGTTATTATATATTTCCTCATATCATGATAAATGTTTATTATTCATGCTAGAATTGTATTAACCGGAAACATAATACATGTGTGAATATATAGACAAACAGAGTGTCACTAGTATGCCTCTACTTGACTAGCTTGTTAATCAAAGATGGTTATGTTTCCTAACCATGAACAAGGAGTTGTTATTTGATTAACAAGGTCACATCATTAGTTGAATGATCTGATTGACATGACCCATTCCGTTAGCTTAGCACACGATCGCTTAGTATGTTGCTATTGCTTCCTTCATGACTTATACATGTTCCTATGACTATGAGATTATGCAACTCCCTTTACGGAGGAACACTTTGTATGCTACCAAACGTCACAACGAATCGGGTGATTATAAAGGTGCTCTCAGGTGTCTCCAAAGGTACTTGTTGGGTTGGCGATTTCGAGATTAGGATTTGTCACTCCAATGTCGGAGAGGTATCTCTGGGCCCTCTCGGTAATACACATCACTTAAGCCTTGCAAGCATTGTAACTAATGAGTTAGTTGCGAGATGATGTATTACGGAACGAGTAAAGAGACTTGCGGAAACGAGATTGAACTAGGTATTGGATACCGACGATCGAATCTCGGGCAAGTAACATACCGATGACAAAGGGAACAACGATGTTGTTATGCGGTCCGACCGATAAAGATCTTCGTAGAATATGTAGGAACCAATATGGGCATCCAGGTCCCGCTATTGGTTATTGACCGGAGACGTGTCTCGGTCATGTCTACATTGTTCTCGAACCGTAGGGTCCGCACGCTTAAGGTTTCGATGATGCTTATATTATGAGTTTATGAGTTTTGATGTACCGAAGGAGTTCGAGTCCCGGATGAGATCGGGGACATGACGAGGAGTCTCGAAATGGTCGAGACGTAAAGATCGATATATTGAACGACTATATTCGAGTTCGGAAAGGTTCCGAGTCATTCGGTATTTATCGAGTACGGAGAGTTACGGAATTCGCCGGGAGAAGTATTGGGCCTTATGGGCCATACGGGAAAGAGAGAGGGCTGCCCTAGGCAGGCGCGCGCCCCTTGCCCTAGTCCGAATTGGGCTGGGGGAGGCCGCACCCTCCTTCCTTCCTTCTCTCTTCCCTTCCTAGTCTCCTACTCCTAATACGTGGAAGGATCCCTAGTTGACTAGGAAGGGGAATCCTACTCCGGTGGGAGTAGGACTCCCCTATGGCGCGCCTCCTCCCTAGACCGGCCTCCTCCTCCCTCCCTCCTTTATATACGGGGGCAGGGGGCACCCCATGGACACACAAGTTGATCTACGGATCGTTCCTTAGCCGTGTGCGGTGCCCCCTTCCACCATAATCCACCTCGGTCATATCGTCGCAAAGCTTAGGCGAAGCCCTGCGCCGGTAGAACATCAAGATCGTCACCACGCCGTCGTGCTTACGGAACTCTCCCTCCCCGAAGCTCTATTGGATTGGAGCCCGAGGAGCGTCATCAAGCTGTACGTGTGTCAAGAACTCGGGGGCGCCGGAGTAACGGCGCTAGGATCGGTTGGATCGCGAGGAGATCATACGACTACTTCCTCTACGTTGTGATCGCTTCCGCTTCGGTCTACGAGGGTACGTAGACAACACTCTCCCCTCTCGTTGCTATGCATCACCATGATCTTGCGTGTGCGTAGGAAATTTTTTGAAATTACTACGTTCCACATCAGTGGCATCCGAGCCAGGTTTTATGCGTTGATGTTATATGCACGAGTAGAACACAAGTGAGTTGTGGACGATATAAGTCATACTGCCTACCAGCATGTCATACTTTGGTTCAGCGGTATTGTGAGATGAAGCGGCCCGGGCCGACATTACGCGTACGCTTACGCGAGACTGGTTTCACCGTTACGAGCACTCGTGCTTAAAGGTGACTGGCGGGTGTCTGTCTCTCTCACTTTAGTTGAACCGAGTGTGGCTACGCCCGGTCCTTGTGAAGGTTAAAACGAGTCTATTTGACAAACTATCGTTGTGGTTTTGATGTGTAGGTAAGAACGGTTCTTGCTAAGCCCGTAGCAGCCACGTAAAATTTGCAACAACAAAGTAGAGAACGCCTAACTTGTTTTTGCAGGGCATGTTGTGATGTGATATGGTCAAGACGTGATGCTATATTTTATTGTATGAGATGATCATGTTTTGTAACCGGTTATCGGCAATCGGCTGGAGCCATATGGTTGTCGCTTATTGTATGAAATGCAACGCTCTGTAATTGCTTTACTTTATCACTAAGCGGTAGGGATAGTCGAGAAGCAATAGATGGCGAAACGACAACGATGCTACGATGGAGATCAAGGTATCGCGCGGTGACGATGGTGATCACGACGGTGCTTCGGAGATGGAGATCACAAGCACAAGATGATGATGGCCATATCATATCACTTATGTTGATTGCATGTGATGTTTATCCTTTATGCATCTTATCTTGCTTTGATTGACGGTAGCATTTTAAGATGATCTCTCACTAAAATTATCAAGTAGTGTTCTCCCGAGTATGCACCGCTGCCAAAGTTCGTCGTGCCTGACACCACGTGATGATCGGGTGTGATAAGCTCTCACGTCCATCTACAACGGGTGCAAGCCAGTTTTGCACACGCAGAATACTCAGGTTATACTTGACGAGCCTAGCATATGCAGATATGGCCTCGAACACGGAGACCGAAAGGTCGAGCGTGAATCATATAGTAGATATGATCAACATAAGATGTTCACCATTGAAAACTACTCCATCTCACGTGATGATCGGTTATGGTTTAGTTGATTTGGATCGCGTGATCACTTAGATGACTAGAGAGATGTCTGTCTAAGTGGGAGTTCTTAAGTAATATGATTAATTGAACTTAAATTTATCATGAACTTAGTCTGGTAGTATTTTGCAAATTATGTTGTAGATCAATAGCTCGCGTTGTTGCTTTCATATGTTTGTTTTTCATATGTTCCTAGAGAAAATTGTGTTGAAAAATGTTAGTAGCAATGATGCGGATTCGATCCGTGATCGGAGGTTTATCCTCATTGCTGCACGTAAGAATTATGTCCTTAATGCACCGCTAGGTGCGGACCTATTGCAGGAGCGGATGCAAACGTTATGAACGTTTGGCTAGCTCAATATGATGACTACTTGATAGTTTAAGTGCACCATGCTTAACAGCTTAGAATCGGGACTTCAAAGACGTTTTGAACGTCATGGACCATATGAGATGTTCCAGGAGTTGAAGTTAATATTTCAAGCAAATACCCGAGTTGAGAGATATGAAGTCTTCAACAAGCTCTATAGCTAAAAGATGGAGGAGAATCGCTCAACTAGTGAGCATGTGCTCAAATTGTCTGGGTACTTCAATTGCTTGAATGAAGTGGGAGTTAATCTTCCAGATAAGATAGTGATTGACAGAATTCTCTAGTCACCATCACCAAGTTAGTAGAACTTCGTGATGAACTATAGTATGCAAGGGATGATGAAAATGATTCCCGAGTTCTTCGTGATGTTGAAATCGACGACTGTAGAAATCAAGAAAGAGCATCAAGTGTTGATGATTGACAAGACCACTAGTTTCAAGAAAAGGGCAAAGGGAAGGAAAGGGAACTTCAAGTGGAAAGACAAGCAAGTTGTCACTCCCATGAAGAAGCTCCAATCTGGACCAAAGCACTGAAACCGAGTGCTTATAATGCAAAGGAAATGGTCCCGAAGCGGAAATGCCCTGAATATTTGGTGGATAAGAAGGATGGCAAAGTAAACAAAGGTATATTTGATATACATGTTATTGATGTGTACTTTACTAGTGTTTATAGCAACCCTCGGTATTTGGTACTGGTTCGGTTGCTAAGAGTAGTAACTCAAACAGGAGTTGCAGAATAAACAGAAACTAGTTAAGGGTGAAGTGACGATGTTTGTTGAAAGTAGTTTCAAGATTGATATGATCATCATCGCACACTCCCTATACTTTCGGGATTAGTGTTGAACCTAAATAAATGTTATTTGGTGTTTGCGTTGAGCATGAATATGATTTGATCGTGTTTATTGCAATACGGTTATTCATTTAAGTAAGAGAATAAACTGTTGTTCTGATTACATGAATAAAACCTTATATGGTTACACACCCAATGAAAATGGTTCATTGGATCTCGATCATAGTGATACACATATTCATAATATTGAAACCAAAAGATGCAAAGTTAATAATGATAGTGCAACTTATTTGTGGCACTCGCCATTTATGTCATATTGGTGTAAAAGCGATGAAGAAACTCCATCTTGATGGGATTTTGGAATCACTTGATTATGAATCACTTGATGCTTGCGAACCATGCCTCATGGGCAAGATGACTAAGACTCCGTTCTCCGAACAATGGAGCGAGCAACCGACTTATTGGAAATAATACATCTTGATGTATGCGATCCAATGAGTGTTAAGGCTCATGGCGGTATCGTTATTTTCGACCTTCACAGATGATTTGAGTAGATATGGGTATATCTACTTGATGAAACATAAGTCTGAAATAGTTGAAAGGTTCAAAGAATTTCAGAGTGAAGTGGAAAAATCATCGTGACAAGAAAATAAGGTTTCTACGATTTGATCATGAGACGAATATTTGAGTTACGAGTTTGGTCTTCAATTAAAACAATGTGGAATAGTTTCACAGCTCACGCCACCGAACACCACAATGTTATGGTGTGTCCAAACATCGTAACCGCACTTTATTGGATAAAGTGCAATCTATGATGTTTCTTACTGATTTACCAATATCATTTTGGGATCATGCATTAGAGACAGCTGCATTCACGTTAAATTGGGCACCATCTAAATCCGTTGAGACGACACTATATGAACTGTGGTTTAGCAAGAAACCCAAGTTGTCGTTTCTTAAAGTTGGAGTTGCGATGCTTATGTGAAAAGTTTCATCCTGATAAGCTCAAACCCAAATCGGAGAAGTGCGTCTTCATAGAATACCCAAAAGAAATTGTTGGGTACACCTTCTATCACAGATCCGAAGGCAAGATATTCGTTGCTCAAGAATGGATCCTTTCTAGAGAAGGAGTTTCTCTCGAAAGAAGTGAGTGGGAGGAAAGTAGAACTTGATGAGGTAACTGTACCTGTTCCCTTATTGGAAAGTAGTTCATCACAGAAATCTGTTCTTGTGACTACTATACCAATTAGTGAGGAAGTTAATGATGATGATCATGTAACTTCAGATCAAGTTACTACCGAACCTTGTAGGTAAAACAGAGTGAGATTCGCACCAGAGTGGTACGGTAATCCTGTCCTGGAGGTCGTGTTACTTGACCATGACAAACCTACGAACTATGAGGAAGCGATGATGAGCCCAGATTCCGCAAAATGGTTTGAGGCCATGAAATCTGAGATATGATCCATGTATGAGAACAAAGTATGGACTTTGATGGATTTGCCCGATGATCGGCAAACCATAGAAAATAAATGGATCTTCAAAAGGAAGACGGACATTGATAGTAGTGTTACTATCTACAAAGCTCGACTTGTTGCAAAAAGGTTTTCGACAAAGTTCAAGATGTTGACTACAATGAGATTTTCTCAACTGTAGCGATGCTTAAGTCTGTCCGAATCATGTTAGCAATTGCCACAATTTATGAAATTTGGCAAATGGATGTAAAACTGCATTCCTGAATGGTTTTCTGGAGGAAGAGTTGTATATGATGCAACCAGAAGGTTTTTTCGATCCAAAGGGAGCTAACAAAGTGTGCAAGCTCCAGCGATCCATCTATGGACTGGTGCAAGCATCTCGGAGTTGGAATATACGCTTTGATGAGTTGATCAAAGCATATAGTTTTATCAGACTTATGGTGAAGCCTGTATTTACTAGAAAGTGAGTGGGAGCACTACAGCATTTCGATAAGTATATGTGAATGACATATTGTAGATCGGAAATAATGTAGAATTATTCTGCAAAGCATAAAGGAGTGTTTGAAAGAAGTTTTTCAAAGAAAGACCTCGGTGAAGCTGCTTACTTATTGAGCATCAAGATCTATAGAGATAGATCAAGATGCTTGATAAGTTTTTTCAATGAGTACATACCTTGACAAGATTTTGAAGTAGTTCAAAATGGAACAGTCAAAGAAAGAGTTCTTGCCTGTGTTACAAGGTGTGAAATTGAGTAAGACTCAAAACCCGACCACGGCAGAAGATAGAAAGAGAATGAAAGTCATTCCCTATGCCTTGGCCATAGGTTCTATAAAGTATGCCATGCTGTGTACCAGATCTATTGTATACCCTGACCTTGAGTTTGGCAAGGAGTACAATAGTGATCTAGGAGTAGATCATGGACAGTGGTCAAAATTATCCTTAGTGGAATAAGGATATGTTTCTCGATTATGGAAGTGACAAAAGGTTCGCCGTAAAGGGTTACGTCGATGCAAGTTTTGACACCGATCCGATGACTCTAAGTCTCGATCTAGATACATATTGAAAGTGGGAGCAATTAGCTAGAGTAGCTTCATGCAGAGCATTGTATACATAGAAAAATTGCAAAATACATAACGGATCTGAATGTGAAAGACCCGTTGACTAATACTCTCTCACAAGCAAAACATGATCACACCTTAGTACTCTTTGGGTGTTAATCACATAGCGATGTGAACTAGATTACTGAATCTAGTAAACCCTTTGGGTGTTGGTCACATGGCGATGTGAACTATGGGTGTTAATCACATGATGATGTGAACTATCGATGTTAATCACATGGTGATGTGATCTAGATTATTGACTCTAGTGCAAGTGGGAGACTGAAGGAAATATGCCCTAGAGACAATAATAAAGTTATTATATATTTCCTCATATCATGATAAATGTTTATTATTCATGCTAGAATTGTATTAACCGGAAACATAATACATGTGTGAATATATAGACAAACAGAGTGTCACTAGTATGCCTCTACTTGACTAGCTTGTTAATCAAAGATGGTTATGTTTCCTAACCATGAACAAGGAGTTGTTATTTGATTAACAAGGTCACATCATTAGTTGAATGATCTGATTGACATGACCCATTCCGTTAGCTTAGCACACGATCATTTAGTATGTTGCTATTGCTTCCTTCATGACTTATACATGTTCCTATGACTATGAGATTATGCAACTCCGTTTACGGAGGAACACTTTGTATGCTACCAAACGCCACAACGAATCGGGTGATTATAAAGGTGCTCTACAGGTGTCTCCAAAGGTACTTGTTGGGTTGGCGTATTTCGAGATTAGGATTTGTCACTCCGAATGTCGGAGAGGTATCTCTGGGCCCTCTCGGTAATACACATCACTTAAGCCTTGCAAGCATTGTAACTAATGAGTTAGTTGCGAGATGATGTATTACGGAACGAGTAAAGAGACTTGCCGGAAACGAGATTGAACTAGGTATTGGATACCGACGATCGAATCTCGGGCAAGTAACATACCGATGACAAAGGGAACAACGTATGTTGTTATGCGGTCTGACCGATAAAGATCTTCGTAGAATATGTAGGAACCAATATGGGCATCCAGGTCCCGCTATTGGTTATTGACCGAGACGTGTCTCGGTCATGTCTACATTGTTCTCGAACCGTAGGGTCCGCACGCTTAAGGTTTCGATGACAGTTATATTATGAGTTTATGAGTTTTGATGTACCGAAGGAGTTCGGAGTCCCGGATGAGATCGGGGACATGACGAGGAGTCTCGAAATGGTCGAGACGTAAAGATCGATATATTGAACGACTATATTCGGAGTTCGGAAAGGTTCCGAGTCATTCGGGTATTTATCGGAGTACCGGAGAGTTACGGGAATTCGCCGGGGAGAAGTATTGGGCCTTATGGGCCATACGGGAAAGAGAGAGGGGCTGCCCTAGGCAGGCGCGCCCTTGCCCTAGTCCGAATTGGGCTGGGGGGGGCCGCACCCTCCTTCCTTCCTTCTCTCTTCCCTTCCTAGTCTCCTACTCCTAATACATGGAAGGATCCTAGTTGGACTAGGAAAGGGGAATCCTACTCCCGGTGGGAGTAGGACTCCCCTATGGCGCGCCTCCTCCCTAGGCCGGCCTCCTCCTCCCTCCCTCCTTTATATACGGGGGCAGGGGGCAACCCATGGACACACAAGTTGATCTACGGATCGTTCCTTAGCCGTGTGCGGTGCCCCCCTCCACCATAATCCACCTCGGTCATATTGTCGCAAAGCTTAGGCGAAGCCCTGCGCCGGTAGAACATCAAGATCGTCACCACGCCGTCGTGCTGACGGAACTCTCCCTCCCCAAAGCTCTACTGGATTGGAGCCCGAGGAGCGTCATCAAGCTGTACGTGTGTCAAGAACTCGGGGGCGCCGGAGTAACGGCGCTAGGATCGGTTGGATCGCGAGGAGATCGTACGACTACTTCCTCTACGTTGTGATCGCTTCCGCTTCGGTCTACGAGGGTACGTAGACAACACTCTCCCCTCTCGTTGCTATGCATCACCATGATCTTGCGTGTGCGTAGGAAATTTTTTGAAATTACTACGTTCCCCATCACAAAAGGAATGGGAGGACTGGAATCGCGGCAATCAAGGCAGACATGAGTAAGGCCTACAATCGGGTAGAATGGAGCTTTTTGGAGCCATGTTAACCAAGCTGGGGTTTAGCAGGAGGTGGGTTGCGCTTGTCATGAAGTGTGTTAGGACTGTCCGGTACCAGATAAAGGTGAATGGGGATCTTACCCAACAGTTCAGTCCATCACGAGGGCTCCGACAGGGGGATCCCATCTCCCCCTACCTCTTTGTCATATGTGCAGAAGGTTTGTCCACGCTGTTACTGGATGCAGAAGAGAAAGGGTTGCTGCATGGCGTGAAAATATGCCCAAGGGCACCATGTGTATCCCATCTACTGTTTGCGGACGACTCTACGCTCCTAATCAAAGCAAACCAACAGGAAGCAGCAGTATTACATGAAACTTTGCAGTTATATGAGGCGTGCTCGGGACAGTGTATAAACACGGAAAAATCTGCAGTTATGTCTAGCCCTAACACAAGCGACAATGACAGAAACGCTGTGAAGGCCGAACTAGGGATACATAGTGAGGATTGGAATGAGAAATATCTAGGGCTGCCAGTCCATGTGGGACGCTCCAAGAAGAAAGCTTTCAACTACATCAAAAGGAACATGTGTGGCCGGGTTTATGGTTGGCAAGAGAGATTACTAGCAAAGGAGAGTAAGGAGGCTCTGGTGAAGGCGGTGGGGCAGGCTATACCCACATATGCTATGTCATGCTTTGACCTGACAAAGACCTTTTGCGCGGAACTGAACACTCTCCTGAGTAACTTTTGGTGGAGCCAGCAAGATAAGCAAAATGACATGCATTGGCTAAGTGGGGAGAAACTGTCACAGCCCAAGGCTATGGGAGGGCTGGGGTTCCGCGATATGCACCAGTTTAACTTAGCAATGTTGTCGCGGCAAGGATGGAGGATCATGCAGAATCCAACGAGTCTATGTGCCCGAATACTTAAGGCTCGCTACTTCCCTGACTGCTCGGCGCTGGAGGCAGTGGCACATGATGGAATTTCGTACTCTTGGCGTAGTATTCTTCAAGGGCTGGATGTCGTGAGACACGGATATATCTGGAGGGTGGGCGACGGACAGAGGATCAATATTTGGCTGGACCCTTGGCTGCCACGGCCGTGGTCGCGACAAGTGATAACACCAAAGGGCTCCAGTCTCCTGAACTTTGTGCACGAGCTGATCAGTCCGATCACCGGAAGCTGGGATGAGATACTAGTCAGGGACACGTTCTGTGCGGAAGATGCGCGCTACATACTCCAGATCCCACTGAGAGAGGGGGTCGAAGATTTCATAGCATGGCACTTTGACACGAAGGGTAATCACTCAGTTAAAAGTGCTTACAAGCTACTGGTGCAGCTCCATAAACAGAAACAAAACGGTGCACCAAGTACGAGTACAGCTAGCGTCGGCCAGCTGGATCAGTGCTCGGATCAAAGTTGGAAGAGGATATGGAAGATCCCATGCCCACCAAAGTTACAAATGTTTGTTTGGCGGCTTCGCCATGAATCTCTAGCTTTGTGCAACAACTTGGTAAGACGCGGCTTAAACCTTGAATCATCCAACTGTTTCATGTGCGGCAGAGGCGAAGAGGATGGAGGCCACCTGTTTATTAAGTGCAAGTGTGTGAAGGGGGTATGGAGGCATCTGGGACTGGAAGAGGAGCGATCTCGGCTGGAGGCGATCGGGGGTGTGCATGCAATGCTTGACTCCCTTTGGGGGCTAGATGAGAAGAAAAGAGTGCTGATCATATCCTTCTGGTGGCAATGGTGGAATAACGGAAACAAAGTGAGAGAAGGAGAGACTCCTGTGGCTGTGGAAGAAATTGCGCGACGAGCGCGATGTGATGCACTTGAGTATGAAGAGGTATTTTCAAAAGTCAAGACTAAATAGGCCACTGAGAAATGGAAACCGCCGGCATATGATGTAACCAAGTTCAATCTTGATGGTGCATTTACCCCGGGGATGTCTCACAGTGGATGGGGGGTTGTGGCCCGGGATAGTACAGGGCAAGTCCTGAATGCTAGAGCTGGGCGGCAAGAGCATATTACTGATGCGTTCGGTGCAGAAGTAACAGCCCTAGCAATGGCAGTAGCTACAGCAGCCGAACTGGGAGCCACTAGGGTGGCGTTTGAAACTGACTGCGAGTTGCTGGCTGATGCAATGGATATCACGAAGGTTGACGCCTCGCCGTATGCTGTGATCATCGAGGATGTAAAGCTTCAACTCAAGTTGTGGTTTTCTAGCTGGAGTGTTAGCTCATGTAGTCGAACCCTCAACTCTGTTGCGCATGAGCTAGGTCGAATCGGAAGTAAATGCCTACCAAATACGTGTGTTGAGTGGGACACTGATGTACCGCCCGAAGTGGCTGCTTGCGTGTCGGGGGACATCCCCGTACGTGGTTAATCTATAAAGCTTTGCTTTCCTTCAAAAAAAAAAAAAGAAACCCCCTCTCCCTGTCTCTGCAAAAATCCCCCAAAACACATGGGCGGCGATAGGCGGTCTCCGGCGGCCGCCGCGCTCGCGTCGGCGGCGTCGGTCCTCGGCAACGACGACCTCCTGCGCGAGATCCTCCTCCGCCTCGGCTTCCCCACCTGCCTCGTCCGCGCCGCCCTCGTCTCCAAGCGGTGGCTCCTCCACGCCTCCGACCCGGCTTTCCTCCGCCGCTTCCGCGACCGCAACCCGCCCCGCCTCCTCGGCTTCTGCCTCCGCTGCCCCGACGGGTATTCTTTCGTGCCGCTGCCACAGCCCCCGGAGCTCGCCGTGCCCATACACCGCGCGACCTCCTCCTGCGCCGCCGCCTTCGCCAACAACATCCATCTAATCAAGCACTGCCGGAACGGCCGCCTCATCACCGAGTCCTTCCACCACAAGGCAACAACACGCAGGCTCCTTGCGCCGCTGCTCGCCGGGGAATCCGCAACCTTCCCCCCGCCGAACCCGCCACACTCCCGTAACTGGGACGGGCGCGCTCAAGTCAGATTCATTGAGGTGTTCCTACCCGAGGATGGGGGCCTCGACGGCATCACCTTGGTGGATCTCTGGAATGTCGGTCGGAAAATCTATGCGGAGGTGTGCGTCCTGGGGTCCGACGGATGGGGCGTCCCTGCCAGCGCAGAGATGGAGCTCCCTGCTCACATGGAGCTCGCTGCTCAGAGGTATGACGAACGCTTCCTTGCTGATATGCTACCACCCGTCCTTGGCAAGGTCTTCATGGTGACCACCTCTGGGGGGTTCACCCTGGGTCTAGATTTGGCAACGGCGAGCTTTTTCACCCTTGAGCTCCCAGTTGGAGTGCAGAGCAACTATAAGCTCTCATGTGCTGAGGATTCCGGGCTCTATCTTGTCAGTGCAGACGGGTTTCAGCTCAGTGTGTGGATCCATCCGATGATCGGCGACGACGATGGTGCAGGCAATTGGCGGCTGGTGGACACATTCTGTGTCCATGAGACATGCACACGTCTTGTGGATCATTATTGGGTGCCTCTTTATAATTTTATTGCTGTTGATTTTGTCGGGGACAATGCCGACTTTGCAATCTTGGATCATCCAGCAAGCGACATTCTCTTTTATGTTCATCTCAGGAGCAGGGTGGTTGAAAAGGTGTATCAGAGGCCTACACGTTTGCTTACAGTTCTGGCTGCTGGCCGCTTACATATCTCTCCTGTTATGATGACCTGGCCGCCTATCTTCCCGGCACTGAAGATAGGACATGATCAAGAGGAATGATCCCCTGTGTTTGATCTCTAGAATATCGTGAGTATGACTTCTGTTGTATAGACTAGATGTTGCAGTCAGACTAGATGTTTCAGTCATGTATGTTGGATAGTAAGAACCTCTATTCATTTCAATAAAAAAGCCTCCCTGAAGTTCGCTGAAGTGTATTGCAAGATATCCAGCAGAACTACACTGAATCTTTTAAGCTTCAGTCTGTATAAGATATTGCCTACATGAAGACTTGCTGGTAACGGTTGGTGGTGCATAAAAACGTTTGAATATGGCATTTCAAATAATTACCTATGATGTGTTTTTAGAAAACTTCAGAGCATCTACCTGTGATGCGTTTGACATTGCAAGGAATTACCTGTTTGTCTTATAACTTTTTGTCTACTTTGATACCTGTTTAACACATTTTTGTCTACTTCTGTTGCAATTTTTGCATAGCAGATAACAAAGATGTTCTACATTGCAATGCAGTTGATCTTCTTTTCATTCTACATCCTTTTCACTAATTTTGATCCCTATCACGGAGAAAGTATAAGGTAGGTTGGGGCTTTCGCGCGCAACAAAGTTTTTCCAATATCAAGTTTGTGCGCAACTGTCACCGACAATGTGGCTACTTTGAAAGTGTCCTAGGATCCTGATATCCATGTAGAGGATTAAAGCAGTTTCCATTGGAATTTTTTCACCCATGTTTGTTGAAAACACCATCGGAGTCGTGATGGCGTAGCGTATCATCGTATCCTGAACTGGGTTTTCTTCGCAAGTGGTAGCTCCTTGGTGGAATGACAAAATCATGAAAGCAAAAGGAGAACTTGTCATGTATATATACATGTGGAAATTCCATGAAAACCGTCTCATGCTGAACTCAAGTTCTTAAAGGTTACAAGTTCTTACAGTATTTCTTAAAAAAAGAAGCAGTAGTTAAGAAAGAGGTTAAAGTGGGGCTTCTGCTTGCCACATCATTGGTAAAAAGTTCCTCCAGTTGATATGAAGATTCAGTGACTTTATAGCTCCTTTACAATGCAAATGTGTAGATTTTTTTCTGAGAGGGCAAATGTGTAGATTTTGGTGTACTGCAGTCATGCAACTTAGATCTTAAGAACCTCTGTTCATTTTTCACTAAAAAGATACTCCCTCCTTTCCTAAATATTTGTCTTTCTAGACATTCAAATGGACTACAACATATGAATGTATGTAGACATATTTTAGAATGTAGATTCACTCATTTTACTTCGTATATAGTCACTTGTTGAAATCTCTAGAAAGACATATTTAGAAACGGAGGGAGTAGAAGGCAGACAACCTGGTCCATGGACACAACTTGTACCCATTTCGTTTTCCCTGTACAGAGAAACTATAGATCTTGTAAGTACGAACTGCAACGTACTTTCATACATATATATCCTTAATAACAATGTTCTTGTCCTACTCCCGTGATACTCTTTTTTGACCCTGTCACAATAATGCGCAAAAACCATATATCCTTGTTGTAAACTATTACGTGCATAACATGTGTATTCTTTGATTTTAAGATAACTCAAGTGAGACAGATGCAAATAAACAAACTAAGATTTGTCACTGTTTAAATGAAAATATCTTCAGTTACATTTTAAGATAAATTCTCTTCCTGATCAACAAAAAACTAACAGGCATGGCTACATGGCAGCTCCCACATGGCATGCGGAAAGATTAATTGAGTTGGATTGGAATTATACAAAATTCTTATTTGCAGGAGGGTGGCCTGTGGGAGCTGTCATGTGGCCCAGGCCTGTCAGTTTTTGTGATTAGTTTGATGGCAGAGAGAATTTGGATTGTGCGATATATATATATCCTACCTATATAACTACGGCTATGTGATGAAATTCCTAAGAGCATTTTGTGTGACTGATGCCCTGAAGAGTGGATTCCTCCATATTTACTCTTTTCTTTTTAACTAAATAGTTCAGAGAAGTTTTATTGTTTCTAGAAAACTTCAGATCACCTAACTATGATGCGTTTGACATTGCAACGAATTACTTGTTTGTCCAATATTTTTTTTGTCTACTTTAATATCTCTAACCCATGTTCGTCTACTTTTGTAGCAGATAGCAAAAAAAGTGCTACATTGCAAAGTGGTTGATCTTTTCATTCCACATCCTTTTCACTAAATGCTTACACAACAAGGTTACTCCAATGTCAAGTTGCCGCACAACCATCACCAACAGTTAATATGGCTAGTTTGAAAGTTTTCGTAGAATCATATCCATGTAGAGCACGAAGCAGTTCTCATTGGAATTTTTTTACCCATATTTGTTGAAACGCGATCGGAGTCATGATGGCATAGCGTATCATCGTTTCCTGAACTGGGTTTTCTTGCCAAGTGGTAGCTCCTTCGTGGAATGACAAAATCATGAAAGCAAAAGGACAACCTTTTTTTTCTTTTCTAAAAAGGAGGATAAAACCCCAAGCCTCCGCGTCACTCTTATGCACACAAGCAAAAGGAGAACTTGTAGTACATAAGGAGATGAAATTTGCATTAAAACCGTTTCATGCTGAACTCAAGTCCTTACAGTTTGGTGTCTACAAACCTCTATTTTGCCATGAAGCGCAGAGCTAGAACACTAGTTAAGTAAAGGTTAAAGTGGGGCCTCTGTTTGCCACGTCATTGCTAAAAATAGCCTTTTACAACGAGATATGTTCTAGATGTTGGTTACATGGTATTTTGGATGTAATTTGGGGGCTAACTTGTTGGTACCGAAGTTGAGTGACAGGCTAAAGAATTTCAGTGTCAAGTGCTAGAGAATTTCAATGATGTGCTACAGAATTTCAGTGTAATCTTTAGTTTTTGCCTTATGCAATCAGTTCAGTTTTTTCTTCGGTAGTCAGCTCAAGTGCGTGCCGTTTTATGCTACACAATTGTTCAAAGTTTCCTTGTGTAATCGGTTCAGCTTTTGCCTTTATAATCTGCTCAAAATGTTACAGTTTTATTATGCTACAGAATAGAAGTGTTCAAGGAAGTAAGCTTCAAAGCAGTTAAAAGGGCCAGCAACAGGATGGCACATGAGCTAGCCGCTCTCGCTAGGAGACAAGGACAGTTTTTTACTTTCGGAAATGTTCCTCCAAACCTCAGAGATATCCTCATGGAGGATTGTAATCCTAGTCCGTTAGTAATATAATTTGTGGCTGGCTTTTCCTCAAAAAAAATGTTATAGTTTTATTATGCTACAGAATAGAAGTGCTCGCAGTTTACTTTTATCGTAACTACAATGCTGAAAGAGGCTAATTTAGAATTGTTGAAAATTTGTTTTGTGTTCAAGTGATGAAGTGTTATGATACACAATAGAATCATTTGCAGTTTGTTGCTTTCATAACCGATGGATCGGAGCTGGTGGACGCCCGAATTGGCAGTGGCGGCGGAAATGGGTTGGGGAGGTGTGTGCTACGGTTTGGGGGCGCGGCGCCAACATTTATAGTCGACAGTGGTTGAATCGGGCGGCGCGCTGGCGTTCGGCCATTCCTGTGGGAGGCGAGTGGTTGCTCATTTTATCATGAGACTTACCATAGTTGGAGGAAAAGTAGGGAAGTGAGGCCAAATCGTGGAGGTGGGGAGAGTCATACTTTTGGGAAAATACGGTGTCAGGGATAGGGATCTGGTAGAAGCGACCTAATCCCTTAAAACAAAAATGTTGCCCTCAGATATAACTTTTGAAGAATACACTAGAGATGCCATAGTAGAATTGTTTGCAGTTTTGCTGCTTTTCCTGTAACTGAAAGAGACCAAGTCTTTTTGATCACTACATTCTCAACGAGCGCTTTGTTGCCGCCCCCGAGAGGGGGAGGGGGTGCTGAAGCCTGAAGGGAACCTTAGCTGCCATCGCCGCTCCCCGAACCTCCTTCCTCTTGCTCCCCCCACTGTCATCAGAGGAATTCGGTGAGCAAAGCTCGTCCAACAAACGGTGGTGGTGGGCTCGCCTCCTTCCTCCTCAAGGGGGCCTTCGGCTGTTCTCGCGATGATGTCCTTGGATCTTGGATGCCTTGCATATGCAGAGCCTGGGTGCAGGGCAGTGGCTCCAGGGGCCTTCGCTGTGGCTACGTCGTCATGACTGCGGGGGCAAGTTGGTGATAGGCAGTGGATGGTGGATTAGGGCTTCCCCTACCTAGATCCGTCTTGTCGTGGGTGGGTCTGGCTCAGGCGTCGGGCGGAGGTACGTAGTTGTTTTCGCGTCTGGTGGTTGCGCGACTCTCTTCTCGCAGAGTGCTTAGCGGTAAGGTGTAGCGAAGTTCTGGAGGCGATGGTGGTCGGCGAGGGTTCTGGGCTTGCCCGACCTGGATTTGGATCTGGCCAGCGTGGCTTGGTCCGTGGCTGCCGGCAAGCATGGTGACATTGGGCCTCAGCGACTGTTGGGCACCATGGTGGTCCAGGCGGTAGCACCAACAGCTCAACGTTGGGGTGCTGACCATTTCCAACGACGGTGTTGATGGGGTGCAATGATGTGGCTTCATCGGTGAGGTGTTGGGATGGTGGCGGAACGAACCAACATGGATGGCTTGCCCCATTTCCAGTGGGCAGGGATGCATGTGTGTGATGATTTAGATGAAAGTCCTGCCCATCTTTGATTGGTGCCAGCGGTGATGTCAACTGTGGGTTGTTGGAAATATGCCCTAGAGGCAATAATAAATTAGTTATTATTATTATATTTCCTAGTTCATGATAATCGTTTATTATCCATGCTATAATTGTATTGATAGGAAACTCAGATACATGTGTGGATACATAGACAACACCATGTCCCTAGTAAGCCTCTAGTTGACTAGCTCGTTGATCAATAGATGGTTACGGTTTCGACCATGGACATTGGATGTCGTTGATAACGGATCACATCATTAGGAGAATGATGTGATGGACAAGACCCAATCCTAAGCCTAGCACAAAGATCGTAGTTCAGTATGCTAAAGCTTTTCTAATGTCAAGTATCATTTCCTTAGACCATGAGATTGTGCAACTCCCGGATGCCGAGGAATGCTTTGGGTGTACCAAACGCCACAACGTAATCGGGTGGCTATAAAGGTACACCGCGGGTATCTCCGAAAGTGTCATTGGGTTGGCACGAATCGAGATCTGGATCTGTCACTCCGTGTGACGGAGAGGTATCTCTGGGCCCACTCGGTAGGACATCATCATAATGTGCACAATGTGACCAAGGGGTTGATCACGGGATGATGTTTTACGGAACGAGTAAAGAGACTTGCCGGTAACGAGATTGAACAAGGTATCGGGATACCGACGATCGAATCTCAGGCAAGTACTATACCGGTAGACAAAGGGAATTGTATACGGGATTGCTTGAATCCTTGACATCGTGGTTCATCCGATGAGATCATCATGGAACATGTGGGAGCCAACATGGGTATCCAGATCCCGCTGTTGATTATTGGCCGAGAGCTGTCTCGGTCATATCGCATGATTCTCGAACCCGTAGGGTCTACACTTAAGGTTCGGTGATGCTAGAGCTGTTATGGGAATTAGTGTGTAGTTACCGAATGTTGTTCGGAGTCCCGGATGAGATCTCGGACGTCACGAGGAGTTCAGGAATGGTCCGGAGGTAAAGATTTATATATGGGAAGTCCTATTTTGGCCACCGGAAAATGTTCGGGATTTTTCGGTATTGTACCGGGAAGGTTCTAGAAGGTTCTGGAGTGGGGCCCACCTGCATGGGGGGACCCACATGAACGTGGGTAGTGGGGGCAAGGCCCCACACCCCTGGTCAAGGTGCACCAACATCCCCCCTTAGAAGGAATAAGATCATATCCCGAGGGGATAAGATCAAGATCCCTAAAAAAGGGGGATAACAATCGGTGGGGAAGAAAATGATGGGATTTCTTTCCTCCCACCTTTGCCAACGCCCCAATGGACTTGGAGGACAAGAAACCAGCCCCCTCCACCCCTATATATAGTGGGAGGCGCATGGGAGCTTCACCCTTGTCCCTGGCGCAACCCTCTCCCTCCCCAACACCTCCTCCTCCTCCGTAGTGCTTGGCGAAGCTCTGCCGGAGAACTGCAAGCTCCACCACCACGCCGTCGTGCTGCCGGAGCTCTCCCTCAACTTCTCCTCTCCCCTTGCTAGATCAAGAAGGAGGAGACGTCCCCGGGCTGTACGTGTGTTGAACGCGGAGGCGCCGTCCGTTCGGCGCTAGATCGGATCTTCCGCGATTTGAATCGCCGCGAGTACGACTCCATCAACCACGTTCTTGTAACGCTTCCGCTTAACGATCTTCAAGGGTATGAAGATGCACTCCCCTCTCTCTCGTTGCTAGTATCTTCATAGATTGATCTTGGTGATGCGTAGAAAATTTTGAATTTCTGCTACGTTCCCTAAAAGTGGCATCATGAGCTAGGTCTATGTGTAGTTTCTATGCACGAGTAGAACACAAGTTGTTGTGGGCATTGATTTTGTTCAATATGCTTACCGTTACTAGTCCAATCTTGTTTCGACGGTATTGTGGGATGAAGCGGCCCGGACCGACCTTACACGTACACTTACGTGAGACAGGTTCCACCGACTGACATGCACTTGTTGCATAAGGTGGCTAGCGGGTGCCAGTCTGTCCCACTTTAGTCGGATCGGATTCGATGAAAAGGGTCCTTATGAAGGGTAAATAGCAATTGACATATCACGTTGTGGTTTTTGCGTAGGTAAGAAATGTTCTTGCTAGAAACCCATAGCAGCCACGTAAACATGCAAACAACAATTAGAGGGCGTCTAACTTGTTTTTGCATGGTATGCTATGTGATGTGATATGGCCAAAAGATTGTGATGAATAATATATGTGATGTATGAGATTGATCATGTTCTTGTAATAGGAATCACGACTTGCATGTCGATGAGTATGACAACCGGCAGAAGCCATAGGAGTTGTCTTAATTTATTTTATGACCTGCGTGTCAATAAACAACGCCATGTAATTGAAGGAAATATGCCCTAGAGGCAATAATAAAGTTATTATTTATTTCCTTATTTCATGATAAATGTTTATCATTCATGCTAGAATTGTATTAACCGGAAACATGATACATGTGTGAATGCATAAACAAACAACATGTCACTAGTATGCCTCTACTAGACTAGCTTGTTAATCAAAGATGGTTATGTTTCCTAACCATGAACAAAGAGTTGTTATTTGATTAACAAGGTCACATCATTAGTAGAATGATCTGATTGACATGACCCATTCCATTAGCTTAGCACTCGATCGTTTAGTATGTTGCTACTGCTTTTATCCATGACTTATACATGTTCCTGTAACTATGAGATTATGCAACTCCCGTTTACCGGAGGAACACTTTGGGTGCTACCAAACGTCACAACGTAACTGGGTGATTATAAAGGAGTACTTCAGGTGTCTCCAAAGGCAGATGTTGGGTTGGCGTATTTCGAGATTAGGTTTTGTCACTCCGATTGTCGGAGAGGTATCTCTGGGCCCTCTCGGTAATACACATCATGAAGCCTTGCAAGCATTACAACCGATGAGTTAGCTGTGAGATGATGTATTACGGAACGAGTAAAGAGACTTGCGTAACGAGATTGAACTAGGTATTGGATACCGACGATCGAATCTCGGGCAAGTAACATACCGATGACAAAGGAACAACGTATGTTGTTATGCGGTCCGACCGATAAAGATCTTCGTAGAATATGTAGGAACCAATATGGGCATCCAGGTCCCGCTGTTGGTTATTGACCGAGACGTGTCTCGGTCATGTCTACATTGTTCTCGAACCGTAGGGTCCGCACGCTTAAGGTTTCGATGGCGGTTATTATGAGTTTATGTATTTTGATGTACCGAAGAAGTTCGAGTCCCGGATGTGATCACGGACATGACGAGGAGTCTCGAAATGGTCGAGACATAAAGATTGATATATTGGAAGCCTATATTTGGAGTTGGAATGGTTCGGGTGAAAACGGAATTTACGGAGTACCGGAGGTTACTGGAACCCCCGGGAACTAAATGGGCCTTAGTGGGCCTCGAGGGAGAAGAGGAGGGCCGGCCAGGGCAGGGCGCGCCTCCCCTAGTCCGAATAGGACAAGGAGGCGGCGCCCCTTCCTCTTCCCCTCCCCAATCCTACTCCAACTAGGAAGGGGAGTCCTACTCGGTGGGAGTAGGACTCCTCCGCAGCGCCTCCCTTGGGCCGGCCGCACCTCCCCCTCCCTCCTTTATATACGGGGCAAGGGGCACCCTAGAACACACAAGTTTGATCTACGGATCGTTCCTTAGCCGTGCGGTGCCCCCTCCACCATATTCCACCTCGGTCATATCGTCATGAAGCTTAGGCGAAGCCCCTCGCTAGTAGAACATCAAGATCGCCACCACGCCGTCGTCTTGTGGAACTCTCCTCGACACTCGGCTGGATCGAGTACGAGGGACGCCATCGAGCTGTACGTGTGTCAAGAACTCGGGGCGCCGAGTAACGGCGCCGGATCGGTCGGATCGCGAGGAGAAGCGTCGACTACTTCCTCTACGTTGTGATCGCTCCGCCGGGTCTCGAGGGTACGTAGACAACACTCTCCCCTCTCGTTGCTATACATCACCATGATCTTGCGTGTGCGTAGGAAATTTTTGAAATTACTACGTTCCCCAACAGTGGCATCCGAGCCTAGGTTTTTATGGTTTGATGTTTTGCACGAGTAGAACACAAGTGAGTTGTGGGCGATACAAGTCATACTACCTACCAGCATGTCATACTTTGGTTCAGCGGTATTGTGAGATGAAGCGGCCCAGACCGACATTATGCGTACGCTTACGCGAGACTGGTTTCACCGCCACGAGCACTCGTTGCTTAAAGGTGACTGGTGGGTGTCTGTCTCTCTCACTTTAGTTGAACCGAGTGTGGCTACGCCCGGTCCTTGAGAAGGTTAAAACAGAGTCTATTTGACGAAGTATCGTTGTGGTTTTGATGCGTAGGTGAGACTGGTTCTTGCTTAAGCTCGTAGCAGCCACGTAAAATTTGCAACAACAAAGTAGAGGACGTCTAACTTGTTTTTGCAGGGCATGTTGTGATGTGATATGGTCAAGACGTGATGCTATATTTTATTGTATGAGATGATCATGTTTTGTAACCGAAGTTATCGGCAACTGGCTGGAGCCATATGGTTGTCGCTTATTGTATGCAAAGCAATCGCCTGTAATGCTTTACTTTATCACTAAGCGGTAGCGATAGTCGAGAAGCATAAGATTGGCGAGACGACAACGATGCTACGATGGAGATCAAGGTGTTGCGCCGGTGGCGATGGTGATCATGGTGGTGCTGCAGAGATGGAGATCACGAAGCACAAGATGATGATGACCATATCATATCACTTATATTGATTTGCATGTGATGTTTATCCTTTATGCATCTTATCTTGCTTTGATTGACGGTAGCATTATAAGATGATCTCTCACTAAATTATCAAGAAGTGTTCTCCCCGAGTATGCACCGTTGCCAAAGTTCGTCGTGCCCAGACACCACGTGATGATCGGTGTGATAAGCTCTACGTCCATCTACAACGGGTGCAAGCCAGTTTTGCACACGCAGAATACTCGGGTTATACTTGACGAGCCTAGCATATGCAGATATGGCCTCGGAACACGGAGACCGAAAGGTCGGCGTGAATCATATAGTAGATATGATCAACATAAGATGTTCACCATTGAAAACTACTCCATTTCACGTGATGATCGGTTATGGTTTAGTTGATTTGGATCACGTGATCACTTAAGATGACTAGAGGATGTCTGTCTAAGTGGGAGTTCTTAAGTAATATGATTAATTGAACTTAAATTTATCATGAACTTAGTACCGATAGTATCTTGCTTGTTTATGTTTGTTTGTAGATAGATGGCTCGTCTTTGTTGTTCCGTTGAATTTTAATCGTTCCTTGAGAAAGCAAAGTTGAAAGATGATGGTAGCAATTACACGGATTGGGTCCGTAATTTGAGGATCATCCTCATTGCTGCACTGAAGAGTTACGTCTGGATGCACCGCTGGGTGCGAACCTGCTGCTTTGGAGCAACACCGGATGTTGTGAGCGTCTGGCGAGCAAAGCTGATGACTACTCTATAGTTCGATGTGCCATGCTTTACGGCTTAGAACCGGGACTTCAACGACGTTTTGAACATCATGGAGCATATGAGATGTTCCAGAGTTGAAGTTAATATTCAGCAGAATGCCCGGATTGAGAGATATGAAGTCTCCAATAAGTTCTATAGCTGCAAGATGGAGGAGAATAGTTACATTAGTGAGCACATACTCGGAATGTCGGGTACTACAATCACTTGACGCAATTGGGAGTTAATCTTCCGGATGATTGTGTCATTGATGAATTCTTCAATCACGCCACCAAGCTACAAAGGCTTCGTGATGAACTATAATATGCAAGGGTTAGTAAAGACTATACCGAGCTCTTCGCAATGCTAAAGGCTGCGGAGGTAGAAATCAAGAAGGAGCATCAAGTGTTGATGGTCAATAAGACCACTAGTTTCAAGAAGAAAGGCAAAGGAAGAAGAAGGGAACTTCAAGAAGAACAGCAAGCAAGTTGCTGCTCAGAGAAGAAACCCAAGTCCGGACCTAAGCCTGGCGAAAGTGCTTTTACCGCAAGCGACATGGTCCTTTGGAAGCGGAACTGCCCCAAGTATTTGGCGGATAAGAAGGATGGCAAGGTGAACAAAGGTATATGTGATATACATGTTATTGATGTGTACCTTACTAGAGCTCGCAGTAGCACTGGTATTTGATACTAGTTCATTGCTAATATTTGCAACTCAAGCAGGGACTACGGATTAAGCGAACACCGGCAAAGGACGAGGTGACGATCGCGCGTGGGAAATGGTTCCATAGTCGATGTGATCGCGGTCGGCACGCTACCTCTACATCTACCTTGGGATTAGTTTTAGACCTAAATAATTGTTATTTGGTGCCTGCGTTGAGCATGAACATTATATCTGGATCTTGTTTGATGCGAGACGGTTATTCATTTAAATCGAGAGAATAATGGTTGTTCTATTTATATGAGTAATATCTTTTATGGTCATGCACCCTTGAGGAGTGGTCTATTTTGTTAAATCTCGATAGTAGTGATACACATATTCATAATGTTGAAACCAAAAGATGCAGAGTTGATAATGATAGTGCAACTTATTTGTGGCATTGCCGTTTAGGTCATATCGGTATAAAGCGCATGAAGAAACTCCATCTTGATGGACTTTTGGAGTCACTTGATTATGAATCACTTGGCACTTGCGAACCGTGCCTCATGGGCAAGATGACTAAAACCCCGTTCTCCGGTACTATGGAGAGAGCAACAGATTTGTTGGAAATCATACATACAGATGTATGTGGTCCGATGAATGTTGAGGCTCGTGGCGGATATCGTTATTTTCTCACCTTCACAGATGACTTAAGCAGATATGGGTATATCTACTTAATGAAACATAAGTCTGAAACATTTGAAAAGTTCAAAGAATTTCAGAGTGAAGTTGAAAATCATCGTAATAAGAAAATTAAATTTCTACAATCTGATCGTGGAGGTGAATATTTGAGTTCTGAGTTTGGTCTACATTTGAAACAATACGGAATAGTTTAGCAACTCACGCCACCCGAACACCACAGCGTAATGGTGTGTCCGAGCGTCGTGTCGTACTTTACTAGATATGGTACGATCTATGATGTCTCTTACAGATTTACCGCTATCATTTTGGGGTTATGCTCTAGAGGCGGCCGCATTCACCTGAATAGAACACCGTCAAAATCCGTTGAGGCGACACCTTATGAACTATGGTTTGGCAAGAAACCAAAGTTGTCATTTCTTAAAGTTTGGGGATGCGATGCTTATGTGAAAAAGCTTCAACTGATAAGCTCGAACCCAAATCGGAGAAATGTGTCTTCATAGGATACCCAAAGGAGACAGTTGGGTACACCTTCTATCACAGATCCGAAGGCAAGACATTCGTTGCTAAGAATGGATCCTTTCTAGAGAAGGAGTTTCTCTCGAAAGAAGTGAGTGGGAGGAAAGTAGAACTTGATGAGGTAATTGTACCTTCTCCCTTACTTGAAAGTAGTTTGTCGCAGAAACCGGTTTCTGAGACATCTACACCAAGTAGTGAGGAAGTTAATGATGTTGATCATGAAACTTCAGATCAAGTTACTACTGAGAACCACGAGATCAACCAGAGTAAGATCCGCACTGAGTGGTGCGGTAATCCTGTTCGGAAATCATGCTACTAGATCATGATGAACCTACGAACTATGAAGAAGCGATGGTGAGCCCAGATTCCGCAAAATGGCTTGAGGCCATGAAATCGAGATGGGATCCATGTATGAAAACAAAGTATGGACTTTGGTTGACTTGCCGAGGGTAGGCAAGCAATAGAAAACAAGTGGATCTTCAAGAAGAAGACCGACGCCGACGGTAATGTTATCGTCTACAAAGCTTGACTTGTCGCAAAGGGTTTTCGACAAGTTCAAGGGATTGACTACGATGAGACCTTCTCACCCGTAGCGATGCTTAAGTCTGTCCGAATCATGTTAGCAATTGCGCATTTTATGATTATGAAATTTGGCAAATGGATGTAAAGACTGCATTCTGAATGGATTTACGGAAGAAGAGTTGTATATGATGCAACCGAAGGTTTTATCGATCCAAAGGAGCTAACAAAGTATGCAAGCTCCAATGATCCATCTATGGACTGGTGCAAGCATCTCGGAGTTGGAATAAACGCTTTGATAGTGTGATCAAAGCATTTGGGTTTATCTGAGACTTTTGGAGAAGCTCAGATTTACAAGAAAGTGAGTGGGAGCTCTGTAGCATTTACGATATTATATGTAGATGACATATTGCTGATCGAAATGATATAGAATTCTGGATAGCATAAAGGGATACTTGAATAAGAGTTTTCAATGAAAGACCTCGGTGAAGCTGCTTACATATTGGGCATTAAGATCTATAGAGATAGGTCAAGACGCTTAATTGGACTTTCACAAAGCACATACCTTGACAAAATTTTGAAGAAGTTCAAAATGGATCAAGCAAAGAAAGGGTTCTTGCCGTGTTACAAGGTGTGAAGTTGAGTAAGACTCAATGCCCGACCACTGCAGAAGATAGAGAGAAAATGAAAGATGTTCCTATGCTTCAGCCATAGGCTCTATCATGTATGCAATCTTGTGTACCAGACCTGATGTGTGCCTTGCTATAAGTTTAGCAGGAGGTACCAAAGTAATCCAGAGTGGATCATTGGACAGCGGTCAAGAACATCTGAAATACGAAAAGGACTAAGGATATGTTTCTCGTATATGGAGGTGACAAAGAGCTCATCGTGAGCAGTTACGTTGATGCAAGCTTTGACACCGATCCAGACGATTCTAAATCGCAGACCGGATCGTGATTTACACTAAACGGAGGAGCTGTCGGTTGGTGCAGTTCTAAACAAAGCGTCATAGCGGGATCTACATGTGAAGCGGAGTACATAGCAGCTTCGGAAGCAGCTAATGAAGGAGTGCGGATGAAGGAGTTCATATCCGATCTAGGTGTCATACCTAGTGCATCGGGTCCAATGAAAATCTTCGTGACAATCTTCGAGCAATTGCCTTAGCGAAGGAATCCAGATTTCACAAGAGGACCAAGCACATCAAGAGACGCTTCAATTCCATCCGAGACTTAGTCGGTGGGAGACATAGAGATTTGCAAGATACATACGGATCTGAATGTTGCGAGACCGTTGACTAAGCCTCTTCCACGAGCAAAACATGATCAGCACCAAGACTCCATGGGTGTTAGAATCATTACTATGTAATCTAGATTATTGACTCTAGTGCAAGTGGGAGCTGAAGGAAATATGCCCTAGAGGCAATAATAAAGTTATTATTTATTTCCTTATTTCATGATAAATGTTTATCATTCATGCTAGAATTGTATTAACGGAAACATGATACATGTGTGAATGCATAAACAAACAACATGTCACTAGTATGCCTCTACTAGACTAGCTTGTTAATCAAAGATGGTTATGTTTCCTAACCATGAACAAAGAGTTGTTATTTGATTAACAAGGTCACATCATTAGTAGAATGATCTCGATTGACATGACCCATTCCATTAGCTTAGCACTCGATCGTTTAGTATGTTGCTCTGCTTTTATCCATGACTTATACATGTTCCTGTAACTATGAGATTATGCAACTCCGTTTACGGAGGAACACTTTGGGTGCTACCAAACGTCTGGCGAATCGGGTGATTATAAAGGAGTACTACAGGTGTCTCCAAAGGCGATGTTGGGTTGGCGTATTTGAGATTAGGTTTTGTCACTCCGATTATCGGAGAGGTATCTCTGGGCCCTCTCGGTAATACACATCACTGAAGCCTTGCAAGCATTACAACTAATGAGTTAGCTGTGAGATGATGTATTACGGAACGAGTAAAGAGACTTGCGGTAATGAGATTGAACTAGGTATTGGATACCGACGATCGAATCTCGGGCAAGTAACATACCGATGACAAAGGGAACAACGTATGTTGTTATGCGGTCGACCGATAAAGATCTTCGTAGAATATGTAGGAACCAATATGGGCATCCAGGTCCGCTGTTGGTTATTGACCGAGGCGTGTCTCGGTCATGTCTACATTGTTCTCGAACCGTAGGGTCCATGCACGCTTAAGGTTTCGATGATAGTTATTATGAGTTTATGTATTTTGATGTACCGAAGAAGTTCGAGTCCGGATGTGATCACGGACATGACGAGGAGTCTCGAAATGGTCGAGACATAAAGATTGATATATTGGAAGCCTATATTTGGAGTTCGGAATGGTTCGGGTGAAAACGGAATTTCTGAGTACCGGAGGTTACGGAACCCCGGGAACTAAATGGGCCTTAGTGGGCCTCGAGGGAGAAGAGGAGGGGCGGCCGGGGCAGGCGCGCCCTCCCCTAGTCCGAATAGGACAAGGGGGGGGCGGCGCCCCCTTCCTCTTCCCTCCCCAATCCTACTCCAACTAGGAAGGGGAGTCCTACTCGGTGGGAGTAGGACTCCTCAGCCGCCTCCCTTGGGCGGCCGCACTCCCCCTCCCTCCTTTATATACGGGGCAAGGGGCACCCTAGAACACACAAGTTTGATCTACGGATCGTTCCTTAGCCGTGTGCGGTGCCCCTCCACCATATTCCACCTAGGTCATATCGTCATGAAGCTTAAGCGAAGCCCTGCGCTAGTAGAACATCAAGATCGTCCACCACGCCGTCGTCTTGTGGAACTCTCCCTCGACACTCGGCTGGATCGAGTCGAGGGACGTCATCGAGTTGTACGTGTGTCAAGAACTCGGGGCGCCGGAGTAACTGCGCCGGGATCGGTCGGATCGCGAGGAGAACGTCGACTACTTCCTCTACGTTGTGATCGCTTCGCCGGGTCTCACGAGGGTACGTAGACAACACTCTCCCCTCTCGTTGCTATACATCACCATGATCTTGCCTGTGCGTAGGAAATTTTTTGAAATTACTACGTTCCCCAACAGTAATTACTTTACTTTATTACCAAACCGTTAGCCATAGTAGTAGAAGTAATAGTTGGCGAGACAACTTCATGGAGACACGATGATGGAGATCATGATGATGGAGATCATGGTGTCATGCCGGTGACGATGATGATCATGGAGCCCCGAAGATGGAGATCAAAAGGAGCAAAATGATATTGGCCATATCATGTCACTTTTGATTGCATGTGATGTTTATCATGTTTATGCATCTTATTTGCTTAGAACGACGGTAGTAAATAAGATGATCCCTCATTAAAATTTCAAGAAAGTGTTCCCCCTAACCGTGCACCGTTGCGAAGGTTCGTTGTTTCGAAGCACCACGTGATGATCGGGTGTGATAGATTCTAATGTTCGAATACAACGGGTGTAAGCCAGATTTACACACGCAATACACTTAGGTTGACTTGACGAGCCTAGCGTGTACAGACATGGCCTCGGAACACGGAAGACCGAAAGGTCGAGCATGAGTCGTATAGAAGATACGATCAACATGAAGATGTTCACAGACGTTGACTAGTCCGTCTCACGTGATGATCGGACACGGCCTAGTTGACTCGGATTATGTAATCACTTAGATGACTAGAGGGATGTCTATCTGAGTGGGAGTTCATAAGATGAACTTAATTATCCGGAACATAGTCAAAAGGTTTTTGCAAATTATGTCGTGGCCCGAGCTTTAGTTCTACTATTTTAGATACATTCCTAGAGAAAATTCAGTTGAAAGTTGATAGTAGCGATTATGCGGACTAGGTCCGTAAACTGAGGATTGTCCTCGTTGCTTCGTAGAAGGCTTATGTCCTTAATGCACCGCTCGGTGTGCTGAACCTCGAACATCGTTTGTGGATGTTGCGAACATCTGACATACACGTTTCGATGACTACGTGATAGTTCAGTGCATAATGTTAAATGGTTTAGAATTGAGGCAGCGAAGACATTTTTGAAATGTCATAGAACATATGAGATGTTTCAAGAGCTGAAATTGGGATTTCAGGCTCGTGCCCACGTCAAGAGGTATAAGACCTCCGACGAGTTTCTTAGCCTGCAAACTAAGGAGAAAAGCTCAATCGTTGAGCTTGTGCTCGGATTGTTTGAGTACAACAATCACTTGAATCGAGTGGGAGTTGATCTTCCAGATGAGATAGTGATGTTTCTCCAAAGTCATTGCCACCAAGCTGCTAGAGCTTCGTGATGAACTATAACATATCAGGGATAGATATGATGATCCTTGAAATATTCGCGATGTTTGACACCGCGAAAGTAGAAATCAAGAAGGAGCATCAATTGTCGATGGTTAGTGAAACCACTAGTTTCAAGAAGGGCAAGGGCAAGAAGGGATACTTCATGAAACGGCAAATCAGCTGCTGCTCTAGTGGAGAAACCGAGGTTGAACCCAAACACGAGACTAAGTGCTTACGTAATAAGGGGAACGATCCTTTGAAGCGAATTACCCTAGATACTTGGTAGATGAGAAGGTGGCAAGGTCGATAGAAGTATATTGGATATACATTATGTTAATGTGTACTCTAATAGTACTCCTAGTAGCACCAGGGTATTAGATACCGGTTCGGTGCTAAGTGTTAGTAACTCGAAATAAAAGGCTGCGGAGTAGAGGGAGACTAGCTAAAGGTGAGCTGGCAATATGTGTTGGAAGTTTTCCAAGCTTGATGTGATCAAGCATCGCACGCTCCCTCTAACATCGAGATTGGTGTTAAACCTAAATAATTGTTATTTGGTGTTTGCGTTGAGCATATACATGATTGGATTATGTCTATCGCAATATGGTTATTCATTTAAGGAGAATAATGGTTACTCTATTTATTTGAATAATACCTTCAATGGTCTTACACCCAAAATGAATGGTTTATTTAATCTCGATCGTAGTGATACACATGTTAATGCCAAAAGATATAAGATAGTAATGATAGTACCACCTACTTGTGGCACTGCCATGTAAGTCATATTGGTATAAAACGCATGAAGAAGCTCCATGTTGATGGATCTTTGGACTCACTCGTAAAAGTTTGAGACATGCGAACCATGACTATTGGTGTATATGCATGAAGAAACTCCATGCAAATGGACCGTTTCGACTCACTTGATTTTGAATCACTTGAGACATGCAAATCATACCACATGGGCAAGATGATTTGAAAGCCTCGTTTCGATAAAATGGAACAAGAAAGCAACTTGTTGGAAGTAATACATTTTGATGTGTGTAGTCCAATGAGTGTTGAGGCACTTGATGGATATCGTTATGTTCTTACTTCACGGATGATTTGAGTGAATCTTGAGTATATTTACTTGATGAAACACAAGTCTGAATTATTGAATGGTTCAAGTAATTTTAGAGTGAAGTTGAAGAGCATCGTGACAAGAGGATAAAATGTCTATGATATGATCATAGAGATGAGTATCTGAGTTCTGAGCTTTGGCACATAATTAAGACATTGTGAAATTGTTTCACAATTAATACCGCCTGGAACACCATAATGTGATGGTGTGTCCGAACATCATAGTTGCACCCTATTGGATATGGTGCGTACCATGATGTCTCTTATCGAATTACCACTATCGTTCATGGGTTAGGCATTAGAGACAACCGCACTCACTTTAAATAGGGAACCACGTAATTCCGTTGAGACGACACCGTTTGAACTATGGTTTGGAGAAACCTAAGTTGTCGTTTCTTAAAAGTTTGGGGCTGCGACGCTTATGTGAAAAAGTTTCAGGTTGATAAGCTCGAACCCAAAGCAGATAAAATGCATCTTCATAGGACACCCAAAACAGTTGGGTATACCTCCTAATTCAGATCCAAAAGCAATAGGGATTGTTTATTGAATCGGGTCCTTTCTCGAGGAAGAGTTTTCTCGAAAATTGAGTGGGAGGATGGTGGAGACTTGATATGGTTACTGAACCGTCACTACAACTAGTGTGTAGCAGGGCATGGGAAGTTGTTCCTGTGGCACCTACACCAATTGAAGTGGAAGCTTATGATAGTAATCATGAAACTTCGGATCAAGTCACTACCAAACCTCGTAGGTCGACAAGGATGCGCACTACTTCAGAGTGGTACTTAATCCTGTCTTGGAGGTCATGTTGCTAGTCAACAATGAACCTACGAGCTATGGAGAAGCGATGGTGGGCCCGTATTCCGACAAATGGTTAGAAGCCATGAAATCCGAGATAGGATTCATGTATCAGAACAAAGTATGAACTTTGGTGGACTTGCCCGATGATTGGCAAACCATTGAGATAAATGGATCTTTAAGAAGAAGACGGATATGGACGGTAAAGTTGCCGTCTATGAAGCTCGACTTGTGGCAAAGAGTCTGTTCACAAGTTCAAGGAGTTAACTACGATGAGATTTTCTCATCCGTAGCGATGCTTAAGTCCGTCGGAATCATGTTATCATTAGCTGCATTTATGAAATCTGGCCGATGGATGTCAAAACAAGTTTCCTTACCGGCCAGTAAGGAAAGGTTGTATGTGATACAATCAGAAAGGTTTTGTCGATCCTAAGGATGCTAAAAGGTATGCTAGCTCCAGCGATCCTTCCATGGACTAGAGCAAGCATCTCGGAGTCAGAATATACGCTTTGATGGAGTGATCAAAGTTTTTGGGTTTATACAAAGTTTGTTAGAAACTTGTATTTACAATAAAGTGAGTGGGAGCACTACAACATTTCTGATAAGTATATGTGAATGACATATTGTTGATCCGAAATGATGTAAAATTTCTGGAAAGCATAAAGGGTTGTTTGAAAGGAGTTTTTCAAAGGAAAACCTGGATTAAGCTGCTTGAACATTGAGCATCAAGATCTATAAGGATAGATCAAAACGCTTAATGGTACTTTCAAATGAGCACATACCTTGACATGATCTTTAAGGTGTTCAAGATGGATCAGTCAAAGAAGGAGTTCTTGCCTGAGTTGTAAGGTATGAAGTTAAGACTTAATGCTGGACCACGGCAGAAGAGAGAGAAAGGACAAAGGTCGTCCCCTATGCTTTAGATGTAGGCTCTACAATATGCTATGCTGAGTACCGCACCTGATGTGTGCCTTGCCACGTGTCTGGCAAAGGGGTACAAGAGTGATCCAGAATGGATCATTGGACAATGATCAAAATTGTCCTTGGAGTAATAAGGACATGTTTCTCGATTATGGAGGTGATAAAGAGTTCGGTGTAAAGGGTTACGTCGATGCAAGCTTTAACACCTATCCGAATGACTCTGAGTAGCAAACCGGATACGTATAGTGGAGCAACCGTTTGGAATAGCTCCAAGTGGAGCGTGGAAGCAGCATTTACAATATGACCTAGAGATTTGTGAAGTACATACGGATATGAATGTTGCAGACCCGTTGACTAAAACCTCTCTCACAAGCAAACATGATCAAACCAAAAAACTCATTGAGTCTTACTCACATGATGATGTGAACTAGTTTATTGACACTAGTAAACTCTTTGGATGTTGGTCACATGGCGATGCGACCTGTGAGTGTTAATCACATGGCGATGTGAACTAGATTATTGACTCTAGTGCAAGTGGGAGACTGTTGGAAATATGCCCTAGAGGCAATAATAAATTAGTTATGATTATTATATTTCCTTGTTCATGATAATCGTTTATTATCCATGCTATAATTGTATTGATAGGAAACTTAGATACATGTGTGGATACATAGACAACACCATGTCCCTAGTAAGCCTCTAGTTGACTAGCTCGTTGATCAATAGATGGTTACGGTTTCCTCACCATGGACATTGGATGTCGTTGATAACGGGATCACATCATTAGGAGAATGATGTGATGGACAAGACCCAATCCTAAGCCTAGCACAAAGATTGTGTAGTCCGTATGCTAAAGCTTTTCTAATGTCAAGTATCATTTCCATAGACCATGAGATTGTGCAACTCCCGGATGCCGTAGGAATGCTTTGGGTGTACCAAACGTCACAACGTAACTGGGTGGCTATAAAGGTACACTACGGGTATCTCCGAAAGTGTATGTTGGGTTGGCACGAATCGAGACTTGGATTTGTCACTCCGTGTGACGGAGAGGTATCTCTGGGCCCACTCGGTAGGACATCATCATAATGTGCGCAATGTGACCAAGGGGTTGATCACGGGATGATGTGTTACGGAACGAGTACAGAGACTTGCCGGTAACGAGATTGAACAAGGTATCGGGATACCGACGATCGAATCTCGGGCAAGTACTATACCGGTAGACAAAGGGAATTGTATACGGGATTGCTTGAATCCTTGACATCGTGGTTCATCCGAGGAGATCATCGTGGAACATGTGGGAGCCAACATGGGTATCCAGATCCCGCTGTTGGTTATTGGCGAGAGCTGTCTCGGTCATATCGCATGATTCCCGAACCCGTAGGGTCTACACATAAGGTTCGATGACGCTAGAGTTGTTATGGGAATTAGTGTGCAGTTACGAATGTTGTTGAGTCCGGATGAGATCCCGGATGTCACGAGGAGTTCCGGAATGGTCCGGAGGTAAAGATTTATATATGGGAAGTCCTATTTTGGCCACCGGAAAATGTTTGGGATTTTTCGGTATTGTACCGGGAAGGTTCTAGAAGGTTCCGGAGTGGAGCCCACCTGCATGGGGGACCCACATGAACGTGGGTAGTGGGGGCAAGGCCCCACACCCCTGGTCAAGGTGCACCAACATCCCCCCTTGGAAGGAATAAGATCATATCCCGAGGGGATAAGATCAAGATCCCTAAAAAAGGGGCATAACAATCGGTGGGGAAGGAAATGATGGGATTTCTTTCCTCCCACCTTTGCCAACGCCCCAATGGACTTGGAGGACAAGAAACCAGCCCCCTCCACCCCTATATATAGTGGGAGGCGCATGGGAGCTTCACCCTTGCCCCTGGCGCAACCCTCTCCCTCCCCAACACCTCCTCCTCCTCCTCCGTAGTGCTTGGCGAAGCTCTGCCGGAGAACAACAAGCTCCACCACCACGCCGTCGTGCTGCCGGAGCTCTCCCTCAACTTCTCCTCTCCCTTGCTGCATCAAGAAGGAGGAGACGTCCCCGGGCTGTACGTGTGTTGAACGCGGAGGCGCCGTCCGTTCGGCGCTAGATCGGATCTTCCGCGATTTGAATCGCCGCAAGTACGACTCCATCAACCACGTTCTTGTAACGCTTCCGCTTAACGATCTTCAAGGGTATGAAGATGCACTCCCCTCTCTCTCGTTGCTAGTATCTCCATAGATTGATCTTGGTGATGCGTAGAAAATTTTGAATTTCTGCTACGTTCATTAAAAGTGGCATCATGAGCTAGGTCTATGCGTAGTTTCTATGCACGAGTAGAACACAAGTTGTTGTGGGCATTGATTTTGTTCAATATGCTTAACTTTACTAGTCCAATCTTGTTTCGACGGTATTGTGGGATGAAGCGGCCCGGACCGACCTTACACGTACACTTACGTGAGACAGGTTCCACCGACTGACATGCACTTGTTGCATAAGGTGGCTAGCGGGTGCCAGTCTCTCCCACTTTAGTCGGATCGGATTCGATGAAAAGGGTCGTTATGAAGGGTAAATAGCAATTGCATATCACGTTGTGGTTTTTGCGTAGGTAAGAAATGTTCTTGCTAGAAACCCATAGCAGCCACGTAAAACATGCAAACAACAATTAGAGGACGTCTAACTTGTTTTTGCAGTGTATGCTATGTGATGTGATATGGCCAAAAGATTGTGATGAATAATATATGTGATGTATGAGATTGATCATGTTCATGTAATAGGAATCACGACTTGCATGTCGATGAGTATGACAACCAGCAGAAGCCATAGGAGTTGTCTTAATTTATTGTATGACCTGCGTGTCAATAAACAACGCCATGTAATTACTTTACTTTATTACTAAACCGTTAGCCATAGTAGTAGAAGTAATAGTTGGCGAGACAACTTCATGGAGAGACGATGATGGAGATCATGGTGTCATGCCGGTGACGATGATGATCATGGAGCCCCGAAGATGGAGATCAAAAGGAGCAAAATGATATTGGCCATATCATGTCACTTTTGATTGCACGTGATGTTTATCATGTTTATGCATCTTATTTGCTTAGAACGACGGTAGTAAATAAGATGATCCCTCATTAAAATTTCAAGAAAGTGTTCCCCCTAACTGTGCACCGTTGCGAAGGTTCGTTGTTTCGAAGCACCACGTGATGATCGGGTGTGATAGATTCTAACGTTCGAATACAACGGGTGTAAGCCAGATTTACACACGCAATACACTTAGGTTGACTTGACGAGCCTAGCATGTACAGACATGGCCTCGGAACACGGAAGACCGAAAGGTCGAGCATGAGTCGTATAGAAGATACGATCAACATGAAGATGTTCACAGACGTTGACTAGTCCGTCTCACGTGATGATCGGACACGGCCTAGTTGACTCGGATCATGTAATCACTTAGATGACTAGAAAGATGTCTATCTCAGTGGGAGTTCATAAGATGAACTTAATTATCCTGAACATAGTCAAAAGGTTTTTGCAAATTATGTCGTGGCCCGCGCTTTAGTTCTACTATTTTAGATACGTTCCTAGAGAAAATTCAGTTGAAAGTTGATAGTAGCGATTATGCGGACTAGGTCCGTAAACTGAGGATTGTCCTCGTTGCTTCGTAGAAAGCTTATGTCCTTAATGCACCGCTCGGTGTGCTGAACCTCGAACGTCGTTTGTGGATGTTGCGAACATCTGACATACAAGTTTTGATGACTACGTGATAGTCAGTGCGTAATGTTAAATGGTTTAGCATTGAGGCAGCAAAGACATTTTTGAAATGTCGTAGAACATATGAGATGTTTCAAGAGCTGAAATTGGGATTTCAGGCTCGTGCCCACGTCAAGAGGTATAAGACCTCCGACGAGTTTCTTAGCCTGCAAACTAAGGAGAAAAGCTCAATCGTTGAGCTTGTGCTCGGATTGTTTGAGTACAACAATCACTTGAATCGAGTGGGAGTTGATCTTCCAGATGAGATAGTGATGTTTCTCCAAAGTCATTGCCACCAAGCTGCTAGAGCTTCGTGATGAACTATAACATATCAGGGATAGATATGATGATCCTTGAAATATTCGCGATGTTTGACACATGAAAGTAGAAATCAAGAAGGAGCATCAATTGTCGATGGTTAGTGAAACCACTAGTTTCAAGAAGGGCAAGGACAAGAAGGGATACTTCATGAAACGGCAAATCAGCTGCTGCTCTAGTGGAGAAACCCGAGGTTGAACCCAAACCTGAGACTAAGTGCTTCTGTAATAAGGGAGCGATCCTTTGAAGAGAATTACCCTAGATACTTGGTAGATGAGAAGGCTGGCAAGGTCGATAGAAGTATATTGGATATACATTATGTTAATTTGTACTCTAATAGTACTCCTAGTAGCACTAGGGTATTAGATACCGGTTCGGTTGCTAAGTGTTAGTAACTCGAAATAAAAGGTTGCGGAGTAGAGGGAGACTAGCTAAAGGTGAGCTGGCGATATGTGTTGGAAGTTTTCCAAGCTTGATGTGATCAAGCATCGCACGCTCCCTCTAACATCGAGATTGGTGTTAAACCTAAATAATTGTTATTTGGTGTTTGCGTTGAGCATAGATATGATTGGATTATGTCTATCGCAATACGGTTATTCATTTAAGGAGAATAATGGTTACTCTATTTATTTGAATAATACCTTCAATGGTCTTACACCCAAAATGAATGGTTTATTGAATCTCGATCGTAGTGATACACATGTTAATGCCAAAAGATATAAGATAGTAATGATAGTACCACCTACTTGTGGCACTGCCATGTAAGTCATATTGGTATAAAACGCATGAAGAAGCTCCATGTTGATGGATCTTTGGACTCACTCGTAAAAGTTTGAGACATGCGAACCATGACTATTGGTGTATATGCATGAAGAAACTCCATGCAAACGGACCGTTTGGACTCACTTGATTTTGAATCACTTGAGACATGCAAATCATACCACATGGGCAAGATGACTGAAAGCCTCGTTTTCAGTAAAATGGAACAAGAAAGCAACTTGTTGGAAGTAATACATTTTGATGTGTGTAGTCCAATGAGTTTGAGGCACGTGATGGATATCGTTATGTTCTTACTTCACGGATGATTTGAGTAGATCTGAGTATATTTACTTGATGAAACACAAGTCTGAATTAGTGAATGGTTCAAGTAATTCAGTGAAGTTGAAGATCATCGTGACAAGAGGATAAAATGTCTATGATATGATCATAGAGATGAGTATCTGAGTTACGTGCTTTGCACATAATTAAGACATTGTGAAATTGTTTCACAATTAATACCGCCTGGAACACCATAGTGTGATGGTGTGTCCGAACATCATAGTTGCACCCTATTGGATATGGTGCATACCATGATGTCTCTTATCGAATTACCACTATCGTTCATGGGTTAGGCATTAGAGACAACCGCACTCACTTTAAATAGGGCACCACGTGATTCCATTGAGACGACACCGTTTGAACTATGGTTTGGAGAAACCTAAGTTGTCATTTCTTAAAAGTTTGGAGCTGCGACGCTTATGTGAAAAAGTTTCAGGTTGATAAGCTCGAACCCAAAGCGGATAAAATGCATCTTCATAGGACACCCAAAACAGTTGGGTATACCTCCTAATTCAGATCCGAAAGCAATAGGGATTGTTTATTGAATCGGGTCCTTTCTCGAGGAAGAGTTTGTCTCGAAAATTGAGTGGGAGGATGGTGGACACTTGATATGGTTATTGAACCGTCACTACAACTAGTGTGTAGCAGGGCATGGGAAGTTGTTCCTGTGGCACCTACACCAATTGAAGTGGAAGCTTATGATAGTAATCATGAAAGTTCGGATCAAGTCACTACCAAACCTCGTAGGTCGACAAGGATGCGCACTACTTCAGAGTGGTACTTAATCCTGTCTTGGAGGTCATGTTGCTAGTCAACAATGAACCTACGAGCTATGGAGAAGCGATGGTTGGCCCGTATTCCGACAAATGGTTAGAAGCCATGAAATCCGAGATAGGATTCATGTATCAGAACAAAGTATGAACTTTGGTGGACTTGCTCGATGATTGGCAAACCGTTGAGATAAATGGATCTTTAAGAAGAAGACGGACATGGACGGGAATGTTGCCGTCTATGAAGCTCGACTTGTGGCAAAGAGTCTGTTCACAAGTTCAAGGAGTTGACTACGATGAGATTTTCTCATCCGTAGCGATGCTTAAGTCCGTCGGAATCATGTTAGCATTAGCTGCATTTATGAAATCTGGTCGATGGATGTCAAAACAAGTTTCCTTACCAGTTTTCGTAAGGAAAGGTTGTATGTGATACAATCAGAAAGGTTTTGTCGATCCTAAGGATGCTAAAAGGTATGCTAGCTCCAGCGATCCTTCCATGGACTAGAGCAAGCATCTCGGAGTCAGAATATACGCTTTGATGGAGTGATCAAAGTTTTTGGGTTTATACAAAGTTTGTTAGAAACTTGTATTTACAATAAAGTGAGTGGGAGCACTACAACATTTCTGATAAGTATATGTGAATGACATATTGTTGATCCGAAATGATGTAAAATTTCTGGAAAGCATAAAGGGTTGTTTGAAAGGAGTTTTTCAAAGGAAAACCTGGATTAAGCTGCTTGAACATTGAGCATCAAGATCTATAAGGATAGATCAAAACGCTTAATGGTATTTTCAAATGAGCACATACCTTGACATGATCTTTAAGGTGTTCAAGATGGATCAGTCAAAGAAGGAGTTCTTGCCTGAGTTGTAAGGTATGAAGTTAAGACTTAAAGCTCGACCACGGCAGAAGAGAGAGAAAGGACAAAGGTCATCCCCTATGCTTTAGATGTAGGCTCTACAGTATGCTATGCTGAGTACCGCACCTAGTGTGTGCCTTGCCACGTGTCTGGCAAAGGGGTACAAGAGTGATCCAGGAATGGATCATTGGACAGTTGTCAAAATTGTCCTTGGAGTAATAAGGACATGTTTCTCGATTATGGAGGTGATAAAGAGTTCGGCGTAAAGGGTTACGTCGATGCAAGCTTTAACACCTATCCGAATGACTCTAAGTAGCAAACAGGATACGTATAGTGGAGCAACCGTTTGGAATAGCTCCAAGTGGAGCGTGGAAGCAACATTTACAATATGACCTAGAGATTTGTGAAGTACATACGGATATGAATGTTGCAGACCCATTGACTAAAACCTCTCTCACAAGCAAACATGATCAAACCCCAGAACTCATTGAGTCTTACTCACATGATGATAACTAGTTTATTGCCACTAGTAAACTCTTTGGATGTTGGTCACATGGCGATGCGACCTGTGAGTGTTAATCACATGGCGATGTGAACTAGATTATTGACTCTAGTGCAAGTGGGAGACTGTTGGAAATATGCCCTAGAGGCAATAATAAATTAGTTATGATTATTATATTTCCTTGTTCATGATAATCGTTTATTATCCATGCTATAATTGTATTGATAGGAAACTCAGATACATGTGTGGATACATAGACAACACCATGTCCCTAGTAAGCCTCTAGTTGACTAGCTCGTTGATCAATAGATGGTTACGGTTTCCTGACCATGGACATTGGATGTCGTTGATAACGGGATCACATCATTAAGAGAATGATGTGATGGACAAGACCCAATCCTAAGCCTAGCACAAAGATTGTGTAGTCCTTATGCTAAAGCTTTTCTAATGTCAAGTATCATTTCCATAGACCATGAGATTGTGCAACTCCCGGATGCTGTAGGAATGCTTTGGGTGTACCAAACGTCACAACGTAACTGGGTGGCTATAAAGGTACACTACGGGTATCTCCGAAAGTGTCTGTTGGGTTGGCACGAATCGAGACTTGGATTTGTCACTCCGTGTGAAGGAGAGGTATCTCTGGGCCCACTCGGTAGGACATCATCATAATGTGCACAATGTGACAAAGGGGTTGATCACGGGATGATGTGTTACGGAACGAGTAAAGAGACTTGCCGGTAACGAGATTGAACAAGGTATCGGGGTACCGACGATCGAATCTCGGGCAAGTACTATACCGGTAGACAAAGGGAATTGTATACGGGATTGCTTGAATCCTTGGCATTGTGGTTCATCCGAGGAGATCATCGTGGAACATGTGGGAGCCAACATGGGTATCCAGATCCCGCTGTTGGTTATTGGCCAGAGAGCTGTCTCGGTCATGTCTGCATGATTCCCGAACCCGTAGGGTCTACACACTTAAGGGTCGGTGACGCTAGAGTTCTTATGGGAATTTGTGTGCAGTTACCGAATGTTGTTCAGAGTCCCGGATGAGATCCCGGACGTCACGAGGAGTTCCGGAATGGTCCGAAGGTAAAGATTTATATATGGAAAGTCCTATTTTGGCCACCGGAAAATGTTCGGGATTTTTCGGTATTGTACAGGGAAGGTTCTAGAAGGTTCTGGAGTGGGGCCCACCTGCATGGGGGGACCCACATGAACGTGGGTAGTGGGGGCAAGGCCCCACACCCCTGGTCAAGGTGCACCAACATCCCCCCTTAGAAGGAATAAGATCATATCCCGAGGGGATAAGATCAAGATCCCTAAAAAAGGGGGATAACAATCGGTGGGGAAGGAAATGATGGGATTTCTTTCCTCCCACCTTTGCCAACGCCCCAATGGACTTGGAGGACAAGAAACCAGCCCCCTCCACCCCTATATATAGTGGGGAGGCGCATGGGAGCTTCACCCTTGCTCCTGGCACAGCCCTCTCCCTCCCCAACACCTCCTCCTCCTCCGTAGTGCTTGGCGAAGCTCTGCCGGAGAACTGCAAGCTCCACCACCACGTCGTCATGCTGCCGGAGCTCTCCCTCAACTTCTCCTCTCCCCTTGCTGGATCAAGAAGGAGGAGACGTCATCGGGCTGTACGTGTGTTGAACGCGGAGGCACCGTCCGTTCGGCGCTAGATCGGATCTTCCGCGATTTGAATCGCCGCGAGTACGACTCCATCAACCATGTTCTTGTAACGCTTCCGCTTAACGATCTTCAAGGGTATGAAGATGCACTCCCCTCTCTCTCGTTGCTAGTATCTCCATAGATTGATCTTGGTGATGCGTAGAAAATTTTGAATTTCTGCTACGTTCCCTAACATGGGTGTCGTCCCCTCCTTGGAGGCGTCGATGTGGTGTGGCGACACCTCACTCTCCCTCACTTGGTTGGTTGTCTCTGTTGGAAATATGCCCTAGCGGCAATAATAAAAGTATTATTATATTTCCTTGTTCATGATAATTGTCTTTTATTCATGCTATAATTGTATTATCCGGAAATCGTAATACACGTGTGAATACATAGACCACAATATGTCCCTAGTGAGCCTCTAGTTGACTAGCTCGTTGTGATTAACAGATAGTCATGGTTTCCTGGCTATGGACATTGGATGTCGTTGATAACGGGATCACATCATTAGGAGAATGATGTGATGGACAAGACCCAATACTAAGCATAGCACAAAGATCGTAGTTCGTTTGCTAGAGCTTTTCTAATGTCAAGTATCTCTTCCTTAGACCATGAGATCGTGTAACTCCGGATACCGTAGGAGGGATTTGGGTGTATCAAACGTCACAACGAATCGGGTGACTATAAAGGTGCACTACAGGTATCTCCGAAAGTGTCTATTGGGTTGACACGGATCGAGACGGGATTTGTCACTCCGTGCAAACGGAGAGGTATCTCTGGGCCCACTCGGTAGTACATCATCATAATGTGCACAATGTGACCAAGGGGTTGATCACGGGATGATGTGTTGCGAAACGAGTAAAGAGACTTGCCGGTAACGAGATTGAACAAGGTATCGGTATACCGACGATCGAATCTCGGGCAAGTAAAATACCGCTAGACAAAGGGAATTGTATACGGGATCGATTGAGTCCTTGACATCGTGGTTCATCCGATGAGATCATCGTGGAACATGTGGGAGCCAACATGGTTATCCAGATCCCGCTGTTGGTTATTGACTGGAGAACGTCTCGGTCATGTCTACATGTCTCCCGAACCCGTAGGGTCTACACACTTAAGGTTCGATGACGCTAGGGTTATAAAGGAAGTTTGTATGTGGTTCTTGAATGTTGTTCGAGTCCGGATGAGATCCGGACGTCACGAGGAGTTCCGGAATGGTCCGGAGGTAAAGATTTATATATGGGAAGTCCTATTTTGGCCACCGGAAAATGTTCGGATTTTTCGGTATTGTACCGGAAGGTTCTAGAAGGTTCCAGAGTGGGGCCCACCTGCATGGGGGACCCACATGAATGTGGGTAGTGGGGTCAAGGCCCCACACCCCTGGTCAAGGCGCACCAAGATCCCTCCTTAGAAGGAATAAGATCATATCCCGAAGGGATAAGATCGAGATCCCTAAAAAAGGGGGATAACAATCGGTGGGGAAGGAAATGATGGGATTTCTTTCCTCCCACCTTGGCCAACGCCCCAATGGACTTGGAGGGCAAGAAACCAGCCCCTCCACCCCTATATATAGTGGGGAGATGCATGGGAGCTGAACACGAAGTTCTGGCGCAGCCCTCCCCCTCTCCCAAGTCCTCCTCCTCTCCCGCGGTGCTTGGCGAAGCCCTGCAGGATTGCCATGCTCCTCCACCACCACCACGCCGTCGTGCTGCTGCTGGATGGAGTCTTCCTCAACCTCTCCCTCTCTCCTTGCTGGATCAAGGCATGGGAGACGTCACCGGGCTGTACGTGTGTTGAACGCGGAGGTGCCGTCCGTTCGGCACTAGGATCTCCGGTGATTTGGATCACGACGCAGTACGACTCCTTCAACCCCGTTCTCTTGAACGCTTCCGCTTAGCGATCTACAAGGGTATGTAGATGCACTCTCCTTCCCCTCGTTGCTAGCCTCTCCATGGATAGATCTTGGTGACTCGTAGGAAAATTTTGAATTTCTGCTACGTTCCCCAACAGTGGCATCATGAGCTAGGTCTATTGCGTAGATTCTTTCCACGAGTAGAACACAAAGTAGTTGTGGGCATTGATGTTGTTCAATATGCTTACCGTTACTAGTCCAATCTTGTTTCGATGGTATTGTGGGATGAAGCGGCCCGGACCGACCTTACACGTACTCTTACGTGAGACAGGTTCCACCGATTGACATGCACTTCGTGCATAAGGTGGCTAGCGGTGCCGCCTCCCACTTTAGTCGAACGGATTCGATGAAAAGGGTCCTTATGAAGGGTAAACAGCAATTGGCATATCACGTTGTGGTTTTGCGAGGTAAGAAACGTTCTTGCTAGAAACCCATAGCAGCCACGTAAAACATGCAAACAACAATTAGAGGACGCCTAACTTGTTTTTGCGGGGTATGCTATGTGATGTGATATGGCCAAGAAGAATGTGATGAATGATATGTGATGTATGAGATTGATCATATTCTTTTAATAGGAATCACGACTTGCATGTCGATGAGTATGACAACGGCAGGAGCCATAGGAGTTGTCTTAATTTATTGTATGACCTGCGTGTCATTTAACAACGCCATGTAATTACTTTACTTTATTGCTAACGGTAGCCATAGTAGTAGAAGTAATAAGTTGACGAGACAACTTCATGGAGACACGATGATGGAGATCATGATGATGGAGATCATGGTGTCATGCGGTGACGATGATGATCATGGAGCCTCAAGATGGAGATCAAAGGAGCAAAATGATATTGGCCATATCATGTCACTATTTGATTGCATGTGATGTTTATCATGTTTATGCATCTTGTTTACTTAGGACGACGGTAGTAAATAAGATGATCCTTACAAAATTTCAAGAAGTGTTCTCCCTAGCGTGCACCGTTGCTACAGTTCGTCGCTTCTAAGCACCACGTGATGATCGGGTGTGATGGATTCTTATGTTCACATACAACGGGTGTAAGACAGTTTTTACAATGAAAACACTTAGGGTTAACTTGACGAGCCTAGCATGTATGCAGACATGGCCTCGGAACACGGAGACCGAAAGGTCGAGCATGAGTCGATGGAGGATACGATCAACATGAAGATGTTCACCGATGATGACTAGACCGTCTCACGTGATGATCGGACACGGCCTAGTTGACTTGGATCATGTAATCACTTAGATGACCGAGAGGATGTCTATCTCGAGTGGGAGTTCATAAGATGAACTTAATTATCCTGAACATAGTCAAAAGATCTTTGCAAATTATGTCGTATGCTCGCGCTTTTAGTTCCTTTGCTTAGATATGTTCCTAGAGAAAATATAGTTGAAAGTTGTGATGGCGATTATGCGGACGAGAGAAAGCTTATGTCCTTAATGCACCGCTCAGTGTGCTGAACCCCAAACGTCGTTTGTGGATGTTGCGAACATCGGACATACACGTTTTGATAACTACGTGATAGTTCAGTTAAATGGTTTAGAATTGAGGCACCAAAGACGTTCTTCGAAACATCGCGGGACATATGAGATGTTTCGAGGGCTGAAATTGAGATTTCAGGCTCGTGCCCACGTCAAGAGGTATGAGACCTCCGACGATTTTCTTAGCCTGCAAACTAACGGAGAAAAGCTCAATCGTTGAGCTTGTGCTCAGATTGTCTGAGTGCAACAATCACTTGAATCGAGTGGGAGTTAATCTTCCAGATGAGATAGTGATGTTTCTCCAAAGTCATTACCACCAAGCTGCTAGAGCTTTGTGATGAACTATAACATATCAGGGATAGATATGATGATCCTTAAGGTATTCACGATGTTTGACACCGGGAAAGTAGAAATCAAGAAGGAGCATCAATTGTTGATGGTTGGTGAAACCACTAGTTTCAAGAAGGGCAAGGGCAAGAAGGGATACTTCATGAAACGGCAAATCAGCTGCTGCTCTAGTGAAGAAACCCAAGGTTGAACCCAAACCCGAGACTAAGTGCTTCTGTAATAAGGGGAACAACCACTGGAGTGGAATTACCCTAGATACTTGGTAGATGAGAAGGCTGGCAAGGTCGATAGAAGTATATTGGATATAAGTTATGTTAATGTGTACTTTACTAGTACTCCTAGTAGCACCAGGGTGTTAGATACCGGTTCGGTTGCTAAGTGTTAGTAACTCGAAATAAAAGCTACGGAGACTAGCTAAAGGTGAGCTGACGATATATGTTGGAAGTGTCTCCAAGGTTGATGTGATCAAGCATCGCACGCTCCCTCTACCATCGAGATTTGGTGTTTGCGTTGAGCATAGACATGATTGGATTATGTCTATCGCAATACGGTTATTCATTTAAGGAGAATAATGGTTACTCTATTTATTTGAATAATACCTTCAATGGTCTTGCACCTAAAGGGTTTATAGAATCTCGATCGTAGTGATACACATTTTCATGCCAAAAGGTATAAGATAGTAATGATAGTACCACTTACTTGTGGCACTGCCATGTAAGTCATATTGGTGTAAAACGCATGAAGAAGCTCCATGTTGATGGATCTTTGGACTCACTCGTTTTGAAAAGTTTGAGACATGCGAACCATGTCTATTGGTGTATACGCATGAAGAAACTCCATGCAGATGGATCGTTTGGACTCACTTGATTTTGAATCACTTGAGATATGCAAATCATACCACATGGGCAAGATGACTAAAAAGCCTCGTTTTTCAAAGAAAGTGGAACAAGATAGCAACTTGTTGGAAGTAACACATTTTGATGTGTGCAGTCCAATGAGTGCCGAGGCATGCAGATGAATATCGTTATGTTCTTACTTCACGAGATGATTCGAGTAGATGTAGAGTATATTTACTTGATGAAACACAAGTCTGAATTATTGAATGGTTCAAGTAATTTCAGAGTGAAGTTGAAGATCATCGTGACAAGAGGATGAAATGTCTATGATATGATCATAGAGATGAGTATCTGAGTTCTGAGCTTTGGCACGCAATTAAGACATTGTGGAAATTGTTTCACAATTAATACGCTCGAACACCATAGTTTGATGGTGTGCCGAACATCATAGTTGCACCCTATTGGATATGGTGCGTACCATGATGTCTCTTATCGAATTAACACTATCATTTATGGGTTAGGCATTAGAGACAACCACATTCACTTTAAATAGGGCACCACGTAATTCCGTTGAGATGACACCGTATGAACTATGGTTTAGAGAAACCTAAGTGTCATTTCTTAAAGGTTTGGGGCTGCGACGCTTATGTGAAAAAGTTTCAGTTGATAAGCTCGAACCCAAAGCGGATAAAATGCATCTTCATAGGACACCCAAAACAGTTGGGTATACCTCCTAATTCAGATCCGAAAGCAATAGGGATTGTTTCTTGAATTGGGTCCTTTCTCGAGGAAAAGTTTGTCTCGAAAAGTTGAGTGGGAGGAAGGTGGAGACTTGATATGGTTATTGAACCGTCACTACAACTAGTGTGTAGCAGGCACGTGAAGTTGTTCTGTGGCACCTACACCAATTGAAGTAGAAGCTTATGATAGTGATCATGAAACTTGGATCAAGTCACTACTGCACCTCGTGAGGGTGACAAGGATGCATACTGCTTCAGAGTGGTACAGTAATCCTGTCTTGAAGGACATGTTGCTAGGCAACGATGAACCTACGAGCTATGGAGAAGCAATGGTGGGCCCAAATTCCGACAAATGGTTAGAAGCCATGAAATCCGAGATAGGATCCATGTATCAGAACAAAGCATGGACTTTGGTGGACTTGCCCGATGATCGGCAAGCCATTGAGATAAATGGATCTTTAAGAAGAAGACGGACGTGGACGGTAATGTCACCGTCTATGAAGCTCGACTTGTGGTGAAGAGTTTTTCACAAGTTCAAAGAGTTGACTACGATGAGATTTTCTCATCCGTAGCGATGCTTAAGTCCGTCGGAATCATGTTAGCATTAGCTGCATTTATGAAATCTGGCGCGATGGATGTCGAAATGAGTTTCCTTACCGCCAGAAGGAAAGGTTGTATGTGATACAATCAAAAAGTTTTGTCGATCCTAAGGATGCTAAAAGGTATGTTGGCTCCAATGATCCTTCTAAGGATTGGAGTAAGCATCTCGGAGTTGGAATATGTACTTTGATAAGATGATCAAAGATTTTGGGTTTATACAAATTTATGAGAAACTTGTATTTCCAAAGAAGTGAGTGGGAGCACTATAGAATTTCGGTGAGTATATGTTATTGACATATTGTTGATCGAAATGATGTAGAATTCTCGAAAGCATATAGGGTTATTTGAAAAGTGTTTTCAATGGAAAACCTGGATTAAGCTACTTGAACATTGAGCATCAAGATCTATGAGGATAGATCAAAAACGCTTAATGGTACTTTCAAATGAGCATATACCTTAACATGATCTTGACGGTGTTCAAGATGGATCACCAAAGAAGGAGTTCTTGCACGACATGTAAGGTATGAAGTTAAGACTTAAAGCTCGACCACGGCAGAAGAGAGAGAAAGGACGAAGGTCGCCCCTATGCTTTATACATTGGCTCTACAAGATGCTATCTTTGTGTACCGCACCGAAGTGTGCCTTGCCATGAGTCACTAAGGGTACAAGAATGATCTAGGAATGGATCATTAGACAGCGTCAAAATTGTCCTTGGAGTAAATAAGGACATGTTTCTCGATTATGGAGGTGATAAAGAGTTCGGCGTAAAGGATTACGTCGATGCAAGCTTTAACACCTATCCGAGTGACCCTGAGTAGCAAACCGGATACATATAGTGGAGCAACCATTTGGAATAGCTCCAAGTGGAGCGTGAAAGCAACATTTACAGAATGACCTAGAGATTTATGAAGTACATACGGATCTGAATGTTGCAGACCGCTGACTAAAACCTCTCTCACAAGCAAAACATGATCAAACCCCGTAACTCATTGAGTCTTAATCACATGATGATGTGAACTAGTTTAATGACACTAGTAAACTCTTTGGATGTTGGTCACATGGCGATGTGACTGTCAATGTTAATCACATGGCGATGTGAACTAGATTATTGACTCTAGTGCAAGTGGGAGACTGTTGGAAATATGCCCTAGAGGCAATAATAAAAGTATTATTATATTTCCTTGTTCATGATAATTGTCTTTTATTCATGCTATAATTGTATTATCCGGAAATCGTAATACACGTGTGAATACATAGACCACAATATGTCCCTAGTGAGCCTCTAGTTGACTAGCTCGTTGTGATCAACAGATAGTCATGGTTTCTCGCTATGGACATTGGATGTCGTTGATAACGGATCACATCATTAGGAGAATGATGTGATGGACAAGACCCAATACTAAGCATAGCACAAAGATCGTGTAGTTCGTTTGCTAGAGCTTTTCTAATGTCAAGTATCTCTTCCTTAGACCATGAGATCGTAACTCCGGATACCATAGGAGTGCTTTGGGTGTATCAAACGTCACAACGAATCGGGTGACTATAAAGGTGCACTAGGTATCTCCGAAAGTGTCATTGGGTTGACACGGATCGAGATCGGATTTGTCACTCCGCAAACGGAGAGGTATCTCTGGGCCCACTCGGTAGTACATCATCATAATGTGCACAATGTGACCAAGGGGTTGATCACGGGATGATGTGTTGCGGAACGAGTAAAGAGACTTGCCGGTAACGAGATTGAACAAGGTATCGGTATACCGACGATCGAATCTCGGGCAAGTAAAATACCGCTAGACAAAGGGAATTGTATACGGGATCGATTGAGTCCTTGACATCGTGGTTCATCCGATGAGATCATCGTGGAACATGTGGGAGCCAACATGGGTATCCAGATCCCGCTGTTGGTTATTGATTGGAGAACGTCTCGGTCATGTCTACATGTCTCCCGAACCCGTAGGGTCTACACACTTAAGGTTCGATGACGCTTAGGGTTATAAAGGAAGTTTGTATGTGGTTCTTGAATGTTGTTCGGAGTCCGGATGAGATCCCGGACGTCACGAGGAGTTCCGGAATGGTCCGGAGGTAAAGATTTATATATGGGAAGTCCTATTTTGGCCACCGGAAAATGTTCGGGATTTTTCGGTATTGTACCGGGAAGGTTCTAGAAGGTTCCGGAGTGGGGCCCACCTGCATGGGGGACCCACATGAACGTGGGTAGTGGGGTCAAGGCCCCACACCCCTGGTCAAGGCGCACCAAGATCCCCCCTTAGAAGGAATAAGATCATATCCCGAAGGGATAAGATCGAGATCCCTAAAAAAGGGGGATAACAATCGGTGGGGAAGGAAATGATGGAATTTCTTTCCTCCCACCTTGGCCAACGCCCCAATGGACTTGGAGGGCAAGAAACCAGCCCCTCCACCCCTATATATAGTGGGGAGACGCATGTGAGCTGAACACGAAGTTCTGGCGCAGCCCTCCCCCTCTCCCAAGTCCTCCTCCTCTCGCGGTGCTTGGCGAAGCCTCGCAGATTGCCACGCCTCCACCACCACCACGCCGTCGTCGTCTTTGCTGCTGGATGGAGTCTTCCTCAACCTCTCCTCTCTCCTTGCTGGATCAAGGCATGGGAGACGCCACCGGTCAGACGTGTGTTGAACGCGGAGGTGCCGTCAGATTCGCACTAGGATCTCCGGTGATTTGGATCACGACGAGCACGACTCCTTCAACCCCGTTCTCTTGAACGCTTCCGCTTAGCGATCTACAAGGGTATGTAGATGCACTCTCCTTCCCCTCGTTGCTAGTCTCTCCATGGATAGATCTTGGTGACTCGTAGGAAAATTTTGAATTTCTGCTACGTTCCCCAACAGTCTCCCGCGTTAAAGTCTAGGTTCAGTTTTCAGATCGGCAATGGTGGTCTCCTCGGGGTCATTCCTCGGTTGGGAGCATTATTCGTGGAGACATGAGTTGGAGGTTCTATGTTGTATTCCTTTGGTGCCCGCTGTTGTTCTTGATTGTTCGACCGCTATTCTAGATTGCTTGTGAAGGGTGCTAGGTACGTCATTGCGGGTGAGTTCAATACGACGACTTCTCTTGGAGTTATTTGAGTCTCAGCACCCACCCGTCAATTCTTTTAGGCAATCAGGGGTTGGTGCATCGGCAAGGATAGTTCGTTTGGAGTTGTTGCTCTTTGGAGGTAACCGTAGTTGGTCGACACGGATTTGTTGGTCAGTTTGTGACATGCTCTGATGGGTTGGAGTTGTATTGTGTGCCTTTGAGTTTGAGTGGTGTTTGCTTCTCATCGGCTGTGGTGCCTTCTATGAAACTACGGTATGCAAATTTGCGTGCTCTAAAAATACAAGTCTGAAGATTTATTTTTTATTTTTTGCCTTTGCCTCATCTCTGCCGTCAGATCTGGATTGGACGGCAGATGTGGTGGGCTTAGTTCTGCAGCGTGTATGGATGGCAGAGGGCGACTCTGCAAAGTCACCAGATCTGCGACGGAAATCCCCTCAATCCCCCAAAACATGGAGGGCTACAGGCGGGCTCCGGCGGCGGCGGCGGCCGCCGCATCGGCGGCATCAGTGCTCGGCGACGACGATCTCCTCCGCGAGATCCTCATCCGCCTCGGCTTCCCCAACTGCCTCGTCCGCGCCGCCCTCGTCTCCCAGCGCTGGCTCCTCCACGCCTCCGACCCGGCCTTCCTCCGCCGCTTCCGCAAGCGCAACCCGCCCCGCGTCCTCGGCGTCTGCGCCGGCTACTCGGTGAGACCGTTCAAGTTCGTGTCGCTCCCGCAGCCCCCGGAGCTCGCCGCCCTCTCGCGGCGCGCGGCCTCCTCCTGCGCCCACGCCTTCGCCCGCGGAGGCCAGCGCATCGAGCACTGCCGGAACGGCCGCCTCATCGTCGAGTCCCTCTGCAGGGGAGCATTCATGCACTCCGTCCTCGCGCCGCTGCTCTCCGGGGAGCCTGAAGGGGTCCTCCCACCGATCCCGCCGCCCCGTCGTCACCCGCAGGAGCCCACTCAGGGGGCATTCACTCAGATTTTCCTGCCCGAGGATGGGGGGTGCGACGGCATCACCTTGGTGAATTTGTGGAAGGTCCGGCGAGAAGTCCGTGCGGAGGTGTACGTGCTGGGAGCCGGCGGATGGGGCGTCCCTACCACTGCCATGACAGAGATAGAGCTCCCATACGCTGCAACCTTCTTTGCAAAAATGCTACCACCTGTCCATGGCAAGGTCTTTGTGGTGACCGGCTTTGGGTACACCCTGGGTCTAGATTTGGCCGCGGCAACGTTCGTGATGCTACAGCTACCAGCTGGAGTGCAGTACAATTATATGCTCTCATCTGCAGAGGGTTCCGGGATCTATCTTGTCACTGCCGACCGGTTTCAGCTCAGTGTGTGGCTCCATGAGATGACAGGCGACAACCATGGTGCAGGCGGCTGGCTCTTGGTGGGCACGTTTTCAGTTCTCGAGGCATGCGCACGTCTTGCGGGTGACAGTTGGGTGCCTTGTGAATATCTTAATGTTGCCGCCGTCGGAGACAATGCCGACTTTGTGTTCTTGGATCATCCATCAAGCGGTGTTATCTTTTCTGTTCATCTCAGTAGCAGGGTGGTTAAGAAGGTGTATCAGAGGACGGCAGATGAACACGAGTGTGGAAGTGTGGCTGTACGTATCTGTCCTGTTATGACGATCTGGCCACCTATATTCCCAGCAATGAACATAGGACATGATCAAGAGGTATGATCCCCATGTGTTTGATATCTTTATTATCGTCACTGAGTATGACTTCTGTAATATAGGAAGGTATGCACTTTCAGTTATTTCTCTTCCTATAACACTAGATGTTGCAGTCATGTATGTTGGATATTAAGAACTTCTTTTCATTTCAATAAAAAAACCTGCAGTTTGCAGAAGTGTATTGCAAGATATCCTAAGAACTTTGGTGTGTAAACCTCTTTTCATTTCAATAAAAAACCCTGAGGATATAGATATTGCAAGATATTGAGCTTAGCAATTCAAATGTGTAAACTTTGGTGTGCTGCAGTCATGTAAATGAGATCTTAAGACCCTCTGTTCATTTCACTATACAAATTGAAGGTACACAACTCCATTTCCCATGTATGAAGAAACTATAGATCTTGTAAGTACTAATTTCCATACCTATATCCTCAATAACAATGTTCTCCTACTCAAGTGGTTTTTTTGTTGCTGCTTTTTTAAGCCTGTCAGACAGTTTAGCAAAAAACAGTATATCCCTGCTGTAAATATTACTCGCTTACCTTATATCCTTATGATTTAAGATAATTGAAGTGAGACAGATGCAAATAAACAACTAGGATTTGTGACTGTTTTCCAGAAAATGTCTTCAATTAGATTCTCTAATTTGTGATCAGGTCCCAGAGCTTGAAGCTGTAAATAATTATTCAAAATACAGATATGAATATGACAAGTCTTAGTAGCCTACTCCTGAAATTAAATGGAAGAACAAACTTAGGTAGTGGAAATTCCTACTGATTGGTAGATCTCCTTGCTGCGAACACCTGCAGAGCTTTGTATGCTTAAGCAATAGATAACCCAAGAGCAGTCCGATTCCATAAAAGGGGGAAATCTTATACATGGTTGGAATTTCTGATGTGTTTAGTAACATGTGGAAGATGTATTGGGAAGTTACATTTTCTTTGGCAGTGTGGTTAGTGGTGTTTATAGCATTATAAGAAGTGGTCATGTATCTATGGTAGTGGCCATGGTCATGTATCTATGGGTACTGCCCTTGTGCCTGACAGAGTTTTATAGCTCATCCACTGGCTTATCAGCATTTCACATGCATTTTAAGCTCAGTTTTGGTATATTGGATAGGTTCAGAAAATTCATCTCATCCCCTTCTGCATGCTTTTATAAGTGATAGTGCACCTGAATCCGTTCAAAACGCAGAGTCCAATTTTTTTGATAAGCTATCAAACTTTCATGATATATTAAGAAGTATATGCTCTACTGAAGTGCCCAATTGATGGTGTCTCAACATGTCAGATTAATGAGGATATTGAGCATATATTTCTACATTTGGCAAGTTCAGTAGTTCAGTACATAAGATGGGAATGGTATTAGACATTTAGACTCATTGCAAAAATGATGTTATGCAGTTAAAGTCCTCCCTATTGGTACTTCAGATCATAAGGCTGATCGTAGCTGTTGCTACTTCCTTATGAGTTTTGCTCTCCAGTTCTGTTACTTTCAACAACTGTTTTATTATGAACTAACTGAAAGCATGTATTCGTTTTATTCAGCTGGAAGCATACAACCTTGTCGCTTCGCATACTAAAGCAACTAATGTGTGGCCGTTTTGCTCTGGGTCAGAAGTTGCTGACCTTTGCTTCTTCGCGCAGGGGATTGTTAGGGCTGTCACATCTCTCGACAGAAGATGACCCGGGTGTTCGAAGGCAGCTGACCAGGGCCATCGGGACGCTCGAGGTGGGCCTGCAGCAGCTGATCCTGGCCTCCAACTATATAAGGTGAGACCGAGCTCGAAGGGAAACTTGAGGACGCGGTTAGTAAGATCAAGAGGGATGTGCAGTGCCCGCCAGCGCCTATGCTATCTGCTCTGCTCTTGTTCTTGGCCTTTGACTGATTTACCTTCACATGGGCGGAGCTTTTTAGCTTGTACAACAACTAAAAATCTAGGTAAAAATTGATTAGTGTTGGACTGTTGGTCCAAGGATGAGCAACTTGTACTCTGTACTCATTTTTTTTCCCTGTACACAGAAATTTATAGTTGTATGTGAAATTCAGATTTGTGGAGCGTGAGTGGGTGTAAGAGGGCATGTTGTTGCTCTTCGATTTCACCCGAGATGTCAGACATTTATGTACAAATCACAAAAGGCCCTCGCGTGCTGCTGCTGAAAGACGTTGCCGTTCCAAAAGAAATGGCACTAACGCTTCTTTTTTCTATTTTAATTATATTTTTTTTCACATTTTAATTCATGAACATTTCTTGAAATTTATGAACATTTTAAAAACTTATGAACACTAATAAAATCCTTGAATATTTTAAAAAATCCATGAATATTTTTTAAATACATTAATATTTTTAAAGTTTAAAAATAATTTTAAAGTTTGTGAACTTTATTTCAGGTTTGATTTTTTTGAAATCCATGTTCTGAAATATTTTTTGAAAAAACATGTTTTTTTACTATGTAACATTTCAAAAATAAAAGTTTTTAAAAAATCCATAAACATCTTTTGATTTAATGAAAAATATCAAATAAAAAGGATTTCCAGCCTTTTATAATGTAGCAGTTGAGCGATAAAAAAGGGAGGTTTATGGGCTGACTCAAGTGAACGTTATAACAACAATTCCATGGTTTTTCAGCGTGGAATAATAGCCCCCAAGGGGAACAACTCCACTATCCTTTCAGAATAAATACTGTTTTCCACCACACCCCGGTAGGATAAATTGAAAAAAAAAGAATAAACACATTAACACAGCCATAACATAATTAAAACCAAGTCAACGCAGATAAAATCAAAATGAAACAACTGACCGCAACAACTTGCTCAAGAAAAATTAAATCAATCCCACGAGTGAAGAACGGAATTGTGCGTTAGCCCTTTTTTTGTCACCATTTGTGTATATAGTGCACATAAAAACATCAGGTGATACCAACACTTAGATGATCACATGACACCAATTTGGAAAAAGAATGTTTCAAAAAAATCCGGAAAAATCATGGATATTCACAACATATGTATGTACAAACCCTTAAAAATTCAGATCCAAATTTGATATACACATTGAGAAACAGAAAAGACAAATCTATTGTGAATAGCGTAGTTTTTCAAGTATTCATGTTTTTGTCATTATTAACACTATGCATGCTGATTTCATCTTTCCTTTCTGTTTCTCAGTCTGCAATTTTAATTTGGATCTGAATTTTTTAGGGTTTATGGACACATGTTCTGTGAACATTCATGTTTGTAGTGTACGCAGCAGATGGCCTGATGGGCCTAAGAGCATCTCCACTCATTCGGCCCCTCAGCACACCCGGCGAATGCGTTTTCGCGTTTGCGTCGATGGTTTTTTCGCCCTGGGGGCGATCGAGTTCCCAGCCGCGCCCCCAGTTTTCGGCCCCAGACGCCCAAAAAAAAAAATCAAACTTGTCTTTCCCGCTGCCAAAAAAACGCCACAAATTCGGCGATCACCATGCCACAAGTCGGCTATCATCATGCCACAGTTTGGTGATCAAACATGGACGAAAGTTCGCTGATCAAAAGAAGGGAAGAATAGACACGAAGCGCATCAAACGGCGGGCTCCTCTGGCGGGGGACTGGCCGGGGTCGGTGTGGTGGCAGGCGTGCTCGGCGCGGCGTGACTTCTGTGCTCGGGCTGGTGGTCGGCGTCGGCACCGCTTCATCGCTCGGGCTGGGCGTCGGCGTTGGCGTTGAGGCGGTGGTCGGCGCTGGCCGGGGCATCTGGTTCAGGATGATGCCGCGCTCCATCAGGTACCACGTCTTGACCCGCTCATCCATCGTCGACATGTTTGCCGCCATCAAGAACGCCATTTGTTGCAGGCCACCTGGATGATTGCCTAATGGTTTGGCATGGCCTTGTCGCCGCACTCCATGTGGATGGTGGCGTAAGGGTCGACCAGCTTGGGCTCATCGAATGACGTCTTGATCCGTCTCCAATACGTGTCAGCGTTTTGATTCGAGCCGGTGATCGGGTCGATGCTGACAGTCTTCCATGCTTCAGCAATGCACTCGTATTCATTGGACGTCCACTTGACGCACAGCTCGCACGGCCTGGCACTGGTCGCCCATTTCTTCTTTCTCCCTTTCCTCGCCGCCTCGCCGGCGCCGGCTCCATCACCTCCTCCCCCTCCTCAGCGTCGTCGAGCTCGTCGTTCATGTCGACGGCGGTGTCCATTGTTTTGTCTTGCGCGTGGAACCCGGGGTAGGACGCGGCGGCGACCGAGCCGCTCATGATGATCTCGTCTATGTCGGCGTCGGTCGCGTCGGGGTTGCCGAACTCGCGTGCCGAGTGTGTGTGCGGCGGTAAGCGAGAGGCGGCGTCGCCGAGGCTGGCACGCCCGGCGGCGAGTAGTCAGACTGGGTGTAGAGGCCAGCAAACGCGTGCGGGGGTTGCTGGTCGGGTTCGGTCGGAGGGGAGGCTGCGGCGGCGCGCCATGCGGAAAGGTGATGCTGAAGGAAATATGCCCTAGAGGCAATAATAAAATTATTATTTATTTCCTTATTTCATGATAAATGTTTATCATTCATGCTAGAATTGTATTAACCGGAAACATGATACACGTGTGAATGCATAAACAAACAACATGTCACTAGTATGCCTCTACTAGACTAGCTTGTTAATCAAAGATGGTTATGTTTCCTAACCATGAACAAAGAGTTGTTATTTGATTAACAAGGTCACATCATTAGTAGAATGATCTGATTGACATGACCCATTCCATTAGCTTAGCACACGATCGCTTAGTATGTTGCTACCGCTTTTATCCATGACTTATACATGTTCCCGTAACTATGAGATTATGCAACTCCGTTTACGGAGGAACACTTTGGTGCTACCAAACGTCACAACGTAATCGGGTGATTATAAAGGAGTACTACAGTGTCTCCAAAGGCGATGTTGGGTTGGCGATTTTGAGATTAGGATTTGTCACTCCGATTGTCGGAGAGGTATCTCTGGGCCCTCTCGGTAATGCACATCATCAAGCCTTGCAAGCATTACAACTAATGAGTTAGTTGTGAGATGATGTATTACGGAACGAGTAAAGAGACTTTCCGTAACGAGATTGAACTAGGTATTGGATACCGACGATCGAATCTCGGGCAAGTAACATACCGATGACAAAGGAACAACGATGTTGTTATGCGGTCGACCGATAAAGATCTTCGTAGAATATGTAGGAACCAATATGGGCATCCAGGTCCCGCTATTGGTTATTGATCGGAGACGTGTCTCGGTCATGTCTACATTGTTCTCGAACCGTAGGGTCCGCACGCTTAAGGTTTCGGATGATGCTTATTATGAGTTTATGTATTTTGATGTACCGAAGAAGTTCGAGTCCCGGATGTGATCACGGACATGACGAGGAGTCTCAAATGGTCGAGACATAAAGATTGATATATTGGAAGCCTATATTTGGAGTTCGGAATGGTTCGGGTGAAACGGAATTTATCGGAGTACCGGAGGTTACCGAACCCCGGGAACTAAATGGGCCTTAGTGGGCCTCGAGGGAGAAGAGGAGGGGCCGCCAGGTGGCGCGCCCCCCCCCCCCAGTCCGAATAGGACAAGGGGGGGCGGCGCCTTCCTCTTCCCTCCCCCAATCCTACTCCAACTAGGAAGGGGGGAGTCCTACTCCGGTGGGAGTAGGACTCCTCCGCCGCCTCCCTTGGGCCAGCCGCACCTCCCCCTCCTCCTTTATATACGGGCAGGGGGCACCCTAGAACACACAAGTTTGATCTACGGATCGTTCCTTAGCCGTGTGCGGTGCCCCTCCACCATATTCGACCTCGGTCATATCGTCGAAGCTTAAGCGAAGCTCTGCTACCGTAGAACATCAAGATCGCCACCACGCCGTCGTCCGACGGAACTCTCCTCGACACTCGGCTGGATCGAGTACGAGGGACGCCATCGAGCTGTACGTGTGTCAAGAACTCGGGGCGCGGAGTAACGGCGCCGGATCGGTCGGATCGCGAGGAGAACGTATCACTACTTCCTCTACGCCAGATCGCTTCGCCGGGTCTACGAGGGTACGAGACAACACTCTCCCTCTCGTTGCTATGCATCACCATGATCTTGCGTGTGCGAGGAAATTTTTGAAATTACTACGCTCCCCAACAGTGGTATCCGAGCCTAGGTTTTTATGGTTTGATGTTTTGCACGAGTAGAACACAAGTGAGTTGTGGGCGATACAAGTCATACTACCTACCAAAGATGTCATACTTTGGTTCAGCGGTATTGTGAGATGAAGCGGCCTGCATCGACATTACGCCAGACGCTTACGCGAGACTGGTTTCACCGCCACGAGCACTCGTTGCTTAAAGGTGACTGGTGGGTGTCTGTCTCTCTCACTTTAGTTGAACTGAGTGTGGCTACGCCCGGTCCTTGAGAAGGTTAAAACGGAGTCTATTTGACAAAGTATCGCTGTGGTTTTGATGCGAGGTGAGACTGGTTCTTGCTTAAGCCCGTAGCAGCCACGTAAAATTTGCAACAACAAAGTAGAGGACGCCTAACTTGTTTTTGCAGGCATGTTGTGATGTGATATGGTCAAGACGTGATGCTATATTTTATTGTATGAGATGATCATGTTTTGTAACCGGTTATCGGCAATCGGCTGGAGCCATATGGTTGTCGCTTATTGTATGCAATGCAATCGCTTCTGTAATGCTTTACTTTATCACTAAGCGGTAGCGATAGTCGAGAAGCATAAGATTGGCGAGACGACAACGATGCTACGATGGAGATCAAGGTGTCGCTACCGGTGACGATGGTGATCATGGTGGTGCTACGAGAGATGGAGATCACGAAGCACAAGATGATGATGACCATATCATATCACTTATATTGTTTTGCATGTGATGTTTATCCTTTATGCATCTTATCTTGCTTTGATCGACGGTAGCATTATAAGATGATCTCTCACTAAATTATCAAGAAGTGTTCTCCCGAGTATGCACCGCTGCCAAAGTTCGTCGTGCCCGCACACCACGTGATGATCGGTGTGATAAGCTCACGTCCATCTACAACGGGTGCAAGCCAGTTTTGCACACGCAGAATACTCGGGTTATACTTGACGAGCCTAGCATATGCAGATATGGCCTCGAACACGGAGACCGAAAGGTCGAGCGTGAATCATATAGTAGATATGATCAACATAAGATGTTCACCATTGAAAACTACTCCATTTCACGTGATGATCGGTTATGGTTTAGTTGATTTGGATCACGTGATCACTTAGATGACTAGAGAGATGTCTTTCTAAGTGGGAGTTCTTAAGTAATATGATTAAATGAACTTAAATTTATCATGAACTTAGTACCTGATAGTATCTTGTTTGTTTATGTTTGATTGTAGATAGATGGCTCGTCTTTGTTGTTCCGCTGAATTTTAATACGTTCCTTGAGAAAGCAAAGTTGAAAGATGATGGTAGCAATTACACGGATCGGGTCCGTAACTCGAGGATTATCCTCATTGCTGCACGTAAGAGTTACGCCCCTGGATGCACCGCTAGGTGCAGAACTCTTCGCCGATGCAACCGACGACGTTAAGAACGTCCGCGAGCAAAGCTGATGACTACTCTATAGTTCGATGTGCCATGCTTTACGGCTTAGAACCGGGACTTCAACGACGTTTTGAACGTCATGGAGCATATGAGATGTTCCAGAGTTGAAGTTGATATTCCAACAGTAATGCCCGGATTGAGAGATATGAAGTCTCCAATAAGTTCTATAGCTGCAAGATGGAGGAGAATAGTTCGTTAGTGAGCACATACTCGTAATGTCCGGGTACTACAATCACTTGACACAATTGGGAGTTAATCTTCCGGATGATTGTGTCATTGATGTAATTCTTCAATCACCGCCACCAAGCTACAAAGGCTTCGTGATGAACTATAATATGCAAGGGTTAGTAAAGACTATACCGAGCTCTTCGCAATGCTAAAAGCTGCGGAGGTAGAAATCAAGAAGGAGCATCAAGTGTTGATGGTCAATAAGACCACTAGTTTCAAGAAGAAAGGCAAAGGAAGAAGAAGGAACTTCAAGAAGATCAGCAAGCAAGTTGTCTGCTCAGAGAAGAAACCCAAGTCTGGACCTAAGCTCAAATCGAGTGCTTCTCTCGCAAGCGGATCGTCACCGAAGCTTAAACTGCCCCAAGTATTTGGCGGATAAGAAGGATGGCAAGGTGAACAAAGGTATATGTGATATACATGTTATTGATGTGTACCTTACTAGAGCTCGCAGAGCACTGGTATTTGATACTGGTTCATTGCTAATATTTGCAACTCAAACAGGACTACGGATTGCTTAACACCGGCAAAGGACGAGGTGACGATCGCGCGTGGGAAATGGTTCCAAAGTCGATGTGATTGCGGTCGGCACGCTACCTCTACATCTACCTTGGGATTAGTTTTAGACCTAAATAATTGTTATTTGGTGCTGCGTTGAGCATGAACATTATATCTGGATCTTGTTTGATGCGAGACGGTTATTCATTTAAATCGAGAGAATAATGGTTGTTCTATTTATATGAGTAATATCTTTTATGGTCATGCACCCTTGAGGAGTGGTCTATTTTGATGAATCTCGATAGTAGTGATACACATATTCATAATGTTGAAGCCAAAAGATGCAGAGTTGATAATGATAGTGCAACTTATTTGTGGCACCGCTGTTTAGGTCATATCGGTATAAAGCGCATGAAGAAACTCCATCTCGATGGACTTTTGGAGTCACTTGATTATGAATCACTTGGCACTTATGAACCGTGCCTCATGGGCAAGATGACTAAAACCCGTTATCCGTACTATGGAGAGAGCAACAGATTTGTTGGAAATCATACATATAGATGTATGTGGTCCGATGAATGTTGAGGCTCGTGGCGGATATCGTTATTTTCTCACCTTCACAGATGACTTAAGCAGATATGGGTATATCTACTTAATGAAACATAAGTCTGAAACATTTGAAAAGTTCAAAGAATTTCAGAGTGAAGTTGAAAATCATCGTAATAAGAAAATTAAATTTCTACGATCGATCGTGGAGGTGAATATTTGAGTTACGAGTTTGGTCTACATTTGAAACAATGCGAATAGTTTAGCAACTCACGCCACCCGAACACCACAACAGTAATGGTGTGTCCGAACGTCGAATCGTACTTTACTAGATATGGTGCGATCTATGATGTCTCTTACAGATTTACCGCTATCGTTTTGGGGTTATGCTCTAGAGACGGCCGCATTCACACCTGAATAGAACACCGTCAAAATCCGTTGAGACGACACCTTATGAACTGTGGTTTGGCAAGAAACCAAAGTTGTCGTTTCTTAAAGTTTGGGGATGCGATGGTTATGTGAAAAGCTTCAACCTGATAAGCTCGAACCCAAATCGGAGAAATGTGTCTTCATAGGATACCCAAAGGAGACAGTTGGGTACACCTTCTATCACAGATCCGAAGGCAAGACATTCGTTGTTAAGAATGGATCCTTTCTAGAGAAGGAGTTTCTCTCGAAAGAAGTGAGTGGGAGGAAAGTAGAACTTGATGAGGTAATAGTACCTTCTCCCTTACTTGAAAGTAGTTTGTCGCAAAAACGGTTTCGAGACATCTACACCAAGTAGTGAGGAAGTTGATGATGTTGATCATGAAACTTCAGATCAAGTTACTACGTAACCTCGAGATCAACCAGAGTAAGATCCGCACTGAGTGGTACGGTAATCCTGTTCGGAAATCATGCTACTAGATCATGATGAACCTACGAACTATGAAGAAGCGATGGTGAGCCCAGATTCATAAAATGGCTTGAGGCCATGAAATCTGAGATGGGATCCATGTATGAAAACAAAGTATGGACTTTGGTTGATTTGCCCGAGGGTAGGCAAGCAAGAGAAAACAAGTGGATCTTCAAGAAGAAGACTGACGCTGACGGTAATGTTACTGTCTACAAAGCTCGACTTGTTGCAAAGGGTTTTCGACAAGTTCAAGGGATTGACTACGATGAGACCTTCTCACCCGTAGCGATGCTTAAGTCTGTTCGAATCATGTTAGCAATTGCCGCATTTTATGATTATGAAATTTGGCAAATGGATGTAAAGACTGCATTCTTGAATGGATTTCTGGAAGAAGAGTTGTATATGATGCAACCAAAAGGTTTTATCGATCCAAAGGGAGCTAACAAAGTGTGCAAGCTCCAATGATCCATTTATGGACTGGTGCAAGCATCTCGAGTTGGAATAAACGCTTTGATAGTGTGATCAAAGCATTTGGGTTTGTACAGACTTTTGGAGAAGCCTGTATTTACAAGAAAGTGAGTGGGAGCTCAGTAGCATTTTCGATATTATATGTAGATGACATATTGCTGATCGGAAATGATATAGAATTCTGGATAGCATAAAGGGATACTTGAATAAGAGTTTTTCAATGAAAGACCTTGGTGAAGCTGCTTACATATTGGGCATTAAGATCTATAGAGATAGATCAAGACGCTTAATTGACTTTCACAAAGCACATACCTTGACAAAATTTTGAAGAAGTTCAAAATGGATCAAGCAAAGAAAGGGTTCTTGCCACGTGTTACAAGGTGTGAAGTTGAGTAAGACTCAATGCCCGACCACCGCAGAAGATAGAGAGAAAATGAAAGATGTTCCCTATGCTTCAGCCATAGGCTCTATCATGTATGCAATGCTGTGTACTGGACTGATGTGTGCCTTGCTATAAGTTTAGCAGGAGGTACCAAAGTAATCCAGGTGGATCATGGACAGCGGTCAAGAATATCCTGAAATACCGAAAAGGACTAAGGATATGTTTCTCGATATGGAGGTGACAAAGAGCTCATAAATGAACGGTTACGTTGATGCAAGCTTTGACACCGATCCGGACGATTCTAAATCGCAGACCGGATCGATTTACACTAAACGGAGGAGCTGTCGGTTGGTGCAGTTCTAAACAAAGCGTCGTGGAAGGGATCTACATGTGAAGCGGAGTACATAGCAGCTTCGAAGCAGCTAATGAAGGAGTCGGATGAAGGAGTTCATATCCGATCTAGGTGTCATACCTAGTGCATCGGGTCCAATGAAAATCTTCGTGACAATATCGAGCAATTGCCTTAGCGAAGGAATCCAGATTTCACAAGAGGACCAAGCACATCAAGAGACGCTTCAATTCCATCCGGACTTAGTCCGTGGGAGACATAGAGATTTGCAAGATACATACGGATCTGAATGTTGCGACCGTTGACTAAGCCTCTTCCACGAGCAAAACATGATCAGCACCAAGACTCCATGGGTGTTAGAATCATTACTATGTAATCTAGATTATTGACTCTAGTGCAAGTGGGAGATCAAGGAAATATGCCCTAGAGGCAATAATAAAGTTATTATTTATTTCCTTATTTCATGATAAATGTTTATCATTCATGCTAGAATTGTATTAACCGGAAACATGATACATGTGTGAATGCATAAACAAACAACATGTCACTAGTATGCCTCTACTAGACTAGCTTGTTAATCAAAGATGGTTATGTTTCCTAACCATGAACAAAGAGTTGTTATTTGATTAACAAGGTCACATCATTAGTAGAATGATCGATTGACATGACCCATTCCATTAGCTTAGCACACGATCGCTTAGTATGTTGCTACTGCTTTTATCCATGACTTATACATGTTCCTGTAACTATAAGATTATGCAACTCCGTTTATCGGAGGAACACTTTGGTGCTACCAAACGTCACAACGAATCGGGTGATTATAAAGGAGTACTACAGGTGTCTCCAAAGGCGATGTTGGGTTGGCGATTTCGAGATTAGGATTTGTCACTCCGATTGTCGGAGAGGTATCTCTGGGCCCTCTCGGTAATGCACATCATGAAGCCTTGCAAGCATTACAACTAATGAGTTAGTTGTGAGATGATGTATTACGGAACGAGTAAAGAGACTTGCCGTAACGAGATTGAACTAGGTATTGGATACCGACGATCGAATCTCGGGCAAGTAACATACCGATGACAAAGGGAACAACGATGTTGTTATGCGGTCCGACCGATAAAGATCTTCGTAGAATATGTAGGAACCAATATGGGCATCCAGGTCCCGCTATTGGTTATTGACCGAGACGTGTCTCGGTCATGTCTACATTGTTCTCGAACCGTAGGGTCCGCACGCTTAAGGTTTCGATGGCGCTTATTATGAGTATGTATTTTGATGTACGAAGAAGTTCGAGTCCCGGATGTGATCACGGACATGACGAGGAGTCTCGAAATGGTCGAGACATAAAGATTGATATATTGAAGCCTATATTTGGAGTTCGAATGGTTCCGTGAAAACGGAATTTATCGAGTACCGGAGGTTACCGGAACCCCCGGGAACTAAATGGGCCTTAGTGGGCCTCAAGGGAGAAGAGGAGGGCTGGCCGGGGGTGGCCGCCGCCCCCCCCCCAGTCCGAATAGGACAGGAGGCGGCGCCCCTCTCCCTCTTCCCCTCCCCAATCCTACTCCAACTAGGAAGGGGGAGTCCTACTCCCTGGGAGTAGGACTCCTCCCGCCTCCCTTGGGCCGGCCGCACCTCCCCCTCCCTCCTTTATATCTGGGGCAGGGGGCACCCTAGAACACACAAGTTTGATCTACGGATCGTTCCTTAGCCGTGTCGGTGCCCCCTCCACCATATTCGACCTCGGTCATATCATCGCGAAGCTTAAGCGAAGCTCTGCTACCGATAGAACATCAAGATCGTCCACCACGCCGTCGTCTTGTGGAACTCTCCTCGACACTCGGCTGGATCGAGTCGAGGACGCCATCGAGCTGTACGTGTGTCAAGAACTCGGGGGCGCCGGAGTAACGGCGCCGGGATCGGTCGGATCGCGAGGAGAACGTACAACTACTTCCTCTACGTTGTGATCGCTTCCACTTCGGGTCTACGAGGGTACGTAGACAACACTCTCCCCTCTCGTTGCTATGCATCACCATGATCTTGCGTGTGCGTAGGAATTTTTTTGAAATTACTACGTTCCCCAACAGATGCTGGGGTTGAAACCACCATGTGTGTCACCGTCGGAGTAGTCAGGCGAGGGTGCATACCCCCAGGGCGGCGACGACGTGAGAAGTTGGTCGGCGACGCGACGCTCCGTTGGCTCCCCACGTAGTTTGCGGGCCGTGGCCGGGCGGATGCATCATCCCCATGTGAGACACCTCTGCCTGCTCCGCCGCCGCCGCTGTCGCGTCCCTGGCCTTCTTGGCGACGAGCCTGTCTCGCCGGTCGGTGGTGACAATCTCCCGGCGATGAACCTCCGCCATCCACTCGGCGTTGGACACGCCCAGTGGTTTTGCCATCGGCGTCCTCGGCTTCCTATGATTCGGCTGGGTGGAATCGACAGTGGCAGCGGGCGAGGGGCCAAGTACTTCTTCGATGACATGGCGGCCGGATGGCGGGGAGCGAGATGGAAGACGACCTGAGTGTTCGAAGGCAACTGACCATGGCCATTGGCAAGCTCAAGGTGGTCCCGCAGCAGCTGATCGTAGCCTGCAACTCGAAGAGAAACTCGAGGATGCGGTTAGTAAGGCCAACTCCAATGGGTGATCCTAAATGGACGTCCGTTTTGTCCGGATTTTATCTGTTTGAGTCAGGCCACTTTTGCGAATGCATTGCTGGTACGCCCAACGTGGCCAATGCATTTAGTTGGCCCTTGGTCGGCAGGCGGCCAATTTTTTACAAATATGAAACATTGCATATAGTTCGCAACCAAATATATCACATAGTTCCATAATAACAAAAAGTTTCACAACTGAATAAAAAACACAAAGTTTACAACCAAATTTAAATTGTCATGAATACATGGAAAGAAACGAACCGATACACCTACTAGTTGCCAATGTGATTTCATATATGCTCAACCAAGTCATTTGGAGATGCATATGAGTACACCAATCACATATTTCATGATGAATTGTTCAAATGTTGCTGGTTCGTGGTGCTTAGGCACAACATCTTCACCTTGATATTCAAACCGTTGGTCGTGGATGTTGTTATCATACCCATCCTCCATGATCATGTTGTGCATAATCACACAAGTAGTCATCACCTTCAAAGCTTGTTGGTGCTCTATGTCAGTGTAGGGTGGCGAATGATGACCCATCGAGATTGAAGCACATTAAAACCACGCTCCACATCCTTCCTAGAACTGTCTTGGCTTGGGCAAATCTCTGTTCTTCTCTCCTTCCGGATTGGATACTGTCTTCACAAGGATTGACCACTGAGGATAACTACCATTAGCTAGATAGTATCCCTTGTTTTAATGGCGACCAATGATCTCAAAGTTGAACTATGGACTATGGCCTTCTGCAAGCCTTGCGAACACTGAAGAACCCTGAAGCACGTTAATATCATTGTGAGAACCAGCCATGCCGAAAAAAGAGTGCCACACCCAAAGATCTTGTGAAGCCATCACTTCTACTATGACAGTGCAACCTTTCACATGCCCTTTCGAATACGATTGAACACAAGCCTCGCCATCAGGAATCGGTGCCGAAAAATATGTGGTTTGAAGAGCAGGGAATTCTCAAAGTAACTGGCATAGAGCAAGGCATGACCACTCTCTCTATTGCGGTTCAGCACCGGAGCATGGCCCGGGATTGATCCCCTGAACCTAGGCTGCTGCCTAGCAATGCGGTCATCTACGACCAATGCAGAAACGACAAGCTCTTTGACTCCGACGACGAGTCATCCAATGAACAAATGAAGTTGTTGAAAAAAATACTCGTCTCCACTATCCATGGTACCTTGCGAGCAAAGTGTCGAACACCTGGCGGTCGTGGTGGAGACGCGGCTAGTGGAGAGCACCTTAGCCGCCTTGTACATGCAGTAGGCCTATGGTAGCGGAGACGGGGCCGATAGGTAGCCTTGCAGCGCGAGGCAGACGATGTTGGGGCCGATGGCATCGCCGGTGTCCGTGGTTTCTCTAGTACCAGAGGCGGCGAAGAAAGCCCACAAATGCCGGCAAGAACTCCTCCGAAAAGCGACCGGCCTGGATAGCGATGGAGCGGCCGGAAAATGGGGGGTGTTGGCTATGGGCGGGGCGGAGGGGGAGATGCAGGCCGGTAGGGAAGGGGGAAAGGGGTATGTTTCCCGACGGGCGGGCCATGGGAGGACAAAGAGAGCGCCCTCGTGCGTACGTGCCATGCACGTTTCGACGCAAACGCAGTCCAAAATTGAGTCGGAAATGAGTAGAGGACCGACAAAATAGGAACACCCGTCCGTTTGTGGCCGCGCTTTGGGCCGTGATTAGTCTTTGTTTAATCGCAAACGGACACGGCCGGACAAAATGAGGTCGCGCGGTTAGAGTTGGCCTAAGATCAAGAGGGATGTGCAGTGTTTGTAAGGCTTCTTTCTGCCGCCAGTACGCTATCTGCTCTGCTCTTGTTCTTGGCCTTTGACTGATTTACCTTCACACGGACGGAGCTTTGTAGCTCGTACAGACCTCCAGGTAAGTTGATTAGTGTTGGACTGTTGGTCCAAGGATGAGCAACTTGTACTCTGTACTCATTTTTTCCCTGCATACTGGAATTTATGTGAAATTCAGATTGGTGGATTATGAGTTGGTGTAGGAGGGCATGTTGTAGCTCTTCGATTTCACTCGCCATGTTAGACATTTCCGTACAAATCATTGGTTCACCGTCATTACGATTATTATTTTGTGTGGTAAAACTTTCAATCTATTCATCAACAATCATGATGTACAACAGATATTATAAATAATAAAAATTACTTCCACATCCGTAGACCACCTAGCGACAACTATAAGCACTGAAGTGAGCCGAAGGCGCGCAGCCGTCATCGCCCCTCCCTCACTGGAGGCGGGAAAAACTTGTTGTAGTAGACAGTCGGAAAGTCGTCATGCTAAGGCCCTATAGGATCAGCGCACCAGAACTGCAACCGCCGCCCTCGATCCATCCTCACACGAACACGGACGAACAAATACTGGATCCACGACGATCCACAGAAGCCAAACGCCAACTCAATCCCGCGAGATTTGCTGGAGACAAACCTCCACACGCCCTTCGATAATGCTAGAAGCACCACCTAGACGAAGGCTAGATAAGGAGAACCATATTTCATCTTCAAAGAGTTGCCGTCGCCTCGTCTCTTTCAGTAGGACACGACCCCTATGAAAACTCAAAAAAACATACAAACGAGGCCCTCCCGCCGGTAAAGATTAGGACCCACCACGTCTGCAAGCCCAAAGGCTACAGGAGACGAGGCAGACCAACGTCGGCGCCGATGGGAGGCAAAAGAAACCCTAGCAGCGGCTGGGTAGGAGCGCCCTTTCCTAGCGACTGGGTATAAATTCTACTCAAGGCAAAAGCCTTACCGTCATTACGATTGCCTCAAAAAACGTACTGGCCCTCGCATGTTGCTACCGAAAGGCGCCGACCTGCCGAAAGAAGCGGATCTAATGCTTCTTTTTTCTATTTTTCTTTTTTCCACATTTTTATTCATGAACATCTCTTGAAAATCGTGAGCATTTCAAAATCCTCAAATATTTTTAAAAATTCATGGACATTTTTAACGCATTAATACTTTAAATTTTTTGAACTTTATTTCAGATTTGATTTTTTGAAATCCTTGTTTTTTAATTATAAAATATTTTCTAAAAAATTATGTATTTTCTAGTACACAAAATTTTAAAAATATTCACAAAAAATGTGAACATCTTTTGATTTAATGAAATGTTTCAAATAAAAACGTAGCCAACTTTTTATAATATTGAAATTGAGCAAGCGAAAAACTTGCTAAGCGAGTGAAGAAATGACAATTGAGCGAGTGAAGACGGGAGCCTAGCTAAACGAGCGAGAGGTCTATGGGCTGGCCCATGTTAACATTATAACAATATATTCGCTGAGGTCAAAATATATTCGCTGCAGGCGCCCGTTACAGTGCAATTTGCAAACGGGCGCCTGCAGCAGTCCAAGCCGGGCCGGCCCATCTTAGTTCTTTCTTGTTTTCCAGAACGGTTAAGAAAAAGTGATAGAACTGGGAATCGAACCACACCAGGCTCGTTACTATCCTTGACCTCTAACCACCACACCATCGCCCTTCTAGAGTGCATAGTAAATTCGCTCCCGCATTTTTATTTGTTTCTTCTGGTTCGCGAGGTTTTCCCCAGTTCGCAGTTTAGTTTACGGACGTTTTATTCGGTTTTTCCTTTTTCCTTTTTGTTCTTTTATAAATGCATGATTTTTTAAAGGATTTCGTGTTTAAAAAAAATCGGTGAACGATTTTTCAAAATTGATGAACTTTTTTTAGATTACATGAACTTTTTAAAAATCCGATGAACTTTTTTTCAAATTCGATGAACCTTTTCAAATCCAATGAACTTTTATAAAAATAGATGAGATTTTTTCAAAATAATTGAACTTTTTTTTAAATTCGTTGAACTTTTTTTTAAATCAGTGAACTTTTTCTGGTTTGATGAACTTTTATTTCAAATTTGATAAACTGTTTTCGAAAATCACTGAACTTTATTTGAATATCGATTAAATTTTTTCCAAATTCAAGGAACGTATTTCGAAACTGCTGAACCTTTTATCAAAATTGATGAACGTTTGTCAAATTCAATGAACATTTTCCAGATTTAAGTTTTTTTTCTTTTTAAAAAGCTGTGAACATTTTCCAAGTTTGATGAACTTTATTGCAAAATTGATGAACTTTTTTAAAATCAATGAACTTTTTCTCTTTTTCCAAATAATTCAAAAAAATTAAGTGGTAAAATAGATGAATGGTTCAGGTCAATATACATAGCACTGCGTACTTGTTATTAAGTATTCGCCTCTGTTACTGAACACAAGCGGCAAGTAGTTCGGGTGGATGGTGGCACCTGTGCGTTACCAGGGTGTGGGGAGTTCGAAACCTGTAGTATACAAATAATTTCGGGGGTTCCCGTGAGCCAAAGATGGCGTCCACAAGGCAAAGATGTAGCAGCTTTTGCGAGCATATGCGCTTCAACATTACACTCGCGTTTTTCATGTATGATCTCCATGGTTTGGAACATATTCTTCTTCATCTTGATCTCGTCCATAATAACTTTGCTGGGCCCCAAGTATGCTGCTCCGATATGCTTGACTGTTGCTGAACAATCGGTGCTAATCTGAACTTGTTGCAGGTTTAAGTCAAGAGCCAGAGATAGCCTCTCGCTACATGCCATTGCCTCTAGGATCTCTGGATCAGTAACACTTTCGCACACCAGTGCCGATGCTCCAAGGAAGAAGCCTGTATGATCCCGGCTCACAGCTGCCAGGGCTCCCCTTTCACCATTGCGAGATAACGCATCATCAACATTCATCTTCGCCCAACCCACAGCAGGAGGAGGACGCCATTTCTGCACTGAGCTAGTGCTTCTCGAAACCCCATGCTTCACCTCTTGCTTCTTTGGTACTAGAGCCAGGTCTGCGATGTACCTGTTGATAAAGCACAGAGTTGAATGAGGCGAATGGAATTGTTCTTCATGAATGGCCTTCCTTCTAGCCCACCAGATGGACCATAGTGTCACAATCGCTTTCAAAAACGGACCTTCATTGGTTGTCCGCTGAAGCTCACCAAGCCACAACCTTGCATCTCCGGTTTGAATTTTTATCATATATTCGACTAGCTCCTCATCCACCGTAGCCCAGACACACTTTGCCATTGGACAATCAATAAGGGCGTGCTTCCAGTTGTCCTCAGCTCCATTGCATATTTTGCACAAACTAGAATCAGAAATACGTCTATGAAATTTGACTCCCTCGGTTGGTATTGAGTTATGAGCCAACCTCCATAAGAAGTTTTTCAACTTTGCTGGAACCTTTGTCCCCCATAAGCTGCACCATTGTTGTTTTTTTGCATTGCTATCTGAATTCCCTCCAGTCCCCTCAAGCCAATCCTCTCTTCTCCTCTTGGTTTCTTTAAGCATTCGGTAGCACGACCTTACAGAGAAATGGCCATGGCGTTCATACTGCCATGCCCAGCAGTCATCTGTAGGGATGGACGATAATGGTATGCCAAGTATCTCCCGGGCGTCAATAGGTTGTAAGTGTTCAAGAACTTTTCCTCTGTTCCAGCACCTCTCCACGCTTTCGATGAGGTCTGCTACCAACTGAGGTGGATTAGTGGACCGAGGATGTACAGTACGCAGCATAAAATCCCTCGGGATCCAATTATCATTCCAAATGCTCGTGGTTCTCCCGTCTCCTATTCTTCTAACTAGTCCTTGCTTGAGGACCTCCTTTCCCTGAACAATAGCTCACCATATTTGAGATGGATGATTCCCGAGCTCTGCATCTAAAACTTCACAGGAAGGGTAGTAAACGGCCTTCAGCAAGCGCGCACTTAGAGATTTGGTATCTTGTATCAAACGCCACGCTTGTTTGGCTACCATTGCAAGATTAAAAAGATGTGTGTCACGGAAGCCCAAGCCACCCATGTACTTAGGCATAGTAAGTACATCCCAGGAGACCCATGATGCCTTTCTTTCGCCATTTTTGCTTCCCCACCAGAATTTTCGTATCATGGTTTCTATAGCTTGGCACAACCCTTGGGGAAGTAGAAAACAAGACATGGAAAAAGTTGATATTGCTTGACCAACAGATTTTATCAGGACTTCTTTACCTGCAGCTGCTAGACACCTCTCAATCCAGCCTTGAATCTTCCCCCAAAGTCTGTCCTTTATATACTTGAAAGTCCCATTTGTTGATTTGCCCACCTCAGTAGGTAAGCCCAAGTATTTCTCCGAGAGTGACTCATTGGTGACCTCCAGAATGCCTTTCACTACATTCCTTATTTCCTCTTGGCATCCCTTTCCAAAGAAGATGCTAGATTTTGTGAGGTTGATTCTCTGCCCGGATGCCTCACAGTATTGATGAATGGTGTCTCTAATAATCTGGGCACCCCCTGAATTTGCCTTAAACATGAGCAAACAATCATCAGCGAATAATAGGTGGTTAACTGGGGGCGCCGTTGGGGCTATCACCACTCCCTTCACATCCTCATTGGTACTCTTTGATTTCAACAGAGAAGATAAACCCTCTGCTGCCAATAAGAATAAATATGGGGAGATAGGGTCTCCCTGCCTGATCCCCTTAGAGGGTTTGAACTCCTCTGTTATATCCCCGTTTACTAACACTGAGAATGAGACTGTAGATACACATGCCATGATTTTCATCACCCACGAATGCTTGAAACCCAGCTTCTCCAGCACTGCTTGCAAATACTCCCACTCCACACGATCATAAGCCTTCATCATGTCTAGTTTTAACGCACAGTGCGAATTCTTCTTACTCCTAGATCGTTTCATGAAGTGCAAACACTCATAAGCTGCTATGATATTGTCAGTAATAAGTCGCCCAGGAACAAATGATGACTGTTCATGTGAAATAATCTCTGGTAAGATCCTTTTCAACCGGTTGGCGTGAACTTTTGAAATAATTTTAAAGATCACAGTGCACAAACTAATCGGTCGAAACTGAGATAAGGTGGTTGGATTCGATACCTTAGGGATCATGACAATGAAAGTCCTATTAACCACCTCCGGAGACTCTTCCCCATTAAGCACCCGTAGCACTACCTTGGTAACTTCTTCCCCACAAACGCCCCAATTCTTTTGAAAGAAATGTGCTGGAAAGCCATCCGGGCCCGGAGCCTTAGTCGGAAACATTTGGAAGAGGGCCTCCTTGACTTCTGAATCTTTGAATGGAGCACATAGCATGTCATTCATACCATCATCAACCTTTCTAGGTATGTGGGACAACACTTCCTCCATTCCTATAGTACCTTCAGATGTATATAAGTTTTTATAATACTCTCTGGCCATTCCACGAATCTCCTCCTCATCGCTGCATACAGTACCATTCTCCTGCAGAAGCTGAGAGATGCGGTTCCTTCTCTTTTGCATAGAAGCTTTTAGGTGAAAAAAATTTAGTGTTGCTATCCCCCTCCGCTAGCCACTGAATTCTTGACCGTTGCCTCCACATTATTTCTTCACGAAAATTGAGCTCCACGATTCTATCCTGAACTTTGATCTCCTCATAGGATGGCCCAGATCTAGCGCTGTCCGATCTCAAATCAGTCAGCCACCTTTTCAGCTGTCGTAGCTCAGCCCTCACATGCCCAAAGGTTTTAGAGCCCCAACTCGATAGTGAGCCTGCCAAACGCTCCATTTTGGTCTTCAGGTCATGTAGCGTCTCGCCCTGCTCAGCTGCCCAAAACCGGTCAACCATAGGAAAAAAATCATCATGCGTCTCCCACATCTTCTCATAACGAAAAGGCTTGTTTATTGCAATACAATTGTTTACAGCATCTAACTCATTACATAAGACGATCGGGCAATGATCCGATTTTGCTGCTTGTAAGTGACGTAGAGTGGCAAACGGGAACATGGAGCTCCACTCTGTTGAGGCCAGCGCCCTATCCAGCCGAACACAACAGTACTGCCCTCCTCTTACTTTCTTTTCAAACGTCCAATCAAGACCTCTCGAAAACCTGCCATTTGGGCTTCATCCCTCTCATTGGGACCAATCTGTTGGGGAACGTAGTAATTTCAAAAAATTTCCTACGCACACGCAAGATCATGGTGATGCATAGCAACGAGGGGAGAGTATTGTCTATGTACCCTCGTAGACCAAAGCGGAAGCGTTGACGCAACGTAGAGGAAGTAGTCGTACGTCTTCCCGGTTCAACCGATCCAAGCACCGTTACTCCGGCACCTCCGAGTTCTTGACACATGTACAACTCGATGACGCACCCCCGATCTCCGATCCAGCAGAGGCGCAGGGGGGAGTTCCGTCAGCATGATGGCGTGGTGACGATCTTGATGTTCTCCTGTCGCAGGGCTTCGCCTAAGCACCGCTACAATATGACCGAGGTGTAATATCACGGAGGGGCACCGACACGCTAAGGAACGATCTCAATGATCAACTTGTGTGTCCTAGGGTGCCCCCCTACCCCCGTATATAAAGGAGGGAGGGAGGAGGTGGCCGGCCTCAAGGAGGGCGCGCCATAGGGGAGTCCTACTCCCACCGGGAGTAGGATTCCCCCTTTCCTAGTCCAATTAGGGATCCTTCCATGTAGTAGGAGTAGGAGACTAGGAAGGGGAAGAGAGGAGGGAAGGAAGGAGGGGGTGCGGCCCCTCCCCTTAGTCCAATTCGGACTAGGCCTGGGAGGGGCGGGGGCGGCCTGCCCTAGGCAGCCCCTCTCTCTTTCCCGCAGGGCCCAATAAGGCCCAATACTTCTCCCCGGCGAATTCCCGTAACTCTCCGGTACTCCGATAAATACCCGAATGACTCGGAACCTTTCCGAACTTCGAATATAGTCGTCCAATATATCGATCTTTACGTCTCGACCATTTCGAGACTCCTCGTCATGTCCCCGATCTCATCCGGGACTCCGAACTCCTTCGGTACATCAAAACTCATAAACTCATAATATAACTATCATCGAAACCTTAAGCGTGCGGACCCTACGGTTCGAGAACAATGTAGACATGACCGAGACACGTATCCGGTCAATAACCAATAGCGGGACCTGGATGCCCATATTGGTTCCTACATATTCTACGAAGATCTTTATCGGTCAAACCGCACAACAACATACGTTGTTCCCTTTGTCATCGGTATGTTACTTGCCCGAGATTTGATTGTCGGTATCCAATACCTAGTTCAATCTAGTTACCGGCAAGTCTCTTTACACGTTCCATAATACATCATCTCACAACTAACTCATTAGTTGAAATGCTTGCAAGGCTTAAGTGATGTGTATTACCGAGAGGGCCCAGAGATACCTCTCCGACATTCGGAGTGACAAATCCTAATCTCGAAATACGCCAACTCAACAAGTACCTTCGGAGACACCTGTAGAGCACCTTTATAATCACCCGCCACGTTGTGACGTTTGGTAGCACACAAAGTGTTCCTCCGTAAACGGAGTTGCATAATCTCATAGTCATAGGAACATGTATAAGTCATGAAGGAAGCAATAGCAACATACTAAGCGATCGTGTGCTAAGCTAACGGAATGGGTCATGTCAATTAGATCATTCAACTAATGATGTGACCTTGTTAATCAAATAACAACTCCTTGTTCATGGTTAGGAACATAACCATCTTTGATTAACAAGCTAGTCAAGTAGAGGCATACTAGTGACACTGTTTGTCTATATATTCACACATGTATTATGTTTCCGGTTAATACAATTCTAGCATGAATAATAAACATTTATCATGATATGAGGAAATAAATAATAACTTTATTATTGCCTCTAGGGCATATTTCCTTGATCTCCCACTTGCACTAGAGTCAATAATCTAGATTACAAGAATGATTCTAACACCCATGGAGTCTTGGTGTTGATCATGTTTTGCTCGTGGAAGAGGCTTAGTCAGCGGTGCGCAACATTCAGATCCGTATGTATCTTGCAAATCTCTATGTCTCCCACCGGACTAGATCCGGATGGAATTGAAGCGTCTCTTGATGTGCTTGGTTCTCTTGTGAAATCTGGATTCCTTCGCTAAGGCAATCGCTCGAGATTGTCACAAAAGATTTTCATTGGACCCGATGCACTAGGTATGACACCTAGATCGGATATGAACTCCTTCATCCAGACTCCTTCATTGGCTGCTTCGAAGCAGCTATGTATTCCGCTTCACATGTAGATCCCGCCACGACGCTTTGCTTTGAACGCACCAACCGACAGCTCCACCGTTTAATGTAAACACGTATCCGGTTTGCGATTTAGAATCGTCGGATCGGTGTCAAAGCTTGCATCAACGTAACCATTTACGATGAGCTCTTTGTCACCTCCATATCGAGAAACATATCCTTAGTCCTTTTCGGGTATTTCAGATGTTCTTGACCGCTGTCCGATGATCCACTCTGGATTACTTTGGTACCTCCTGCTAGACTTATAGCAAGGCACACATCAGGTCCGGTACACAGCATTGCATACATGATAGAGCCTATGGCTGAAGCATAGGAACACTTTTCATTTCTCTCTATCTTCTGCAGTGGTCGGGCTTTGAGTCTTACTCAACTTCACACCTTGCAATACGGGCAAAAACCCATTCTTTGCTTGATCCATTTTGAACTTCTTCAAAACTTTGTCAAGGTATGTGCTTTGTGAAAGTCCAATTAAGCGTCTTGATCTATCTCTATAGATCTTAATGCCCAATATGTAAGCAGCTTCACCGAGGTCTTTCATTAAAAAACTTTTATTCAAGTATCCCTTTATGCTATCCAGAAATTCTATATCATTTCCAATCAATAATATGTCATCGACATATAATATTAGAAATGCTACAGATCTCCCACTCACTTTCTTGTAAATACAGGCTTCTCCAAAAGTCTGTATAAAACCAAATGCTTTGATCACACTATAAAAACGTTTATTACAACTCCGAGAGGCTTGCACCAGTCCATAAATGGAACGTTGGAGCTTGCACACTTTGTTAGCTCCCTTTGGATCGATAAAACCTTCTGGTTGCATCATATACAACTCTTCTTCCGTAAATCCATTCAGAATGCAGTTTTACATCCATTTGCCAAATTTCATAATCATAAAATGCGGCAATTGCTAACATGATTCGGACAGACTTAAGCATCGCCACTGGTGAGAAGGTCTCATCGTAGTCAACCCCTTGAACTTGTCGAAAACCTTTTGCAACAAGTCGAGCTTTGTAGACGATAACATTACCCGCGTCGGTCTTCTTCTTGAAGATCCATTTATTCTCAATTGCTTGCCGACCATCGGCAAGTCAACCAAAGTCCATACTTTGTTCTCATACATGGATCCCATCTCAGATTTCATGGCTTCAAGCCATTTTGCGAATCTGGGCTCATCATCGCTTCTTCATAGTTCGTAGGTTCATCATGATCTAGTAGCATGACTTCCGAATAGGATTACCGTACCACTCAGTGCGGATCTTACTCTGCTCGACCCACGTGGTTACGTATTAACTTGATCTGAAGTTCTATGATCATTATCATCAACTTCCTCACTAGTTGGTTTTGACGCCACGAAACCGGTTCTGTGATGTATTATTTTCCAACAAGGAGTAGGTACGATTACCTCATCAAGTTCTACTTTCCTCCCACTCACTTCTTTCGAGAGAAACTCCTTCTCTAGAAAGGATCCATTCTTAGCAACGAATGTCTTGCCTTCGGATCTGTGATAGAAGGTGTACCCAACTGTCTCCTTTGGGTATCCTATGAAGGCACATTTCTCCGATTTGGGTTCGAGCTTATCAGGTTGAAGCTTTTTCACATAAGCATCGCAAACCCAAACTTTAAGAAACGACAACTTTGGTTTCTTGCCAAACCATAGTTCATAAGGTGTCGTCTCAACGGATTTCGACGGTGCCCTATTTAACGTGAATGTGGCTGTCTCTAGAGCATAACCCCAAAACGATAGCGGTAAATCTGTAAGAGACATCATAGACCGCACTATATCAAGTAAAGTACGATTCTGACGTTCGGACACACCATTACGTTGTGGTGTTCGGGTGGCGTGAGTTGTGAAACTATTCCACATTGTTTTAAGTGTAAACCAAACTCAGTAACTCAAATATTCTCCTCCATGATCAGATCGTAGAAACTTTATTTTCTTGTTACGATGATTTTCAACTTCACTCTGAAATTCTTTGAACTTTTCAAATGTTTCAGACTTATGCTTCATTAAGTAGATATACCCATATCTCGCTTAAATCATCTGTGAAGGTGAGAAAATAACGATATCCGCCACGAGCCTCAACATTCATTGGACCACATACATCGTATGTATGATTTCCAACAAATCTGTATCTCTCTCCATAGTACCGAGAACGGCGTTTTGGTCATCTTGCCCATGAGGCACGGTTCGCAAGTACCAAGTGATTCATAATCAAGTGGTTCCAAAAGTCCATCAGTATGGAGTTTCTTCATGCGCTTTATACCGATATGACCCAAACGACAGTGCCACAAATAAGTTGCACTATCATTATCAACTTTGCATCTTTTGGTTTCAACACTATGAATATGTGTATCACTACTATCGAGATTCATCAAAATAGACCACTCTTCAGGGTGCATGACCATAAAAGATATTACTCATATAAATAGAACAACCATTATTCTCGATTTAAATGAATAACCGTCTCGCATCAAACAAGATCCAGATATAATGTTCATGCTCAACGCTGGCACCAAATAACAATTATTTAGGTCTAGTACTAATCTCGAAGGTAGATGTAGAGGTAGCGTGCCGACCGCGATCACATCGACTTTGGAACCATTTCCCACGCAAGATCGTCACCTCGTCCTTTACTAGTGTTAAGCAATCCGTAGTCCTGTTTGAGTTGCAAATATTAGCAAGTAACCCGATTATCAAATACCAGTGCTACTGCGAGCTCTAGTAAGGTACACATCAATAACATGTATATCACATATACCTTTGTTCACTTTGCCATCCTTCTTATCCGCCAAATACTTGGGGCAGTTCCGCTTCCAGTGACCAGTCTGCTTGTAGTAGAAGCACTCAGTTTTAGGCTTAGGTCCAGACTTGGGTTTCTTCTCTTGAGCAGCAACTTGTTTGCTGTTCTTCTTGAAGTTCCCCTTCTTCTTCCCTTTGCCTTTTTTCTTGAAACTAGTGGTCTTGTTAACCATCAACACTTGATGCTCCTTCTTGATTTCTACCTCTGCAGCCTTTAGCATTGCGAAGAGCTCGGGAATCGTCTTATCCATCCCTTGCATATTATAGTTCATCACGAAGCTCTTGTAGCTTGGTGGAAGTGATTGGAGAATTCATCAATGACGCTATCATCCGGAAGAGTAACTCCCGGTTGAATCAAGTGATTACAATACCCGACATCTTGAGTATGTGCTCACCGATGAACTATTCTCCTCCATCTTGCAGCTATAGAACTTATTGGAGACTTCATATCTCTCAATCCGGGCATTCTTCGGAATATCAACTTCAACTCTGAAACATCTCATATGCTCCATGACGTTCAAAAGCGTCGTTGAAGTCCCGGTTCTAAGCCGTAAAGCATGGCACATTGAACTATCGAGTAGTCATCGCTTTGCTCGCCAGACGTTCTTAACGTCGTCGGTTACATCAGCAGCAGTTCTGGCACCCAGCGGTGCTTCCAGGATGTAATTTTTACGTGCAGCAATGAGGATAATCCTCGTTACGGACCCGATCCGCGTAGTTGCTACCATCATCTTTCAACTTAGCTTTCTCAAGGAACGCATTAAAATTCAACGGAACAACAAAGACGGGCCATCTATCCACAAACAACATAGACAAGCAAGATACTATTAGGTACTAAGTTCATGATAAATTTTAGTTCAATTAATCATATTACTTAAGAACTCCCACTTAGACAGACATCTCTCTAGTCATCTAAGTGATCACGTGATCCAAATCAACTAAACCATAACCGATCATCACGTGAGATGGAGTAGTTTTCAATGGTGAACATCTTATGTTGATCATATCTACTATATGATTCACGCCGACCTTTCGGTCTCCGTGTTCGAGGCCATATCTCGCATATGCTAGGCTCGTCAAGTTTAACCTGAGTATTCTGCATGTGCAAAACTGGCTTGCACCCGTTGTAGATGGACGTAGAGCTTATCACACCCGATCATCACGTGGTGTCTGGGCACGACGAACTTTGGCAACGGTGCATACTCAGGGAGAACACTACTTGATAATTTTTAGTGAGAGATCATCTTAAAATGCTACCGTCAATCAAAGCAAGATAAGATGCATAAAGGATAAACATCACATGCAATCAATATAAGTGATATGATATGGCCATCATCTTCTTGTGCTTGTGATCTCCATCTCCGAAGCACCATCATGATCACCATCGTCACCGGCGCGACACCTTGATCTCCATCGTAGCATCGTTGTCGTTTACGCCATCTATTGCTTCTACGACTATCGCTACCGCTTAGTGATAAAGTAAAGCAATTATGTAGCGTTGCATTTCATACAATAAAGCGACAACCATATGGCTCCTGCCATTGCCGATAACCGGTTACAAAACATGATCATCTCATACAATAAAATATAACATCATATCTTGGCCATATCACATCACAACATGCCCTGCAAAAACAAGTTAGACGTCCTCTACTTTGTTGTTGCAAGTTTTACGTGGCTGCTACGGGCTTAAGCAAGAACCAATCTCACCTACGCATCAAAACCACAACGATAGTTTGTCAAGTTGATGCTGTTTTAACCTTCGCAAGGACCGGGCGTAGCCACACTCGGTTCAACTAAAGTTAGAGAAACTGACACCCGCTAGTCACCTGTGTGCAAAGCACGGCGGTAAAACCAGTCTCGCGTAAGCGTACGCGTAATGTCGGTCCGGGCCGCTTCATCCAACAATACCGCTGAACCAAAGTATGACATGCTGGTAGGCAGTATGACTTATATCGTCCACAACTCATTTGTGTTCTACTCGTGCATATAACATCAAACCATAAAAACCTAGGCTCGGATGCCACTGTTGGGGAACGTAGTAATTTCAAAAAATTTCCTACGCACACGCAAGATCATGGTGATGCATAGCAACAAGGGGAGAGTATTGTCTACGTACCCTCGTAGACCGAAGCGGAAGCGTTGACGCAACGTAGAGGAAGTAGTCGTACGTCTTCCCGGTTCAACCGATCCAAGCACCGTTACTCCGGCACCTCCGAGTTCTTGACACACGTACAGCTCGATGACGCACCCCCAATCTCCGATCCAGCAGAGGCGCAGGGGGGAGTTCCGTCAGCACGACGGCATGGTGACGATCTTGATATTCTCCTGTCGCAGGGCTTCGCCTAAGCACCACTATAATATGACCGAGGTGTAATATCGTGCAGGGGGGCACCGCACACGGCTAAGGAAAGATCTTAATGATCAACTTGTGTGTCCTAGGGTGCCCCCCTACCCCCGTATATAAAGGAGGGAGGGAGGAGGTGGCCGGCCTCAAGGGGGGCGCGCCATAGGGGAGTCCTACTCCCACCGGGAGTAGGATTCCCCCTTTCCTAGTCCAACTAGGGATCCTTCCATGTAGTAGGAGTAGGAGACTAGGAGGGGAAGAGAGGAGGGAAGGAAGGAGGGGGTGCGGCCCCTCCTTAGTCCAATTCGGACTAGGGCTGGGGGGCGGCCTGCCCTAGGCAGCCCTCTCTCTTCCGCAGGCCCAATAAGGCCCAATACTTCTCCCGGCGAATTCCGTAACTCTCCGGTACTCGATAAATACCGAATGACTCGGAACCTTTCCGAACTCCGAATATAGTCGTCCAATATATCGATCTTTACGTCTTGACCATTTCGAGACTCCTCGTCATGTCCTCGATCTCATCCGGGACTCCGAACTCCTTCGGTACATCAAAACTCATAAACTCATAATATAACTGTCATCGAAACCTTAAGCGTGCGGACCCTACGGTTCGAGAACAATGTAGACATGACCGAGACACGTATCCGGTCAATAACCAATAGCGGGACCTGGATGCCCATTTTGGTTCCTACATATTCTACGAAGATCTTTTATCGGTCAAACCGCACAACAACATACGTTGTTCCCTTTGTCATCGGTATGTTACTTGCCCGAGATTTGATCGTCGGTATCCAATACCTAGTTCAATCTCGTTACCGGCAAGTCTCTTTACTCGTTCCGTAATACATCATCTCACAACTAACTCATTAGTTGAAATGCTTGCAAGGCTTAAGTGATGTGTATTACCGAGAGGGCCCAGAGATACCTCTCCGACATTCGGAGTGACAAATCCTAATCTCGAATACGCCAACTCAACAAGTACCTTCGGAGACACCTGAGAGCACCTTTATAATCACCCGATTCACGTTGTGACGTTTGGTAGCACACAAAGTGTTCCTCCGTAAGCGGAGTTGCATAATCTCATAGTCATAGGAACATGTATAAGTCATGAAGGAAGCAATAGCAACATACTAAACGATCGTGTGCTAAGCTAACGGAATGGGTCATGTCAATCAGATCATTCAACTAATGATGTGACCTTGTTAATCAAATAACAACTCCTTGTTCATGGTTAGGAAACATAACCATCTTTGATTAACAAGCTAGTCAAGTAGAGGCATACTAGTGACACTCTGTTTGTCTATATATTCACACATGTATTATGTTTCCGGTTAATACAATTCTAGCATGAATAATAAACATTTATCATGATATGAGAAAATAAATAATAACTTTATTATTGCCTCTAGGGCATATTTCCTTCACAATCTGCTCTTCTCTTCTAAGAATCTCATTAAAGTCCCCAATACACAACCATGGAAGAGTGGATTCACCTCGAAGACGGGTCATGGTGTTCCAAGTGTTCTGCCTAAGTGATCGATTTGCCTCACCATAGTAGCAAGTCAATCTCCAGTCCTCCTTCCCCGGTTCAGCCGCCCATGCATCAAAGTGGTACCGAGAGAAGTTCTTAACTCTGAGATTCAAACCATGTCTCCAAAACACAGCCAACCCTCCGCTTCTTCCACTGCTGGCTACCGCAAAACCACCCTCAAAGCCCAACATAGACGTCAAACCTTCCACACGCTGTTTTGACAATTGCGTTTCCACAATGCAAACCACCGACGGCTCACACTCCTGAATGAGCTCCCGGAGCTCACGGACTGTCGCGGTGTCGCCAATCCCGCGACAGTTCCAGCACAAGGTTCTCATTGGGCTTGGCGGCCATCCATCTGGGATGCCGCCTCATTCATTGGGTCCTCTACATCTTCGTCTTCTCCTTCCCCCTGGCGCCTTCTCTTGACAATTGGGTTCTTACCCGGTGTACAAGTAGCAGCAACATGTGTAGAAGGAGCATCCTCGATCTGCAATACTTTCCCTGCCATGGTACCCGGCTGTATAGGCACCCTAGGATGTCCATGAACATTGATTGTCCCATCTTGGCTTACCAACCTTTTCCTTGCTCCCCTCGGCACCACCTCACCGCTTAACCTGACATCTTGAGTAGAATACTCCATGTCTGAATGTGCATTTAGTCCACGGTCCAGGTTGGCTCGGCCACCACCTCCACGTCCCCATCCTCCTCCTCTACCCCCAAGTTCACGGCCTCCCCTCTCCCCACCACCTCTCCCTCCTCCTCTTCCCACATTCTGCCTTGGCACAGAGTTGTCAAAATTCCACAATAGCCACTCCCCCCATTCACACTCTGCCGGGTCGTGTATCCCGTCACCGCATTCCTCAACTAAGTGTCCCATCAGTCCACAAAAGTAACAAAAATCAGGGAGCTTCTCATAATACACAGGGTACTTTTTCCTCTCTTTCAATGTGATAGGCACGAATCTAACCAGTGGGACTCGAACATCTAAGAACACTCTTGCCCTTAGGAATTCGGAGGTATTGATAAACCCCTCATTCACCATCACCGAGATGGGCGGTTCTCCCACCTTGCGAGCCACCTTCTCCGCCAGCTCCTTCTTCCTCATCAGGCCTTCCAGAACACCTTCAATCCTTGCCCATACTGGAATTTTGTCCAACTTATAATCGTTCACATTACTAAAGCCGTCATATTCCTGTATGATGACAGCCGCATTGCGGAACAGCCACGGACCGCCGTCCATGACTCTCCTCCAATCACCAAGGCAACTAAATTGGGCAATGAAAATATTTGCACCCTTCGATTTGAAGAACACTTGCTGGGCAGCCGACCATGCCGTGCGCATTGCGTTGAACAATGCTGAATGACTGAATTGGCGTGTCGTATGTACCTTGAAAATTGCCAGCCACCTGATCTCTTTAACTAGTTCATCAAGCTCATCACTGAAGTCCAGATCGACCTCCTCTTGTCCATATAACTGCAGACCCTCAAACCTGTCCTCAAGACTCGGGATTGGACCCCAAGCATGGCTCTCTCCCTCGGCTTCCTCCCTGCTTCCACTCCCGCTCCTGCTTCCTCCATCTCCTGCCTTGCCCCCTCCCCCCAGAGATTCTTCACTGCTGGCTACTGGGTCCCCCAACACCGTCGCCTTCTCCCCGCCCGCCTTCTCCCCCCTGCTTCCGTCGCCCGTAACAGGTGGTTCCGCCATGCTAGCACCTCGAGAAGCACCCGTGCACTCATGGACTCTCGCCTCACCGGGGAAGCCCCGCCGGAACTTGAGGAGTTGTGGACTCCGACGCGGACGCCGGAGGATAGGGTAACCCTTGCGCCGCCGCCGCTGCTACGGACGAGCGGACGCGCTTGGGGAATTTTGGTCTCTGCTTTGTACTCTCTGTACAGAGCAACTTTTCCCCCCATTTTTTACGACCTTTTTCCGTTCACGGGTCTGCAAGTTTTCTTGGGCCGACCAGTGCGGGGCGCTGCAGGCGCCAGGAGCTTGAACGGGCGCTACAGGAGCTCCCCCGAACAACTCCGCTATTGTTTGAGACCAAATACCGTCTTCAACGGCAAATCCTAAATGGCGCCCGTTGCGCCCGTTTCTTCGCTGCACGCAAACGGGCACATACCCCCCGCGCCAGGCTGGGCCAGCCCATTTCTTCTTTTTCTGTTAAAATTGCATCAATCAAAAAATAGTGAGAGCGGTGGTTCGAACTTGGGATGTTTAGTTTAGACATCAGCGCAGTTACCACTAGGCAAAGAACAACTTGCTGTTCGCAAACCACTTTTCCCTCTTTTATTGTTTCTCCAGGTCGCGAGATGTTTTCTCCTTTTTCCTGCTCTTTTTTCATTTTTCTTCTCTTTGTTCCTTTTTCTTTTTGTCGTAAATGTGCTTTTTTATTATTAAAATTTGATGAACCTTTATTAAATTGATGAACTTTTTTTTAAAATTCGATGAAATTTTTCAAATTCCATGATTTTTTTAAAACTTGAACAATTATTGAGAACCTGAACAAAAAATTATATATGATGAGCGATTTTCAAATATACACTGACATTTTTTTGGTGTACGATGAACAATTTTTAACTACACACCGAACATTTTTGTGATATACATTGAAATAATTAAAACATATTTATACATTCTTTTGATATAAGATGAACAACTTTTATACATTGAACATTTTTGTAATATAATCAGAACAATTTTTAACTACACATTGAACAATTTTGTGATATGCGCTGAAAAACCATTTAAATAACCATTGAACATTTTTTTATGTACATTGAACAATTTAAAATTGTGAACAAAATTTGAAAAAGTGAATAAATTTGAAAAAATATGGACACATTTTGAAATGACAAACAAAAAACGAAAAATACATTTTTTAAAATTTCATGAACTTTTTTTAAATTTCAATGAACTTTTTCTAGATTTCGTTGAACCTTTTTCTAGATTTCGACAAACTTTTTTCAAATTCGATGAACTTTTTTCAAATTTGATGAACTTTTTTTCAAATTCGATGAACATTTTCAAATTCGAACAAACTTTTGTGATATTGATGAACTATTTTTTCAAAATTGATGAACTTTTTTGAAATTTGTGAACTTTTTTAAAATCAACGATTTTTTTAGTTCGTTAACCTTTTCAATTCGTGATTATTTTGAAATCTGTGAATTTGGTTTTTTTAGTTCGTTAACCTTTTCAATTCGTGATTATTTTGAAATCTGTGAATTTTCACGGGCGCAACACTTTTTAGGGGAATTGTTTGTGGTCGAATCCTCATGGGAGCAACACTTTTTATGGGATATTTTTTGTGGTATGGATGGGATTTTTTTTGTGGTATAGAAGACGTGTCGTGGGCCGGCCCAGCAGGTGCGGCTGTGAGCGCCAGCTTCCTGAACCGGCGCTTAAGGCGCCGGTTAGGAGCTCCCGTCTTCAACAGCAAATGAAAAAAAAATACACCATAACATAACTAAAACCGAGTCCATGCAGATAAAATCAAAATGAAACAACCGACGCAACAACTTGCTAGAAAAAAAAATCCCGTGTCTGAAGAATGGCGCGGTGAAGCGTGCGTCTGCCCTTTTTTTTGTCTTCAGTTGAGTATATAGCGTACAAGAACATATCAGGTGATACCAACACTTAGATGATTCAATGATACCAATTTGAAGAAAAAATGTTTCAACAATATATTAAAAAAAATACATGGATATTCACAACATACGAGTCTACAAACCCTAAGAAATCCAAATCCAAATTCAATATACACATTGAGAAACAAAAAAGGCAAATCTATTATGAATAGTGTAGTTTTCACAGTTTTCATGTTTTTGTCTTTATTGACATTATTCATGTTAACTTTTTCTTTATTTTTGTTTCTGAATCTGCAATTTGAACTTGGATCAGAATTTTTTAGGGTTTGTAGACACATGTTCTGTGAACATCCATGATTTTCTTTTGTTTTTTTTTGAATTATTTATGTTTGATTTTTTTTAAATTGGTATGATGGGAACATCTAAGTGGTGGTATCACCATTATACCAGGCGGTAGGCCTGGCTAGCAGTCTCAAACTTTGAATATGCAAAAAAAGATTATCCCATGGTACCAATTTTATTTTTTTAAAAATGATTCAAAAAATTCTGAGAAAATCATGGATATTCACAACATATGTGTCTACAAACCCTACGAAATTCAGATCCAAATTCGATATACACAGAAAAAAAACAAATCTATTGTGAATGGTGTAGTTTTTCACACTAGTCATGTTTTCCTTTATTGACACTATTCATGTTAAATTTATCTTTTTTTGTTTCTCAATCTGCAATTTGAATTTGGATCTGAATTTTTTAGGGTTTATGGACACATGTTCTGTGAACATACATGTTTGTAGTGTACGCAGCAGATGGCCTGATGGGCAAACTTTGATGTATAGCAGCCACTGCTTCCGCACGTCTCCCGTGGCCACTGCTCAGGCATCGAACCCAACCAGATCGGAGCCGCCGCCGCCGCCGCCGCAGCCCCGCAGGCTTCTTCTCCAGCCGCCAGGGAAGTCCCTCCGTCGCGCCGCGGCGGAATAGCCTGCCGGACGTGGGACCGGTCTGTCTTGGCGCCGGGGACGGGAGAGGAGCAGCGCCGGCGACCGGAGTGGAGGAGGGAGCCGCGCACATCGGAGACGGGGCCTGCATCCATTCTTTCCCGAAGCGGTGGCAGGCTCCGCTGACGAAGCTCCGGTAAGAGGGCAGGTGCACTACAGCTGAAATATCACTTGGCATGACTGAAAATTTAGGGAACTTCAAACTATTGTAGCACAGCACAGCATAGAACACACAACTTCAAACTATATTTACTTGGATTCTGTATTTTAGCTCATTTGAGATTTCAACTCATCGGTGCTATCATGAATAGGCCCTAGTAATTAATTGATTGCTCGCCGCTTGGTGCCCTACTAATTAACCTGTTCCACACACCCATGGTTCGATTAGGTCGTCGGCCTGAGGTGGTGTGGGGCGCAGCTAATCTTTCCGAAAAATCGGGGATTCAACTGGAGATAATATGCCTCACGTCGAGGGTGCTGGTGCAATTCCTATTGGTGGTGCTGAAGTGGGGTTCGCGAAGCTGCAGGGTGAGGATTTTGAGTACTACATGCAGACCTACTCGATCATGTTGGGCCGCAACAGCAAGAAGTCGACGGTGGATGTCGATCTCTCCAGTCTTGGTGGGGGGATGAACATCTCGCGCCACCATGCGCGGATATTCTACGACTTCCAGCGCCACCGTTTCGCGCTCGATGTCATCGGCAAGAATGGCTGCCATGTTGAGGGTGTCCTGCATCTCCCTGGGAATCCTCCTGTTAAGCTTGACTCGCAGGACCTCCTTCAGATTGGGGACAAGAAGTTTTACTTCCTCCTGCCCACGAGGTCTATCTTTGCGTCGCTTGCTGCTGCTCGACAAGCCCTGTTATTCCCTCACAGGTCTCGCCGCCATCGTTTGTGCGGCCAGGGCACCCTCGTGTGTCCAATTTCAGTGACCACTTCTCTGAAGCTGATTATGGCCGGGACAGTGATGACATTGGGAATGGTGTCAGTGAAAGTGGAATGAAGGGCAAGCTGCAGATAACCAAGAAGTTTCCTGGAGATTTGGACATCTATGGTGGGCACAGAATCAATGTTGAACCAATAGGAACAATCGGCGAAGGTGATACATAATCCTTGCTCTGCATTTTTACTGTCTATACTTTCCCTTCCTCGTCATCTTGTTTCTCTTCTAAAACATATGTAGAGCTGATGATGATTTTACTTGTTCAGTCGCTCAATCTGGCTGTACGTATTATTTGCATGTTGCAACTCATGGCTACAAAGTAAGATAATGTTGATATTGCAACATTACATATTAGAGATAGATATGCACATTATAACACAGATGTAATGTTGCAGAAATATCTCTTAAGCAACTCTCACCACATTATTAGTTGCTATTGCAAGTGGTGTTATGTAATGACATTATGCTTTATATCCGAATTGGCACATCATGATGTGTGAACATAACTGCATCTCTTATGTTTTTACCTTTTATAGGAGAAAAAAAGTAGCAGAGATGCAGTTATAATGTTATATTCGCACATCGAATGATGCACACCAAGATGCTTCATTCTGAATGTCTTTGACATCTTCCAATCTTAGTTTCTAGGGATAAATTAAGTACATTATCTATGATATTTGTATCACTAAAGCAGCAGACATACTATCAAGAATTATGAATTAGGAAATGGTATGATGCAAGTTTTAGAAGCTGTTAGTGGCCTTTGTTCTTGTTTCCAGACTTCCAGCTATGGACCTTTGGAGTTCTGTCCAGTGAAAGACCAAACTCATTATCTTTTACCATGCGCAGGGAAATATTTGTTTGATCTGACCTGAACTTGCTTCTTTTCGTGTGTGCAGACAATAGACCAGAAATAAGGTTGAGGGGTGACCGGGATGTGGACAACCAGCACATCCTTCAATTGGAAGAGAAGGAAGTCGTGTCATCTGTTGCGGCTGTGCTATCTGACCTCTGTGGTCCTGGACAATATATGCCTATGAGAAAACTTCACACAGAGGTTTGTCATCGAAAAACACACATATTTCCTACCCAACTTCTATCCTAAAGCTAAAGTACGCCTAACCTAATTAGTCTTGGAAAAGTTAAATATACTGAAAGTAGTTTACTGTGTTTATACATTGATTGATGGGATGGTCATACCATTACAGTTTAACTTCTGATATAGAATATCATCACAATTTATGACACTAAAAAAAGTCTTCCTGATTCAAAAGAATAATAATGCAAACTGCATGCTGAGAATATCATCTGCGGATGGAAGTCAGGTGCTAGCATCCTTGCCTGTCTAATATAGCTTAGTTGTAGCCTGTAGGTGTATGTACTATGATGTGGAAGGTTTCAGTGGAGGATAGAAAAAATGCGACCTCCTCTTGCTCGTCCGTGCCACCATCACGCGGCGGCTGGTCGGGCAGCCCTCTCCACCCCCCACCCTCCTAAGTCACGCCGCCGGGCGAAGCCTGGTTGCAATGGGCTGCGGTAGGGCTCTCCTTCCTCCTCATGCAGTCCCGGCGGCGCAAGGTGCTATATTGGCCGGCAGTGGCGCTGTGCTGTGCGGGCGCGCTTAGAGCCGCGACGGCTACACGGTTGGTGGCCCATCCGTGGTGGCTAGAAATGGGCCACGGTCGTCTCAGGTGGCACGGGGCAGCTCCCCCGATGGCGTGTGTAGCTCCGGTATCCAGTATCTTGCAGGATCTAGGGTTTCGTCGGTAGTGGGTGGCGTCTAGTATCTTGCACAATCTAGGGTTCCGCCGGTAGTGGGCCTTGCCATTGTTTCATAGTCAGATCCGAACGGCTGGATCTGGCCCATGGAGGCCAGCTACTCAGGCAGTCCGCTTCGGGTGGGTGCCACCCCGGCATTGGATGGTGGGCCGCCCTGCGAAGTGATGCTGGTTAGAGCCGATGATCCTCATTCCCGTCCATGGCGGGGCTGGATCCAGAGGGGATCTGGCACCCATAGCCATTTATCCTCTGCTCGTGGATTAGCATCTGTGTTCGCTGGCCCTGACCCTGGTGGAGCTACGACACGACGGTTCCGCCCTTGCGTTGTCTGTCTGAAGGTGCTTGCTTTTCGGCGGCCTGGTGCCCTGACGGTGATGGTGTGTCTCTCCTGGATGCCAGGGCGGTGACCCTGGATGTTGAGGCTACACAGTTGGCTCTGTGGCAAGCAGTGTTGCAGTAGTGGTGGCGTCTCCTTTTGGGCTATGAGGGTAGCAAGGGGAGGGGTAGCGGGTGATCCTAGTGTCGTTGTGGCTTTGGTGGTGGCGGCTCCCTGGTCTCGATCTTGAGGCCTTGCACTAGTGGCAGCGGTCCCCTCCTCGCAGATCGGGTCACAACTTTGGCTCCGCAGGTGGCACTTGTGAGGGTCCTAGCAAAAGCTCCGCGCTCGGGCGCCACCGATGGCAGCGCCTACGAGTGTCGCTTCCTTCTTGGATGCATTGTTGTGGGTCCCCTCTTGATGCAAGGGCTCCGGGTGAAAATCCTAGTCCGTCCTTTTGGGCTCGACGGTGTCACTTGGCGTCATCACCATCTTGAGGGTGTCGGTGCGGAGCCCCGGTCCCTTTTGGTTGAAATTGGCCAGCGGCTTCGGGCATGCCTTGTCCCGGACTTGTAGCATCCTCCACTCTGGTGTGGGATGGTCTAGTGATCTCCTGTCATTTACAGTGTCTCTGTGGTATCTGTTCTCGGTCCTTGCTATCTCCTAGCAGGAGCTGAGCTCCATGGCCCGGAACAAGGAGGCTATCTCAACGGCGAGTTGGCCCTTTCCATAAATGGCTCGGTGTGTTCGGTACTATGGTGTACGGTGGTTTCTCAAAGTGGTGAGGGTCCAGTCCTATTCAGTAGTCTTGGTTGTCTCTTGTTAGGTGTTGCGTCTCCTGTTTTCACGCTCGAAGTGGGGTAAGGTGCACTTGTGCCCTTGCTCAGGTGCCATACTATTTTTCTTTTGACATGCTTGTATGAGGGTTTCCTTACCACTTTGTATCGGTTTGGCTGTTTGGGTTATATATATAAAGCTGGTAAAGCCTGTTTGAGAGAGGTGTATGTACTATAAGTTGTCGAAACTATCATATAAATCCAAAGGCAGTTAATTTTAGGCTCTTAGGCTTTAAGCCTGTTCATGCATGACTCTGCCTGCTAGCATCCTTCACTTGTCACTCCAAACATCTTTTGTGCTGAATGTTGTCGCTTCGTTTTTGTGGAGCCATGACTTGCTACGGACGATTTTCTACTGATATTTACATTTTTCTTCTACAATTAGTGGGAAAGACTTGCAAGTATATCCTGTGGTAGCTATCCTGGAAAACTTCATTTTTCATTAATTAATCATGTCACATACTGGGATATCCCTCCTATTCTGTATCATGTCACAACACTATTATTATTATTATTATTATTATTATTATTATTATTATTGTCATTTCACTATAAATTCAGACTACTTGTTCTCCTTTTTTCTGGCAATTTCCTTTTTCTTTACTCACCCAGCCATGTAAAAGCTTAGCAATGAAGCATGATCAGACTATTTTTTACACATTTGCAATCATTGTACATGCAAAGTCTTATACTTGTTTGTCTACTCGCAGCTTGTGGACCGGTTTGGCAACGTCTGGCACCACACCAGGGTGCGGAAGTACCTGACCTGGGAGGAGTGGTCGCCGATTATAGCCAAGGGGAGGCCGTGGTTCGGGCTGCTGGAGCTGCTCAGGAAGCACCCGGAGCACTTCGTCATCAACGCGAAATGGAAAGGCAGGGAGATCTCAGAGTTCGTCTCGCTGGTTTCCCTGCTCTCCTAGCTGTCTCTAAGCTTTTCTTGTGTTTTGCATCGCACCTGTAGTGTTGTGTCCAGAAGGCCGAGTGGTGCCCTGATTTGTGTATGTGAGAGCAATCAGTTAGATGGAATTGCTGTGATGCATTGTATCCCGAGTTTCTCTGTCTTAGCTCTGTAGTGTTGAGAATGTTGTGTGGAAACTTCGACTTTTAAGTGGTATGCAGTTCGTATCTTTTCATATTTGAACTACAGAACTTAGTATGTCCTTATCGCCCGACACGGCAGCCTGTCGCAGTGAGGCGGTGGCGCACTGATGCTTGGACCATGGTGCATGCCACAGTGGCTCCCAGCAGCAGCAGCCAGCATGGTGCACTGTATCCTGAGTAATCTTTTTTTTAGAGCAACGAGCTTATATTGTCAAGTCAACATGGTTAGAGACTTACAGTCATGTTGGATGCAATCTTACATGAATAAAACAGAACCCAGAAAGGACCTTAATAGTCTGGATCAGTTTGAATTTGTTAATATGAGCTGCTTTGTGGTAATATGAGCTGCCATATGGGCACCTCTTTTTTAGAAGAAAAGAATATAAAAGAGAACCAACAGATCATCCATTTGCTGGAGAATAGGCATCCATCCTTCAGACTCACTCACAGCAAGGTCCAAGGCTTCAGGGGTGAAAGCAACGAGGACCAGGAGGCTTCCAACGAGGAGGAGCAGCAATGCGCGGCAAAATATTTTGTTTCGATTGTTTCAGAATACAATCTGAACAGAAAATGCAGAACATAACAGTGTAGGAAACCCTGAATTTGCGCGTCTTAAATCCTCCACTGCCTCTGGATGTAGTCTCCAAGAAATATGTCAGCAACAGAAACTCCGCTCCGCAGCTAGCAAAATTATGTTCAGATGCAGCGTATGCAAAAAATGAAGAAAACAATCTGTTCTACTGCCAGCACAACGTCATTCTGCTACCTGTACGCGGAATGCATCCGAGGGACATGTTTGCAAATAAATCAAAGATGTACAAATTTTGTTGGCGAAAAGAGCCCGCTGAACAGAATTTGGAGCAACCAGCACTAAGGCATTTTCCTACAAACTAGAAGGGAGGGAATTCGTAGAACTAAATGTACTCCCTGCCTGTACAAAATTAGGCTCTGAAATAGTTGAGGGGACCAAGAATAGTCTTGTCCCAAATAAACACGAGCAAAATCTAAATCAGTTAGCAACCATAAGCATCGTATGGCTAAATGTCAATATGATATTTCTCCCAAATAAAAACCCTCCACATCAATTCAATGTTTAAACACAGATAAGTTGCGCTTCCTAGATATAAAGCATTGAATGATACAACAAGAACTGCAATGATTAGGCTACTTCCTGGCCATAGCCGACTTGACGGCATTCAAAATTCTGACATAATGGTGGAACAAAACAGATTGCTTGCCCTCCAAGCCATGACGGCTGGATCGGTTGCACCCAGCAAGATTGTTACATGGGCTGCCCCCAATCACCAAGTCGAAGCCGCCAAATGTAGTAACGTATGTTGCAACTTGATCATCAGTAAGAGATTTCACATCATCAATCTCAATCAGCGTGCCTGTTTGAGTCTGATTCCACCAATCCCTGAAAATCCTCTTACTAGCTTTGTCTATTTCAACAGAAACGACTGTCCTCATGTTGATTCCCAACCTGTGCAAAGCTACCTCTCCTCCTCCAATACCAGTGAATAAGGACAACACATTAACACCATTGGGAAACATGCCTTTTAGCACTGACAAGTGGTAAGCAACAGTATCAACATGGAATGAGTTACCTAGAGATTTGTATCTATTTGTGTCGCCAAGTCCCCTTGTGTGGTCCTTTGGAAAACCAAGTAGATATTCAATCTCTTGAGGCTCCAATCGAGCAACCTTATTTTTTCCGACCCAGACAAGATTGTACCTTTTGCACAGATCGATGACATACTTTTGAATATGTTGAGATGGTGGAGTGCCCGCACTTGCAAGAGCACGCCCAATCTCTCCAATCAGCGCTGGACCTGCCACACCTGTTAGCAAGCAGTTGAACTGTGTTCTCCGGTCCCAGGAAGGCCACCACTTCTTGTAACGGGGGAATGCCTCAAATATGGTCATTGGAGGCGAAGGAAGAAGAGGTGCTCTGTTCTCAATTGGCAAGTTATGTATGTAGCCTCTTTTCCTTGCAGCTGCACCCAAATGTTTGGAATCTACAAACTCAGGTTGAATGTCATACAGAGATCTTGAAATGGTCGCCCATACACCTGTGAGAGCTCTAGCCACATTTTCGTAGTAAAAATAAGGTGGTCCCATATCTTGTTCAAGAATCGTTCTGGTCACTCTAACTGATGGTGGGCTATAATTGGGCAGGTTAAATCCAACCATTGGATTTGGAAGAAGCATATGTTCATCATGGGTGCAATCCAAAGAGGGTTGATTGCTCTGTCCAGTACATCCACATCGCTTCCTTTTTTTCTTTCTTTCTTCCACCAACCTTGCTTTCTTTCTCCCTCCAAAAGAATCGAAGCATCTTCCCGTAACCTGCCACAAATGTACACGTATTGCAATGTTCTTTACATCAAACTGAGAGAACAAAAATATTTTCTTATTAAAATGTACATCAAACCACAAAGTACCTGATGGTTAGATAAGTCCAAATTTCCTGCAACCCGAGATGCACTAATCGAATCAACTAATACAGAGAGATCACCATCCACACCTAGGAAAATTTAATCAGAAATAAATATCATAACGTAACTTATCCATGGAAAAAATAAACATCAAGGCAATAGTTTCAAATAGAGCCGCACCACATCTTATAATAGCCATATTAGCTTCATCTTCAGAAAATCCCATATCTACTAATGAGTTGATTTTCTCGTCCTTCTCAAACATTTCTTGTAAAAAATCCTGCACAAAAGTATAATGAAAACTAAGATTGGAAAACACTTAATGCATATTACTGACTACCTAATGCCAACTAAGGAAATACAATTACATAGCGACACATATAAGGCTAAAGGAAAAAGGGGCCCCACAACTAATAAACTATCAAGAAACGAGCAGCACCTACTTCCCCAGAAACAAGAGAATTTTTTTTTGAACGAGAACTAGATCGATGAAATAATTTAGGAACTCAACTTGTTATTCTCCGGTGCTATTTGAGAGTGACATTAATACAAAGTTACTGCATGCATGAACGGTGATGCTCATCATAGGTTTACGCTTGAAACTACTAGCTTTACCAGCAATATAAAGTATTGGTAGTGCTGGACTGGAATAAACTGAAGGTACACATCTAGCTTTGTTACATGATGTATAATGGTGGTGAAACACAGTCATCTGGTCTCTTCATGACGCTTTCATGATATTTTTTTTAAACATATGGATGATAAGGCAAATGCATGTCTTCACGAGAACATGATGATATTGCCATCCACCTTATTTCAGGTTCATCGGTTGCCAGCAATCAAGACATATCTTTTTTCTGAGCAAGTGTAATAGAGAACAAACACTCCATACGCTTTCCCTACTTGTTGTTTTTAGGCATTACATATTTCTAGACATGAATAGGATTGGACCATACAATATTCACTTCACAAATTTTATTTGCGTAACTAATATAAAATTCAGCTAAAAGATCATATATATTACATTTCAAGATTTCTAAATAAGTGACTTCAGGTATTCAACTCTCGTCGAAAATTTATTTCTTGACCCCATCAATTTTCTCAGCTAATAGGTTTACGTTGATCCTCTTGAAAAATTTCTTGAGGTGAGTTTGATATTCTTTTCTAGTACTATGTTCATATTGCGTCACTGAGAGTAAAAAAAAGGAATCCTGAACTATGCCATTCAATTATTGAAGACCTTATTCTTCCTAACCTACATGTTATTCTTCCTAACCTACATGTTATTCTTCCTAACCTACATGCTAGTTTCCAACCCTCCTTTGATTCTACAGTTAAGTGATGAGATAGGGTGCAGCACAAACTTTACTCTAGTCAAGGATATAATTATATATATCCACCTATATGCCTGCATCTTTCTTCAGTATTCAGCATTATCAAGTTTCACTTCTACTTCTTTCCGAACTCTTCTCAGATCACTCCGACTGTACACTATATCTTGGACTACAAAATAAACCAAATGGCATAATTGGTGCGCAAATTTTGAATTCTTAACGTTAAAGCACATGTGGAATGTGTATATGTTCTCTTGTTTACACCACATGTAGTACGATTTGCTCATAGCATCATAAATCCTCTGTTAGGCATAAACACAAGTTTGTGTCCAACTAGAATTACTAGTCCACCTAAGATTAGTTTTCCTAGCCGTCTCGGTCATGAGATAGCTAGACTAGCCCAGTATATATACATGTACCCAACCCCTTGTAAACATCAACCCGTGAAAAAGCAATACAAAGTATAGAACAGGCTCCACACGAGCCTGTGTGGCCATCAGATCCGTCGATCTGAGTTTTCTGTCATCAAGGTAGGTAGGAGTTCCGGCGACGGCGCCGAAATGAATCGATCGATGCAATCTATAGCTAGCTCCACGAAAAGCTTACGCACAGGAGGTTGGTGAGACAAACACGTATTCCTACTAGCTACTGTTGATCAATCAATGTACTAGCTTGTGTGCTTGTTTGAAGCCAGCTTTGCACGTACGTGTTGCTCTTGGTGTGATTTGTTTGTGTTTCGAAACCAACATCCTCAAGTCACATGTCTTGTAGTAACTAAGATTTAAATGCATGAGAACTGAAGAAAAAAGAGTGATGTCTAACAGAAATAAATTTTCTAATTCAGTTTCTACTCCTTCCCAGCCTCTTTGAGTACTTTGAGGGAGGCATTGGTCTAATGGTAGTCAACCTCACATCCTATATTAACTTTTACATGATAAAACTTTAACATGATGAGAATCCTTTGTAAAAAAATCAGGTGCTCAAATTTCATTGCGCAAGTCTACACTCATGAAATGCTAGGATAAAAATAAACAAAGCTCAAACAATACGTAAAGGGGCATGCAAGGTATGCATGGGAAAGAATGCACATATATCATCATACCTCATCACTATAATCACCAAAGTTGGGCTCCGTATCGCCAGCATCATCATCACCATCCGAGCTCTCAAAATCAAGATCATCACCATCTTCAACTCTATGGAGGGCGCAGCCAGAAGTAGAGATGTTACCCAATGTATCTTCATCACCTATTGCCTACAGTTGACATCACCGATCCCAAGTCTTTTGAGAGACTTTCTCTAGTGCATGATACATATGATCCTTGCCATCACATAGCAAGAGCTCCATTGGATAAATTTAGTAATAACACCCATGGACACATACCTTATAGGTCAACAGTAACTCAAGCAATGCATTTTCGTCACTATGCCCTGAAAGTAAAACCAAAAGCCTCAATTAGATAACCGGTGCAAACACAAATAAGACAAATTAAATGAAATTTGTTACATCTATTATTACCAATCTCCTTGATGCTTGTCACGACCATTTCTTTTGGGAAACCCATTGCCGCATATCTCTTGACTAAAGAAGAAGATGGCGCTTCCCCATTGGCCCACCCATTAGAACCCTTTTGATAGTTGCACAAACCAATATCACATTATGATCTTAATAAAAACAAGGTATGGCTAGCTATTGTACTTAAATACACAATCATTTACTACATGACATACCAACGAGGACGGGCTAGGAGCATCGAAGTTCCACAAGTCCAGAGCCCATGAGGGTTCCACATCACCATCACTTATCCCCTTGTCACGGCCATCATGATCACTCCTCTTAGTTAAGCAAACACGAATCAATGTTGAAAGCAAACCACAAGGAAATCAATTGTAGAGAAAAACAATAATTCTATCATGCACTATCACATCAGCCGCAAGATATGGCAAATGAAATTTCTAGCACGAAACAAGTATAGCAACTCGATTTTAGAGTTAGAACACATTAAAAAGCAAGAAGAAAAAACCATCCATTTTATTGGAAAAACTCCCCTCCAGCATTTTTGCATGAAGACAATAAGCTAAAGTCTAAACAATATACACTAGTACAATTAGAAATAGTAAAGTATGAATTTATAGGGATGCCTAATTAACTGAAGTGTGCTAACTTTGTAGGAAGGATAGTCTCTAGCTAGTTGAACACTTCATGCATAGCATGGCTATTTTATGGGGGAAGTGATCAGGTTGGTAATTCTAAAAAGATGATCAGATAGACAGAGTTTGCCCATTATCACCTAGATTATGGTTTGTAACCAAACATGCACTAGTGCAGTACAACTTGATGATTCTTGCACCAGATGGATAAACGCGGTAGTTTCCAGTCTAAATGAATATATAGCTCAAATGCATGAGGTGTAGTGCTAGATAAGTAAGAATTTTGAACGATATAGACAGATCAATATAACATAAATTAAACCACATAATTCCTTATTAAAGACTATCAACATGTTTAAATACATGTTTGGTCAAAGGTGCGCTGTCCATTGTGTCATCATGGTTAACACATAGTCAAACATTTTGAATCTATTATGTACTAAAGTCTAAAACTACTTGATGGGTTAACTAGAGAGAAAAGATAGCCATGCTAGAAAATAACACATAAAAGCAAAACATCCAGCCATTAATATACTACTCTTTTTCAATCAACAAAGCATAACCACTAGATCGTCATAACTACAACTAAGTCAACTATGGGCCCATATTATTTGACTCACAAACACATTGGACATAACAACAAGAAATATGCCTTCTTTCCTTTTTATTAATCTATTCCAGTGCAGACATCACACTACTATCTTAATAACAACAAGTCTTGGCTAGCTCTTGTACTTAAATACAAAATCAGTTACTACCTGAGGTACCAGTGTGGACGGGCCAGGAGCATATAAGTTCCTCAAGTCCGGAGCCTGCGAGGGTTCAGACTCAACATCACTTTTCCCTTTATCACGACCATCACTATCATTCCTAATGCCCTGTGAAATTAGTTAAGCACACATCATTGAGTATTGACAGCAAACCATTAGAAAAGCAATTGTAGAGGAGAGCAATAATTCTACCTTGCACTATAACATCATTTGCAAGATATCACAATTGAAATCTCTAGCATGAAATCCGTATAGCACTTCGTAACAAAACTGTAAGCTGATGCACAAATAATATACACCAATACAATAAGAAACAATATAATTTCAAGTTATAGGGATGGCTAATTGGTTGAAGTGTGCTACATTTAAAATACCACAAGAGTAGATCATATTATATGTAACAGGGCTATTTTATGGGAGGAAAATGATCAGGTAAATCCAAAAAGGTGATCAGATTGACCAGATTTGCCCATTATCACCAGGAATAAGATTACTAATTAGACATGCATTACTGCAGTAACTTTTGATGATGCTTGCATCAAATGGTTAAACAACTGTAGATTGCAGTTGGTTTAAAAAAAACTGTAGATTGCAATCTCAACGAACAACTCAAAGGGATGTTGTGAAGTGCCAGGGAAGTTAGAATTTAGGACCATATAGGTGGATCCGTATAACATAAACTAAAACCACATAATTCCTTCTTAAAGAGCATCGATGTGTTAAATGCAATGTTTTGGTCAAAGGATTGCCAATGTGTCATCATGGACAACAAATAGTCAAACATTTTGAATCTATAATGTACTAAAATTACTTGATGAGTTAACTAGAAAAGGATTGTCATGATAGAAAATCCCACAAAAATAAAAATAAGTCAACCATTGGCTGGTATTATTTGACGCTTTTCTGTCTATTCCCATGCAGATCACCTACACATATCGTGAGCCACATTTTTGTTCCTCGTACTTCCCCACTTAAGCGAGTAAAACATGGGTAGCAGACCCTACTACACATAACTCCCTCCAACGATTATTCTATTGTGTGCGAGCAAGAAAGCCAGACTGCCTAAAAAAACTATAAGACCATGTTTTGCTATCTTACCATCCTACATGGAAACACAATAACAAAGTCGTAAGCCTTATTTGTGCATACATGATGCAATCTCCATTTGTAGTAGCATACAAGGTAGAAGATATGGATCATGCCCAAGGTTCACATACACATGTAGGATCGGCAAGCCATGCCATCCACATATAAGAAGTAACGCGAATGGCCACCCGAACAGATCAGATGGGAATAGGGGAGATCGACGATGTGGAGAAGGCAGTGGCGGCTTCGTAGTACTGCCCGTTTGGCCAGAAAAGGCCAACCTGAGTCGCGTGACCACCAGTCTTGGTGGACGCGGTGGGGAGCACTGGTGAAGCCGCGGCACCGTCGGATGATGATCCGAAGAGCGAGCTAGAATCAGTCGAGGGCGCACAAGATGAAGATGCACCAGGGGAGTAGGACGGTGATCCGACGAGCATGCTTGAATCGGGAAGTGGCGCCCGGCTCGTAGAGCCATACGAGTTGTCGATCACTGACCCAACACCACCATTTGAAAGGCGAGAACGCGCACCGAGCGACGAAGAGGCGGGCCTGCCCGATGGAGATTGGATGCACATGCTTGAATCGCCTGAGGGTGCGGGTTGCGCGTTGCGGGACGATGGAGAACAGGGACCTCCAAAACCGGCGGAGCTGCTGGCAGTTGCACGGGCGGCACCGGGTTAGTTGCGATGGAACGGGCAAAGGGAAACATTGCCTCACCAAAGAGCACATGCCGCGAGGTGAGAACCTAACAGGAGAGCGAATCAAAGCAACGGTAGCCGGGATGATCTAATGGGTAGCCTAGGAAGACACATGCAATAGAGCGGACATTGAGTTTGTGACAAGCAGTGGCCGTGGTGTTGGGGTAACATCATAACATAGACGCCCAAAGACACATAGAACGATGTAGTGAGGAGCGACGACGAGTCGCTGTTCATGCGGAGTGCAGGGTGCACTGGCAGAGCACGGCCGCCGGTTCAGAAGGTAGGTGGCAGGGTTGAGTGCCTTGGCCCAGAAATGTGGCGGCATGATGTGTGATACAGGAGCGGGCAAACATTGTCGTTGAGAGTGCGAAGTGTGCGTTCTGCCTTGCCATTTTGCTGAGTCGTGTAAGGACACGGGGGGCGAAGAACAAAGTCATGTTCAGAGAGAAGAGAGCGAACAATATGACGGTCAAACTCTCTGCCGTTGTCGGTTCGACAATGGACAGCTGAAATTGGGTGCGAATATAGGCATAGAACTTGTGCAAAATGGGTAGCTTATCAGACTTGTGTTTGAGAGGGTAGGTCCACACATAGTGAGTATAGTCATCAAGTACAACTAAGTATAACTGATAACCAGAGATGCTGATAACAGGGGATGTCACTACGCTGACAAAACTGATAACCAGAGATGCTGGTAACCACACTACACCACTACACTGACAAAACTGTATGGTGTACTGGGCCACAAACGTAACGTGCATAAGAATAGCAGGTGGCATGCAATGACAGCTGCATGCTCTCTATCATGGGACAGCCGGGTGGTAATAATCCATTATGTTTCTTTACCAAATGCAGACAACGAGTAGTAAACCTTTTTTAGAAGCCAACGAGCAGTAAACAGTTCCCTCGGTACGTACAGCACCACACTGGCCGGCCGCCAAAGAAGCAAACAACGTACTCTACGTAGCACGTTTTTACTCCCTCCGTTCCAAAATAGATGACCCAATTTTGTACTTAATTTGTACCAAATTAAGTACAAAGTTGGGTCATCTATTTTGGAACGGAGGGCGTACATGGCAACGGAAGGAAGGCCCCCCCTACTACACTACGTATACGGTGTTGAAATCAGAAAGCAGCCAATACATCATCTATCTATTCTACTCCGGTGGAAATCCCACACCGGCCGCCACCGCCATGAAACAAGAACTGTACAGGCGGGCACGTAGTGCGCGCGGCCGTGGATCCGGCCGGGCCGACCTAGCTACTCCAGGGACAAGCTAGCTGCTCGGCGACGACGACTCGCGCCGGCGCCGCCTTGTCTCGGGGCAAATCAATCAATCAAAAATATAAAAACAAAAAGGAGGGAGAAACGACGACGTACCGCCATTCTTCAGCAGACGTACGCACTGCCCTCCGCTCGACGGCGGCGAGGCACCTCAGTGTTTCCCTGCGGCGACTGCGACGGCGAGGATCCTGTTTCCTGCGTGCTTGCAGGGAAAACTAGACAGGTTATACGCAGATTACAGTATGCCATCTCCATTTTGAGGCATCCGTATATATAAACGGGGGCTACGAGCTGTAAAATCATGCTAGTATTATTTCCATTAATACCTATATCTATTAATATATATATAATTTATTATTATTAATGCTATTAATAACATATTATTATTATTTCCAAGGATAAATGGGGGTAATTTTATAAAATAGTAAGTAGTAAAACTTTTCTTACTTTGACTAATAATACCTACCTAACCCCTCTCTCCCGATTTAATTGTCTTAGATTTGTCTAGATATGGACACGTTTTAGTGTTAGATACATTCGTATCTAGACAAATCCAATACAATTAATTTGGGATGTAGGTAATATTATATATATGTACATAATTTATTTTTATTAATGTTATTAATAGTGTTTTATTATTATTTCCAAGGATAAATGGGCGTGACTTTGTACAATATACATATTTTCTTCGACCAATTTGGCTGAGCTACATAGCATGAAATATCTACGCCATTAATCTTTGATTTTAAGGACTAAGATCAAAAGAAAAATGTTACATAACACTTGGCCAGACACGTACAACCTCCACCATTTGACATGCCGAAGTTAAAAAAATCATATATTTACTTGAATTGCTACATATTTTAAATTAAGTGCACTTTTGGATTGAGATATGTACAGTAGGGAGTTGCATCTTTTTGTATGTGATGCTGCAAAAATGTTTATTTCAGAAACTAAAAGGCTTCGTCTATATATATATAAATAAAATTTTCTTGTATTGGTAATCTATTTTTTGAATTCTTATAAGGCCATGCACGAACTCAATCATATGTTTTTTCCTTATGAGTTAAGCAAGGGCAAAACATGTGTGTGGTGTGTGAGACCCAACAACATACTAGCTATAGGGGAGAAAACTTAGCATGTCAAAACAAAAGCATTGATCCGAACACCATTGTTTGTCCCTAAAAAATCCTTAGTGCCTTGGGACAGGGCCATGGGGCAGCCCTGCGCGGACAATAACATAAACCTTTTCTACGAAGTCCAAATCGAACTTCCAGTTAGCTTTCCCATGAAGAAATTCCGTGTGTGCTACAAAGCAAGTACTTCTAGATGCTTCACTTGCTCATTTCTTATGGTTTCATGACATGAATAAACGAAGGTGAGATGATTCAAATCCATAGAGGGTGTACTAACATGATACAGCGTATGACCAACCCACTAACTTAGTATAGGTGATAGCTCTCGAGTTACACGTTCCAAACTTTAATGCCACATACTGATCTAATGCCACATACAATCGGCCCACCAATATTTTTTCAACCAATACTTCAACTCAGCATGATCATTACAACGAGGTTGTTGTCAGTAAAAATCATTAACGAGGTTTCATCTTAATTGGTAACGTAGATTTGCAAGAAATTTTACTTAATAATTTTCAAAAGAACTTTGTAAGATTATAATTCTTGAAAACATATTCTATATTTGATTTATAGGATTATATATTTTAGGAATTTATAGGTTGTTGTAGGATTTTAATTGTTGAACATTGATTGTTGTTTAATATGTTAGAATAATGTGGTCTAGATCTGTGAACTCAAGAATGGGGGATACCATTGCTAGGTCTAAAGAAAAATAGATAAAACTAATGCTACATCTGTTTATAAAAGGTGAAACTCTAGAAAGCATGTAGTCAAACTTGTCTAACAGTGACTATACAAATTATAAACACCAGTACAAAAATGCTACCGGTGGCGTGCCAAAACAATGTTGGTGGTGTGCAGCCCCCCCACCAACAATGATGTGCCCCTCATAAGTGTTATTGGTGGTGTGGTGGGCCCCACACCATCAGTAGTATATATGTATCTCTGTGTGTGAGCGGCCTGTGAATATATAGACACCACTAGTGATTATGAACGGTAGTGGCGACACAGGACACTAATTGAGTTTACAAGCAACTGAACTATACTACCACGACAGTGTTTTCTGCATACACGGCAGCATATTCGGCTAACATGGCAAAGAATGTGATTATCGGTGTAGACGTTTGCATATCATAATTACATGTCAATATAGAAAGAATGAACTTAAACATAATAAATAAGAGAATTAGGAAACTAGTTTGGAATAATGTTAATTAACACACAACAACAATTAGAAGAGTAGTCAAGATGGTAGATAGCCATGCAAGTTTGGAACAACGTTAACACATAATGACATGTAACTGAGTACTCAAGACCCCATCATTGTCCTCTTCTATTACATAACATAAGCACCGTTTTGGTATTCTTGACATGTCATACTAGCGGGGCAAACATCAGCATGGCGGTTTTGTTGCTGTAACCAATCGGATATCTCCTTGGGCTTGCTGCACCGTCATTGAACCTCCCATGGGCGTGAATGACACCCTGGTTGATGATGATCTCAAACATATGTTGGATGCATATGAACTCATCTCTATGGTCTCCTTCTGAGAATTGATCCATTGTCTTCCCCATGTGAAGATGTTAGATTGCTTTGAAAACATGTCTCCTCCTGTACATATGCATACAATGGTGCATGACCTACTAGCCATCCGTCTGACTGTTTTCCGATTGATGCATGCAATTGAAGTCGGCTTTGTACCTGAAGCACATGATGCTATTTTTGTCCAACTATTGACATCATTTTTGATGATCCCTCCCTTGAAATGATATCCGAAGAGAGCTTCATTACTTGTCATTAGCTAGCTCCTATTACTTTTCATCATGCTTGCACTATTGTGGAAATGGTTACACAAAATATTAGTTGGCGGGCTACTTTCAGTCAATGCCACCATTACTTTTTCAAAATAGTGGTGGCATGTGACAGACCACTGATACTGTCACTAGTGGGGGGGGGGTCTGGGATAGGGGCACACCATTAGTAACTTATGCCTACATAAGTGTTTGCTGCCTCTCTTTGTTCATCCTATGATTTCACTTCTTTTTCCAATTCTCTTCTTCTCTCCACTCAGTTCTCATTAGCCAGCTCCTCTTAGGTTTTGGTCATCCTCTCCTAGCTACGTGGCCGGTAATGGACACATCAGAGCTTCGACAATCGCCACGAGCCCCACATGCGAGCCCATGTTGGCCGAGATCTGAAATACTGGGGCTCCACCGCCTTGGCTGAGCTACACTCCGCCCTCGTAAGCTTGGATAAAAATAAACAAAGCTCAAACAATACGTAAAGCGGCGCGCAAGGTAGGCATGGGAAAGAATTCACATATATCATCATAGCTCATCACTATAATCACCAAAGTTGGGCTTTGTATCACCAGGATCATCACCACCATCTGAGCTCTCAAAATCAAGATCATCACCATCTTCAACTCTATGTAGGGCGCAACCAGAAGTAGAGATGTTACCCAATGTATCTTCATCACCTATTGCCTACAGTTGACATCACCGATCCCAAGTCTTTTGAGAGACTTTCTCTTGTGCATGATACATATAATCCTTGCCATGACATAGCAAGATCTCGACCCATTGGATAAATTTAGTAATAACACCCATGGACATACCTTATAGGTCAACAATAACTCAAGCAATGCATTTTCGTCACTATGCCCTGAAAGCAAAACCAAAAGCCTCGATTAGATGGATGGTGCAAACACAAATAAGACAAATTAAATGAAATTTGTTACTTCTTGACAATTAAATATTTTTCTCTTTCATTATTGTACTCTGTCTATTTTTTTATAATTCTGTTAGATTTTGAATCATTTGTTATATCATAATAATGTATATTTTGTATTTCTCTTTATGAAAATGATTATTAAGTATTCTCCTTTCTTTTGAATTTTTTAAGTGTTAATTTAATATTTATTTAATTTATTTTTTAAATTGTGTATATCTAATATCTTTTCATTCTGACTGATTTTTAGTTAATTTTTAAGAATTATAATGATTTTGATGAAACTTTCTTTTACTGATGTATCGTTATTTGAGTACTTCGTTTACTTGATTCCATTACCCTATCATCATTAGGCTTCTGACTTTATTTGATTATCTTTTTTAACAGACAAATTTATTTCCTTTTTTAATATATGCCTAACTGCCTTTCTTACTGCACTTATGCAATGTCTTTGCTTTGACTATTAGCATTTATGTCCTTGATTCAGTGCTAATCTTGTAATTTTGTATGACATTTCATTGCTATGCTACTAACATTATGATGCAAATGAATATTCAGATTACTTGCATTAATAATTGAAATAGCAATATACTGAGTCTAAGATATAGATATGGAGATTTGAATCTCAGATGCATTCTTGTCATTGATTATAATGTGAGTACATGTTTCATATCTTATCATACTCTATCGATGCATTTTAGTCTGACATAATATAGTATTTCATTTAGTTACTCATAGCATTTCAATCACTGATTATTAGATTCTAATGATTAGATTTGTGTCAAAGGATGTTATGACCTGTTGAGCTTACATGTTATCAGCTCTATCACTATTATTTCCTTACTTCAATTGCTGCTGATCTTCCCTCTAATTTGATGGCTCATCTAGATCTCATCACTCACTTGTAATCTACATTGAGTCGCAACATTATGCTTCAATGTCGATGTGCACTGCATTAATGCTTCATGATTTGATCGAATGTTCATATCATTTTGAACTATCTCGACTCATCTTTATTCTCTATCTATGTTATAGTACTTAAATGACCGAATTAGACTCAATGTTTATTGAGTAGAGTTCGATCTGATCAACTAGATCCTAGTTGTGTACTAGACTTATTGCAATACATCAATGCATCTCATTATACGCTTACTATCACATTAACGACTTCAGATAGCTCTAGTCACTGCATCAGTATGCCTTAATCTAGCCTGGGCTTTTGCATTTGCATCAGCACTACTTTGCTATGTCTCCAGTGATACTTGCTATCTACAGTTCGCATTGATTATCGCACATGTATGTTAGATCATGAAGTACAAATCATCAGTATTCAATTTATGCTATCTCTCTGATTTCTTGTATCTTCATGTCCTGTGCTCTTCTTGAATCATGGCTCTAATTGTGTCTTCACTATAATTCTTGTCATGTATCTAATCTAGATTCAGGCTATTCATCATGATCCTTGATCATCTTTTTGATGTACATTCATTAGCATTCTATACTTTTATCTAATAGAGCCCATGTTGGCCGAGATCTGAAATACTGGGGCTCCACCGCCTTGGCTGAGCTACACTCCGCCCTCGTAAGCTCGGCCATGAGCTCACCACTGTGGCCTATGCAGCCGGCCATGTTTGGAGGCTCATCCCACTACCGCAGCGCGTCCATTTGATCCGGCGGCAAATCCAACACCACAGATGACAAAGCGGTCCAGAATCCAGCAAGGCCACCCGTCATGCTTTGCGGCTGCCAATTCCCCTTGATACGAGAACTGCATACACACCATGGATTCCATGACAAGAGTTGTTCATCTGCGCTGGCCATGGAAAGGTATATGATAGAAAATCTCCCTTGCTTAGCAAACTAGCATGCATACAAACTCATGCTGCTCACATCATTATGTATATACATGTGGAGAAAGGAGTCTCTTGCCACACATGGATATGAGTCATCTCGTGAAAAATTACGTAAAAGAGTTGCTCAAATACTACAATGGACCTATGACACAAGAACTAGATGAGATACAAGTAAAATATGATGAGATGCAAGCCCAAAACAACGAGATGCGAGCACAGATCAAAAAATTTAAGAAGGCATATATGCACTTTTAGCTTGTGTTATGATTGGGCTCATTCTCCGAGAGGAATCGGTGATGACATTTCTTCTTGTGTGAGACATTGCAGTGATGATGTTGTTAGCTTAGGCAATTAGCTAGCTCGAGTAACAATTAGTAGTTATTGTTTAGCCTTCAGGTCAGTATTATGTTTTCTTAGTAATATATGTATCTGGGCTGACTTAAATAAATAAAACATAAACAAATAATTACTGAAAAATAATCTTAGTAATACCTAAGCTAAAAATAAACCGCAATACAAAATAGAATCTAAATAACCTAAATAAAATATAAATTAAACAGTAAAATACTACTGAAAAGTAACCTAAGTAAACCTGAAATACTAAGTAAAAGTAAAAAAGGAATAGATTACAAAATAATAATACACTAAATTAATACTGGTGGCATGGGGCCCAGCAACCCACTCCACTAGCGTTGGCCGCAGGCCAAATGCCGCACCTCTCTCTCTCTCTCTCTCTCTCTCTCTCTCTCTCTCTCTCTCTCTCTCTCTCTCTCTCTCTCTCTCTCTGACGCGCGTGCGCCCACACACACACACACACTATCCCATTATCCTCCATCTCCTCCCCTGCCCTATGCCGTTGTCGTTGCCGCCACGCGCCCACTAACTCTCCCTTCGACATCAAGTCTTCGCCTCCTCTGCCGCGCTAAGCCATCTACGACGCGTCGACGCCGGATCAAAGCTCTGTGTCTCCACCTCTTTTAACACGCCGCAGTCTGCCTTCTCCTCCGACGCGCCTCCATCCGCCTCCTCCTCTGTCGGCCTCGTGCAGACCATGGTGAGCGGTGCCGCCTTTTTTTTATTTTCTTCTTCTTATGTTTTAGGTGTTGGGATAATTTTCCTAGTGTAATAGGTGTTAGAGATGGATTTGGATGGATTTGTTAGTTACTAGTTAGTTTAATTTCATTAGTTTAGTTCAATTAGGGCAAGACATGGATTTGGATGGATTAGTTAGTTACTAGTTAGTATAGTTTCATTGGTTCAGTTCAATTAGGTTTAAATTTTTTGAACCTCAATTAGGTTTAGTAGTTATATTAGTTTGCATAGTTTAGTTCAGTTAGCCTCCTCCAGTCCACGGTGAGGGTGCCGCCATTTTTAGGTGTTAGAACAAAATTGTGAAACTAAAATAGAAAAATACATGTCAAACAATTGATTAAAAAGACAATGACACTCTCTTTGCATGCACTGCACAGTGCCAAGAAAGATGATACGAAGCCTTACTAGATACAAATCGAGAGCACACACAATATCTTTTCTATGGGTGTTTCACTTGATGTGACAGTGGAGATTGCTATAATTGTTTAATAATTCCGGTACTATAGTTTAATTAGATAGTTTGCTTAATTTGCAGGTATTCAAATTGAGTGTTCCGCTAACGTGGCCGTCCGCCGCAATGTGTTCACCCGCACTGATGGATAACTTCGACAAAAGCAATGATGGCACCGATATGAAGGCCGTCGGCAGCAACATGAGAAACTACCGAGTAAGCATTCATGAATCAATTTTTAATTCCTAAATAGAAATGTGCGATATGATTATATTGTCGTGTTGGCAGGAACCAGGTTGGGAAGAATCCATGGTATATTGCTAGTCAAATATTCTCACTTCATAATAATTATTATACCACAAATCATAACATCAAAGTGTTGGAAAAATAAACTTAATGTGTTGAGAAGAAAAAAAATCACCTCGTTCTTCTTCTTCAACAAACTCCTCCCTAAAATTATTCATTAGTATAATAATACTAAGGCTCCTTATTGTTGAGAGAGGAAAATAAATTAGGGAGGGAGGGGAAGGATGAACATAACCACTACGTATGAACTAATCATTAGAATAATGTTACGAATCCTTATTGTAGATAAGGTGAACCTCATTTATAAAGATGTACTTTCCTTTACTTCTAGTTATGATGGTCAGCATCTCCATGTTTTAATATGTTTATTTTCATAGGTATACAACTAATTCAATTTCGTGCATGGTGATTGGAAACATTTCATCTGTAGATTATTTGTAGGGCTACATAGGGATTCAAAATCAGGGGGTGTCTGGGCAAGGCAAGGAAAATGTCTATGATGTGGATAGGATCAACAAGTAGTTTTTGTGCTCTCAACAAACTATCATCACAAAGCTAAAGGAGGTGAGGGATGAGCTGCACGAGGAGAGGGATCAGCTGAGCAATGAGAGGGATGAGCCGAAGGAGGAAATCGATGGATTAGCTAAAGAAGGAGAGAGGCCAGCTGAAGGTGGAGAAGGATCAGCTGAAGGAGGAGAGGTGTCAGCTGAAATGTCTCGAGATTGATTTTAGCGAAGCTGGGCGTGAGAATTGGCATAACTTTATGAAGATCAAGGCAATCATTGAAGGCTAATGCTTTTATGTTAAGTTGATAGAGTACCTCTCTAACTTGTTAAAATGCTATGTTCTAGTTGATCGAGTACCTATCTAAGTTGTTAAACTACTATCCTAAGTTAATTACCAGTCTTAGTTGTCATACTACTATGCTAAGTTTAGTAATGTTATTATGTTCGTGTCGCCGAAGGTTTTTACCGTCGCTATAAAACTGAATAATGCTCTCATTTCAATAGGGAAATGCTGTTGTTCAACAGTTTTTACATGTAAAAATCAAATTGGTCGCATGGCACCAACATGGCATGCCACCATGGCATGTCACTGTTGATGAATTTTACTGGTGGCATGGGCTGTGGCACACCATCAGTATATAGTTACTGGTGGTGTGGGGGGCCATAGGGGACCACTATATTTTCTTAGTGGCACTATATTGGTGGTCTGGTTGACAAGTCACCAAGGTGATTCTTGGGACACCACCACTAGTGTTTGTTGCACTAGTGTTGATGTGACTGTAATCTTTCTTCACACGCCTCATGGAATCCAAGATATAAGTAGAGCCAGACTTTTGGCTATAACTATGGGGACGCAATGGTCTCCACGCAATTAGTTCAGCAGAACAATTATCCTCAAATTAACCTAGCTAATTAGTACGTGCAAGTGCAAGTCTGCAAAATCATATTCTGCCTAGCGAATACCTTACATGAGACTCTAGGACACGAGAAGGCACTTCTTCTCCTTGTTGGCAACCACAAAGTCCGTCATGTACCTCTTCATAGTTTTATGTTTGTCAAGGTCCTAAAGATTTTTCCCATGCATGTAGTAGGTGTCCTTTATAGCAACGTTCTTGATGCCCTCTGTTTTGATAGTGTAGGCTTCATGGATCGTCCATAGGCGGAGTAATGCACAATCAACACTCTCGAGGTGTGACATGTTGGAGATGTCCTCAAATGGCACATAGAGCTTGTCCCCGAGGAATTCATCAACCAAGTCACAACCCATTGGCACAAGCACCGTGAAAACCGAGCATGGTCGATCTCCACTAGCAAGTGTAAGATCTCCCCAGAGAGAACCGTGTCATGCAGAATCATTACTTCAAAGGGAAGGGGAAGGGTGTTTCCGATGGAAGGATGGGTTGACCTGGGGAACTAATGGTACTAGTTGTGAACACGTGCGTTGCATGGCCTAGTTATGTTTTATTATCTTAGAACACATATTATAGAAGATATTGATTCATAAGGGGATGTATTTTTATGAATAACTTGTGTCTACGTTGACCGGAACCATAAACTAAATTTGGCATAGAAAAATGTATGTTTGAGATAGCATACCATGCATGCCATCTTTTTATTGTTCCTATTTTCACTATACGAACTAAGATATAGAAATCGCAAATGACTCTCATGCATTAATAGTCACCTTAAGCTCACATTTGTTCATCTTGTTTCAAAACCATGTTAAATGCCCGTAGAAAGCTTATATTTATTTATTTATTTATACATGGACTTAAAGATGCACTCTAATTATCACATAATAGTCGCATAGTTGTCATTGTTAGTACTTTATGAAGGTTGTAAGGAAGATGTCACTTATTTGTGATATCGGAGTAGTATCGTATTTAGGAAAACTATAGTGTGCTAGAAAAATTGTTTTACTAATCATGACTTTTAAATAATCACATTCCAGAAAAAATAAATATTAACAGTTATCATGCTTGATACCGCACATCCTTCCAATATACTGAGGAAAATAAGTTGCTAAAGAATGCTTCTAACTCAAGTGAGTGAATCAATGCCAATAATTGATAGTACATGACTTTTTTAATTAAAGGACATCACAACTTCAAAAATTGCAAATAAGAACAGCATAACGTACATAGAGTTTATGTCATCGATGCTCAAGGGACGAAATCTGTAATAAAGCAGATTGCGTTACATGCACCTGCAGAACGTCTTAAAATATGAATATGTATACACATCATTTTATTTATTGTATTAGATCAGAATATTTAAGCGGAACGTATCATTTCCTTCGTAAATTTTGACCAGTCCAAATTGGCTAACATACTTTTGTAGCAGTTCGAAGACAGAAGGGAGCATAGGAACAACTGCATGGGAAGCATGCAAATTAATGGAGTGGAAGCAATGCGCGGCTTGAACAGGTACGGGCACACCTATGAAATCTCATGCATCCATGGTTTAACATTAAACTGTTGTGTACAACAAACAGTTTCTTTAAATACAAAAATATAGTAGGAGACTCTTCTAATGTTTTCACATAACAAAAGATGCATTGCTTGCACAATTTCAGTCCTACTTGAATGAAATACATATTGTTATACAGTAAATATATTGAAAGGTACAAACCTTAATTAAATATACAACCATGGTTGCATTGTTGACAGAAATCTCGACCCAGGATGTGATACAAAAGTGTTTGTTTCTGTCCATCCTTAATTCAACGATGAAGGCAACATAGGAAAATCTGATTATCGATGAAAGGTACCTCAATGATCAACTTGTGTGGTGTCACAATCCATGTATACAGGAGAAACCAGAGAGAATTTTGAGCAAATAAGAAGGAAATAACGTATATTAGAAAAGTACTGTTCATCAAGTTGTTTTTCTTGCCTTTGTTCTGCATGATTAATTTCTTGATCAAAATGGGCCACTCAAATTGCATGATATATGTCATAACTTTCCTGAGTGCCTTATTTTTTGCGTACGGGTCCGAAAGCACCAGATTGATGTATTAGTTCAGCACAACCAGTCTTCGTGGAAGTGGATCATGATCTGGATGAATTATCTGGACAACAGCGTCCATGTATAGGCACGTGAGAGATGAAGGCTAGAGTAGAGAATAGAGATGGTTGTAACAATGACTAAACAAGAAGAAGATTTATTATTTGGAAAGAATGGAATCAGATAGCACCCTCTTCATTGACTGATGCACGCAACCAATTAATACCATGAGAGTTTATGTTTTGTTTTTCAATTAGAGCTCATTTATTACCCTATTCTTGTTTCAAAATTTTGACGTAAGAACTTCAACTTTCGAGAAATGATGTTTTTACACTTTTCAGTTTTTTTAGCATGGGGACAACATCTGTTTTGAAGAAATAGTCATCTGCAACCAAATCATCTAAGGTATTCTTGCATCTGAAAAGAAACATCAATGCATAGTTAGATATTTCTGGCTAATACACATGGCAATAGACAAAAATAATTACAATAGTTCCCCACATCAATCTATAATAACATAGTTCATTGTAAAAAAAATACAATATGCGATGATAGCTAGATCGATACATCTACTATCCAAATATCATTGCTCGATGGTATCTAGAGATAATTAAATCAACCGACTACTATCTAATCATAATCTGTAGCTACCTCCCAGAATAAGTTGTCGTATTTGCACGTGACAATAATTATTTACCTGCAATAAATGATGACACGAAATACAAAATTTGATGATAGCACGAAACATCTAAGTTCGAGCATTGGGCAACAAACTCGTGTACAATATAACATACCTATCCAGGTCATCATTGGAGGAACTCACATACAAATTGCTCAACAATTGAGAATATAACAATACCCAACTAACAAAACTACGGTAGTTGTCTGATTGAATACTGATTTTATTATTGTATGGGGCAATATACTCCCTCCATTTGGCAATACACGTGGTTTTCCAAATACACATTTTTCACCATTTCTTTTCACACAATATGTTGTGATCAAAATTGATAAAATTACAATATTATGGAAAGATTCCTACATAATCTAATAATGCTATTTTTATTTATGTGATAATAATATTTTGTATTGTACTGTAAGTGAAAGTCAGTGAAGTTGTATTGCACACAATCTAAGATGGTATGTTCGGAATCACAAAATTAATTATTCAATAAGAAAAATGTATCCATATGCATCGTCCATGTGCATTGAGGTCGGCTTCACCCATCTCTTGACAATAGGTGGGGCTGACCTGAAGCATAGGTGAGGTAATGTCTGATGCAGCCTTGGGATTTTTGATGCTAGGGCTTGACGCTTGAGCCAACAGGTGGATGCTCGGATCCGAGATCGAAGCCAAATCCGAGATGCCAATCACGTCACAACCTTGCTACAAGGTAGAATCTAATGCATGGGCGACAAGATCCGTAGAATTCTTAGGCTGGTCTGACACCCATCCTAAGAAAGTGAAATCGTCGTGTGGATCGGTGGTTTATTCCAGATTGCCAAACCGTATGGTCTAGCCTGGAGAAAAATTCTCTACTTGGCCAAGGTGGCCAGTCGAGTCAGCATGCAACACGATGGTGCTAAAGGCAAACAGCTGGCCAGGGGTGAAGATACCCTCGCAGCTGATGCTATCACTCATCAGAAAATTGGACATCAAGCTCCTATGATCACGTAGCGGCACCTGCATTGTCATCAATTTTAGCGACCAGACCTCAAATAGTCTGATCTCTGTGCATCAGTGTCATCCCTGGATCGGTAATGCTGACACACATAGTACTTGAAGGATTTATAACAGAGTAGCAATCACACACTTATTACATCGAATGTCTCAAAAGAGAACGTATTACAATAAATATGGCTTAAGGCCATATAATAACGATAATAGCGGAAGGCTTGGAAGATAAAGTGAGTCCATCAACTCCAACGACATCACTGAGTGAAAGATCACGACCTAAGGCACCTTACTCGTCGTCTGAAAAGTCTGCAACATGAACGTTGCAGCCCGAAAACGGGTCAGCACATGGAATATGCTGGCAATGTAACACATAGAGAGTAATGAACAGAATAATGCTATCACTACATGCATATATGGCTGGTGGAAAGCTCTATGGTTACAGTTTTGCATAAAGCCAATTTTTCCCTACAACAAAGGAATAAATTTCATTTAACTATCATGATGGTTGTTAAACATTGAGAAGGTTCCTCCAACTCAATCCCAATTAAGCTTCAACATTAAACCCAACAATTTAAATTAAGTAACATGATAAGATTCACATGATAATCCAAGTACTAGATACTCAAAACGTCCATAACTGGGGACATGACTAACCATGATTAGTTTATACACTCTGCAGAGGTTTGCGCACTTTTCCCCGCAAGACTCGATCTCCTCCGTTGGATTTCTCGCACTACATGGTGTTTGAGAAATGGATGACCGAGACAGAGTCTTTCAGAAGCATTAACTCTTTACTCTGGGTAGACAATACCAACCTACATCCCCTACATCTGCTAGTCTACCACTGAGAGAGGTCACACAACTTAATCAACTATGCTAGTGCCCATAGTAGCTTGCGGCTGCACACGGAAGTTTCTAGCATGAATAATCTCATGATCCCTTTGAGCCTGGGTGGCAGTCCATAGGAGAATCACACGGTACCCCGGGATTTCCAAAAATACAGGCAACACTGAGTTCCCCAGGTGCCTCAATCCACCCAGATGTAAATTAAAGTTGCCACCTTAAGTTGAACCATTAATTAACAATACTCACATCTGTCATGGATACACTCACCCAATCCACATCTACAAGCATAGCATAGCAATATAAGCAAACGTAGAAGTAACTCCCAAAGGTTTGATAATAAACAGGACAATAGTTCTACCTCATCTACTTCCCAAAACCCACATATTAATCAGATCCTAACCATGCAATTGTTTGAGGATTGATCTAGTGCAATAAAACTGGGTAGTAAAGAAGTATGATCAAAGTGTTACTTGCCTTGCTGATGATCCGTGAAACCTAGGGTCTCGAAGTAGCACGCTGCGCACTCCGGGTACTCTATCGCAAAAAACAAGCATACAATACGCACTCATCTAATGCAGGGGTAAAACTCAAATAAGAGATCTAACCAGAAAGTTCAACTTAAGAACTCCGGTTTGCAAAAAGAATCAAATCAAATGAAGCAACGAAACTCAAACGGCGAAAGAAACAAGCTTCGTCTAGTAATCTGGACCTAAGTCAAATTTTACAGTGGCAAAAACTTGTTTAAGTTGGTTAAATGGAAAGAGGGTTTCGAGACGAAACTCTGGGCGCTTGAATCGCTCGATTCCGATAAACGAGCGAAAAGATAAACTAAAACGAAAATCGGATCAGAAATCACGATCGAAAATAATCGCGGAAAACCCGAGAAAAAGAAAAACTGACGAACAGGCTAACGAACGAACGTTCGCTGTCTGCGGCTAAATGGTGAAAACCGTTCGTTAAAACGAACGTACGGACGAACATCCGCTAAATAAACTAAACCGAGAAAAGCCGACGAACCAATTCAAAAAAAAACCGGGATTTCTAAAAAAACATACGGTTTTCCGAGGAAAACCACCGCGGCGGCGGGGCTACCTCCGGCGGTGGCGGGGTCCGGCAAGGTGGTGGCGGCGGACAACGGCGTCGGCGATGGGCGAGGCGACGACGTCGTGGGCGGCGTCGGCGGCGGCGGCATCAAGCGGCGCGGCGATGGCGGCGCTGGCGGCAACGGCGGCAATCAGCGGCGGCGACGGCTTAGGGTTAGGGTTTGGGGGGTCGGGGCGGATGGGCTGGCGGGGCGCCGGGGTCGTGGCTTATAAGGGCCGGCCCGAGGTGTCCTGGCCGGGTACGGCCCGAAGTCGGTTTCCTCTCTCTTTTTTTAAATAATTCCGAGGTGCAGAAAAAGAATGAAAAAAAACTAAACGGACTCTAAAAATCCCGAAATAAATTTTCCCCATCCTCTAAAAGTAAGCCGGACAAGGTGAACATTTATTTGGCCTAAAATGCAATTTTGAAAAACGCGTATTTTTCCTAATTCAAATAAAATAGCGATAAAACTCCGAAATAAAATCTTATTTGATTTTATTATCAAATCTCCAATATTTCTTTATTTTGGGAAATTCATTTTATTCCCTCTCTCTTATTTTTATAAAAGAAATATACAAAGATAAAATAAATAAAATCAAAAGATCCTTTTTTTCAAAAATTTGAGAAAAACTCAAATATGAAAATAACGAAATCCCTAACTCTCTCCGTGGGTCCTTGAGTTGCGTAGAATTTCTAGGATCAAGCCAAATGCAACAAAATATGATATGCAATGATGATCTAATGTATAACATTCCAAATTGAAAATTTGGGATGTTACAAACCTATCCCCGTTAAGATGAATCTCGCCCTCGAGTTTCGGGTTGGCTAGAAAATAGGTGAGGGTGGTCCTTCTGTAGATCTTCCTCTCGCTCCCAGGTGGCTTCATCCTCGGTATGGTGGCTCCAGTGAACTTTGCAGAACTTGATAACCTTGCTGCGCGTGACTCGGCTGGCAAACTCGAGAATCTTGACTAGTTTCTCCTCATAGGTCAAATCGCTATCCAACTGAATTGCTTCCAGTGGCACTGTATCTCTCAGAGGATTATCAGACATCTCTGCGTGTCATTTCTTGAACTGGGAAATGTGGAACACATCGTGAACTCCTGACAATCCTTCAGGCAACTCCAGCTTGTAAGCAACTTCTCCCATACGTTCCAAAACTTTGTATGGTCCCACAAAACGTGGTGCTCACTTTCCCTTAACTCCAAAACGCTTAATTCCTCGAAGTGGGGATACACGAAGATAAACTCTATTTCCAACTTCGTATAATGTCTCCTTGCGTTTGAAATCCGCATAGCTCTTCTGCCTGGACTGGGCTACCTTGAGCCTATCGCGAATCAGCTTAACCTTCTCTTCAGACTCCTTAATCAAATCTGGTCCAAACAACTGGCGGTCTCCAACTTCATCCCACAACAACAGTGTCCTGCACCTCCTTCCGTACAAAGCTTCGAAAGGGGCCATCTTCAAACTGGATTGATAACTGTTGTTGTAAGAGAACTCTGCATATGGAAAATTGTCGTCCCAACTAGATCCATAATCTAGCACACAAGCTCTCAGCATGTCCTCCAGAATCTGATTGACTCTCTCGGTTTGTCCATCTGTCTGTGGATGAAAGGCTGTACTGAACTCTAGCCTGGTACCCAAAGTTTTGTGCAACTGATTCCAGAACTTTGAGGTAAACTGGGTTCCTCTATCTGATACAATGGTCCTCGGAACTCCATGCAGATATACGATCCTGGTCATGTATATCTTTGCCAACTTAACACTTGTATAAGTAGTCTTCACTGGGATGAAATGAGCTACCTTCGTCAAACGATCAACTACAACCCATATCGAGTCATAGCCTGAACGTGTCCTGGGCAATCCCATGATAAAATCCATGCCTAGCTTATCCCACTTCCATTTGGGTATTGGCAATGGCTGTAGCAATCCTGCTGGCTTCTGATGCTCTGCCTTCACTCTCTGACATACATCACAAACTGCTACATACTCCGCAATATCCTTCTTCATTCCGGTCCACCAGAAAGTGTATTTCAAATCCAGATACATCTTGGTATTTCCTGGGTGAATCGAATACGGGGAATCATGGGCCTCCTGCAGAATCAACTTCCTGATCTCCGGGTCATTAGGCACATAAACGCGGTCCTCAAACCATAAGGTATCGTGCTCATCATCATGAAAACCCTTAGCTTTTCCTTTGCTCATCTTCTCCTTTATCCCGACAATCTCCTTATCGGTATTCTGAGCTTCTTTGATCTTATCCATCAACGTAGACTGAATCTCTAAAGCTGCTACATAGCCTCTCGGAAATATCTCCAAACATAGACCTTTCCTTAGAACGATTGGTGCAATTATTGATATGAAGGAAGGGAATATTAGATTCCAATTTCCATTAAGGAAAGACATGGAGCACTTTCCAAGAAAGAAAGTCAAATTACCTTATCAATCTATCATGCGAGCAACTTATGAATTGAGTGCCAAGGATGGCACTACTTAGATCTATCCTCGCTTTTATACTTAGCTTGGGGCGTTAAACAATAGCGCTAGTTGGGAGGCAACCCAATTTTATTTTTGTTTTTTGTTTTTGCTTCTGTTTAGTAGTAAAATTTTCATCTAGGTTCTGTTTAGATGTGTTTTTATGTTTTAATTAGTGTTTGTGCCAAGTAGAACCTATAGGATAACCTATGGTGATAGTTAATTTGATTCTGCTGAAAAACAGAAACTTTGCACGCACGAAAATAATTTTAGTAATTCACAGAAACGTGATTTTGCGTTGATTCTTTTTTATGTAGTTCAATAGACAAATTTCCCAGGGCTTCCTATTTTGGTATAATTTTTAAAGTTCATAAGTATTCAAGAGTTGCAGATTGCTACAGATTGTTTTGTTTTTGATAGATTCTGTTTTTCGTGTGTTGTTTGCTTATTTTGATGCATCTATGGCTAGTATTAAGTGGTATGAACCATAGAGAACTTGGAATACAGTAGGTGTAACACCAATATAAATAAAGAATGAGTTCATTACAGTACCTTATGTGGTGTTTTTTCTTTCTTGCACTAACGGAGCTTATGAGATTTCCTGTTGAGTTTTGTGTTGCGAAGTTTTCAAGTTTTGGGTATAGATTTGATGGATTATGGAATAAGGAGTGGCAAGAGCCTAAGCTTGGGGATGCCCATGGCACCACAAGATATGCAAGGATAACCAAAAGCCTAAGCTTGGGGATTCCCCAGAAGGCATCCCCTCTTTTGTCTTCGTCTATCGGTAACTTTACTTGGAGCTATATTCTTATTCGGCACACGATATGTGTTTTGCTTGGAGCATCTTGTATGATATTAGTATTTGCTTTTTAGATCACCACAATCATCCTTGCTGTACACACCTTTTGGGACAAACCCACTTGATTGGAATTTATTACAATACTCTATGTGCTTCACTTATATCTTTTGAGCTAGATAGTTTTTGCTCTAGTACTTCACTTAAATCTTTTAGAGCACGACAGTGGCTTAATTTTGTAGAAATTGTTTATCTCTCATGCTTCACTCATATTATTTGAGAGTCTCTTAGAACAGCATGGTATTTGCTATGGTTATAAAATTGGTCCTAGAATGATGGGCATCCAAGTTGGGTATAATAAAAACTATCATAGGAAGTGAATTGGATGCTATGATCAATTTGATACTTGATAATTGTTTTGAGATACGAAGGTGGTGATATTAGAGTCATGCTAGTTGGGTAATTGTGAATTTAAAGAATTCTTGTGTTGAAGTTGACAAGTCCCGTAGCATGCACGTATGGTAAAAGTTGTGTAACAAATTTGAAACATGAGGTGTTCTTAGATTGTCATCCTTATGAGTGGCGGTCGGGGACGAGCGATGGTCTTTTCCTACCAATCTATCCCCCTAGGAGCATGCACGTAGTGCTTGGTTTTTGATGACTTGTAGATTTTTGCAATAAGTATATGAGTTCTTTATGACTAATGTCGAGTCCATGGATTATACGCACTCTTACCCTTCCATCATTGCTAGCCTCTTCGGTACCGTGCATTGCCCTTTCTCACCTTGAGAGTTGGTGCAAACTTCGCCGGTGCATCCAAACCCCGTGATATGATACGCTCTATCACACATAAACCTCCTTATATCTTCCTCAAAACAGCCACCATACCTACCAATTATGGCATTTCCATAGCCATTTCGAGATATATTGCCATGCAACTTTCCACCGTTCCGTTCATCATCATGACACGCATCATCATTGTCATATTGCCTTGCATGATCATGTAGTTGACATCGTATTTGTGGCAAAGACACCATGCATAATTTTTCATACATGTCACTCTTGATTCATTGCCCATCCTTTCTGTTCCGTTCCGTTCATCATCATGATACACCGCCGGAGGCATTCATATAGAGTCATATCTTGTTCTAGTTTTGAGTTGTATTTCATGAGTTGTAAATAAATAGAAGTGTGATGATCATCATTATTAGAGCATTGTCCCAAATAAAAAAAGGCCAAAAAAAGAAAGTCCAAAAGAAAAAAAAGGAAAGGCCGAAAAAGAAAAAAAAAAGAAAAAAAGGGGGCAATGTTACTATCCTTTTTCACACTTGTGCTTCAAAGTAGCACCATGTTCTTCATACAGAAAGTCTTTTATATTGTCACTTTCATATACTAGTGGGAATTTTTCATTATAGAACTTGGCTTGTATATTCCTACGATGGGCTTCCTCAAAATGCCCTAGGTCTTCGTGAGCAAGCAAGTTGGATGCACACCCACTTAGTTTTTTTGTTGAGCTTTCATACATTTATAGCTCTAGTGCATCCGTTGCATGGCAATCCCTACTCCTCATGTTGACATCAATTGATGGGCACCTCCATAGCCCGTTTATTATCCTCGTTAATGTAAGACTTTCTCCTTTTTTGTCTTCTACACACAACCTCCATCCTCATATTCTATTCCACCCATAGTGCTATATCCATGGCTCACGCTTGTGTATTGCGTGAAAGTTGAAAAAGTTTGAGATTATTTAAGTACGAAACGATTGCTTGGCTTGTCATCGGGGGTGTGCAAGATGAGAGCATTTTTGTGTGACGAAAATGAAGCATGACAAAACTATATGCTTTTGTAGGGATGAACTTTCTTTAGCCATGTTATTTTGAGAAGACATGATTGCTTAGTTAGTATGCTTGAAGTATTACTATTTCTTACGTCAATATGAACTTTTATTTTGAATCATTTGGATCTAAACATTCATGCCACAATAAAGAAAATTACATTGAGAATTATGATAGGTAGCATTCCACATCAAAAATTCTGTTTTTATCATTTACCTACTCGAGGACGAGCAGGAATTAAGCTTGGGGATGCTTGATACGTCTCCAACGTATCTATAATTTTTGATTGTTCCATGCTATTATATTACCCGTTTTGGATGTTTATGGGCTTTACTTTACACTTTTATATCATTTTTGGGACTAACCTACTAACCGGAGGCCCAGCCCGAATTGCTGTTTGTTTTGCCTATTTCAGTGTTTCGAAGAAAAGGAATATCAAACGGAGTCCAAACGGAATGAAACCTTCGGAAGCGATCCTTTTGGAACAAACGTGATCCGAGGGACTTGAAGTGGACGTCAAACAACAGAGGAGGCGGCCAAGTGGGTGCCCGGCGCGCCCCCTACAGGTGGGCGCGCCCCCACCCTTGTGGGCCCCTCGAGCATCCACCGACCTACTTCTTCCTCCTACATATACCCACGTACCCTGAAAACATCAGGGGCGACCACGAAAAACTATTTCCACCGCCGTAACCTTCTGTATCCGCGAGATCCCATCTTGGAGCCTTCGCCGGCGCTCCACCGGAGGGGGAATCGACCATGGAGGGCCTCTACATCATCTCCAAGGCCCTTCCGATGAGTTGTGAGTAGTTTACCACAGACCTTCGGGTCCATAATTATTAGCTAGATGGCTTCTTCTCACTCTTTGAATCTCAATACAAAGTTCTCCTCGATCTTCTTGGAGATCTATTCGATGTAACTCTTTTCGCGGTGTGTTTGTCGAGATCCGATGAATTGTGGGTTTATGATCAAGTTTATCTATGAGAAATATTTGAATATCCTCTGAAATCTTTTATGTTTGATTAAGTTATCTTTGCAAGTCTCTTCGAATTATCAGTTTGGTTTGGCCTACTAGATTGATCTTTATTGCAATGGGAGAAGTGCTTAGCTTTGGGTTCAATCTTGCGGTGTCCTTTCCCAGTGACAGCAGGGGCAGCAAGGCACGTATTGTATTGTTGCCATCGAGGATACAAAGATGGGGTTTTTATCATATTGCATGAGTTTATCCCTCTACATCATGTCATCTTTCTTAATGCGTTACTCTGTTCTTTATGAACTTAATACTCTAGATGCATGCTGGATAGCGGTCGATGTGTGGAGTAATAGTAGCAGATGCAGGCAGGAGTCGGTCTACTTGTCAAGGACGTGATGCCTATATACATGATCATGCCTAGATAATCTCATAATTATTCGCTTTTCTATCAATTGCTCGACAGTAATTTGTTCACCCACCATAATACTTATGCTATCTTGAGAGAAGCCACTAGTGATACCTATGGCCCCCGGGTCTATCTTTTATCATACAAGTTTACCATCTACTTTTATTTGCATCTTTACTTTTCCAATCTATATCATAAAATACCAAAAATATATTTATCTTATCATATTATCTTTATCAGATCTCACTTTCGCAAGTGGCCGTGAAGGGATTGACAATCCCTTTATTGCGTTGGTTGTGAGTTCTTGTTTGTTTGTGTAGGTGCGTGGGACTTCTGAGGAGCCTCCTACTGGATTGATACCTTGGTTCTCAAAAACTGAGGGAAATACTTACGCTACTATTGCTGCATCACCCTTTCCTCTTCAAGGAAAACCAATGCAAGCTCAAGACGTAGCACCGGGCGGATGCATCATCCCCGTGCGAGACGCCTCTGCCTGCTCCGCCGCCGCCTTGCTGCCGCGTCCTTGGCCTTCTTGGCGACGAGCCTGTCTCACCGGTCGGTGGTGACAGTCTCCCGGCGCGGAACCTCCGCCCTCCACTCGGCGTTGGACACGCCCGGTGGTTTTGCCATCTGCATCCTCAGCTTCCTATGCTTCGGCTGGGTGGAATTGACAGCGGCAGTGGGCGAGGGGCCAAGTACTTCTTCAACGGCATGGCAGCCGGACGGCGGGGAGCGAGATGGAAGATGACCTGAGTGTTCGAAGGCAACTGACCATGGCCATTGGCAAGCTCGAGGGGGTCCCGCAACAGCTGATCCTAGCCTCAACTCGAAGAGAAACTCGAGGATGCGGTTAGTAAGGCCAACTCCAATGGGTGATCCTAAACGGACGCCCATTTTGTCCGGATTTTATCTGTTTGAGTCGGGCCACTTTTGCGAATGCGTTGCTGGTACGGCCAACGTGGCCAATGCATTTCGTTGGCCCCTGGTCGGCAGGCGGCCAATTTTTTACAAATATGAAACATTGCATATAGTTCGCAACCAAATATATCACATAGTTCCATAATAACAAAAAGTTTCACAACTGAATAAAAAACACAAAGTTTAGAATCAAATTTAAATTGTCACAAATACATGGAAAGAAAGCGAACCGATACAACTACTAGTTGCCACTGTGATTTCATATGTGCTCAACCAAGTCATTTGGAGATGCATATGAGTACGCCAATCACATATTTCATGATGAAATTGGATGAATTGTTCAAATGCTGCTGGTTCGTGGTGCTTAGGCACATCACCTTCACCTTGATATTCAAACCGTTGGTCGTAGATGTTGTTACCATACCCATCCTCCACGATCATGTTGTGCATAATCACACAAATAGTCATCACCTTCAAAGCTTGTTGGTGCTCTATGTCAATGTAGGGTGGCGAATGATGACCCATCGAGATTGAAGCACATTAAAACCATGCTCCACATCCTTCCAAGAACTCTCTTGTGCTTGGGCAAATCTCTGTTCTTCTCTCCTTCCAGATTGGATATTGTCTTCACAAGGATTGACCACTGAGGATAACTACCATTAGCTAGGTAGTATCCCTTGTTTTAATGGCGACCAATGATATCAAAGTTGAACTCTGGACTATAGCCTTTTGCAAGCCTTGCGAACACCGAAGAACCCTGAAGCACGTTAATATCATTGTGATAACCAGCCATGCCCAAAAAAGAGTGCCACACCCAAAGATCTTGTGAAGCCATCACTTCTCTATGACAGTGCAACCTTTCACATGCCCTCTCGAATACGATTGAACACATGCCTCGCCATCAGGAAGCGGTGCCGAAAAAGATGTGGTTTGAAGAGCAGGGAATTCTCAAAGTAACTGGCATAGAGCAAGGCATGACCACTCTCTCTATTGCGGTTCAGCGCCGGAGCATGGCCCGAGATTGATCCCCTGAACCTAGGCTGCTGCCTAGCAATGCGGTCATCTACGACTAATGCAGAAACGACAAGCTCTTTGACTCCGACGACGAGTCATCGATAAACAAATGAAGTTGTTGAAAGAAAATACTCGTCTCCACTATCCATGGTACCTTGCGAGCAAAGTGTCGAATACCTGGCGGTCGTGGTGGAGACGCGGCTAGTGAAGAGCACCTTAGTCGCCTCGTACATGCAGTAGGCCTATGGTAGCGGAGACGGGGCCGATAGGTAGCCTTGCAGCGCGAGGCAGACGATGTTGGGGCCGACGGCATCGCCGGCGTCGGTGGTTTCTCTAGTACCAGAGGCGGCGAAGAAAGCCCACAAATGCCGGCAAGAACTCCTCCGAAAAGCGGCCGGCCTGGACAGCGATGGAGCGGCCGGAAAGTGGGGTGTGTTGGCTATGGGCGGGGCGGAGGGGGAGGTGCAGGCCGCTAGGGAAGGGGGAAAGGGGTATGTTTCCCGACGGGTGGGCCATGGGAGGACAAAGAGAGCGCCCGCGTGCATCCGTGCCATGTACGTTTCGACGCAAATGCAGTCCAAAATTGAGTCAGAAATGGGTCGAGGACCGACAAAATAGGAACACCCGTCCGTTTGTGGCCGCGCTTTGGCCGTGATTTGTGTTTGTTTAACCACAAACGAACGCGGCCGGACTAAATGAGGTCGCGCGGTTAGAGTTGGCCTAAGATCAAGAGGGATGTGCAGTGTTTGTAAGGCCTCTTCCTGCCGCCAGTATGCTATCTGCTCTGCTCTTGTTCTTGGCCTTTGACTGATTTACCTTCACTCGGACGGAGCTTTGTAGCTCGTACAGCAACTAAAACTCCAGATAAATTGATTAGTGTTGGACTGTTGGTCCAAGGATGAGCAACTTGTACTCTGTACTCATTTTTTCCCTGTACACAGGAATTTATGTGAAATTCAGATTTGTGGAGTATGAGTTGGTGTTGGAGGGCATGTTGTTGCTCTTCGATTTCACTCGCGATGTTAGACATTTTCGTACAAGTCACTGGTTCACCATCATTACGATTATTATTTTGTGCAGTAAAACTTTCAATCTATTCATCAATAATCATGATAGTACGACAAATACCAGAGATAATAAAAAAAAAAAATCCACATCCATTGACAACCTAGCGATGACTACAAGCAATGAAGCAAGCTGAAGACACGCCGCCATCATCGCCCCTCCCTCACTAGAGGCGGGAAAAACTTGTTGTAGTAGACAGTCGGAAAGACGTCATGCTAAGGCCCTATAGGACCAGCGTACCAGAACAGCAACCGCCGCCCTCGATCCATCCTCACACGAACAGAGACGAACAAATACCGGATCCACGTCGATCCACAGAAGACAAACGCCAACTCAATCTCGCGAGATCTGCTGGAGACAAACCTCCACACGCCCTCCGATAACGCTAGAAGCACCACCTAGACGAAGGCTAGATGGGAAGAACAATATTCCATCTTCAAAGAGTTGTCGTCGCCTCGTCTCTCTCAGTAGGACACGACCCCTATGAAAACTAAAAAAAAGCATCCAAACGAGGCCCTCCCGCCAGCAAAGACTAGGATCCACCATGTCTGCAAGGCCCTAAGGCTACAGGAGACGAGGCAGACCAACATCGGCACCAGCGGGAGGCAGAAGAAACTCTAGCCGCGGCTGGGTAGGAGCACCCTTTCCTAGCGGCTGGGTATGAATTCTACTCAAGGCAAAAGCCTCACAGTCATTACGATTGCCTCAAAAAACGTATTGGCCCTCGCATGTTGCTGCCGAAAGGCGCCGCCCGTGCCAAAAGAAGCGGCTCTAATGCTTTTTTTTTTCTATTTTTCCTTTTTCCACATTTTAATTCATGAACATTTCCTGAAAATCGTGAGCATTTTAAAATCCTCAAATATTTTTTAAAATTCATTTACATTTTTTAACGCATTAATATTTTAAATTTTGTGAACTTTATTTCAGATTTGATTTTTGAAACCCTTGTTTTTGTAATTATCAAATATTTTCTAAAAACATATGTATTTTCTATTACACAGCATTTTAAAAATATTAAAAACATTTGAACATCTTTTGATTTAATTAAATGTTTCAAATAAAAACGTAGCCAACTTTTTATAATATTGAAATTGAGCGAGCGAAAAACTTGCTAAGCGAGTGAAGAAATGATAATTGAGCGAGTGAAGACGGGAGCGAGTGGTCTGTGGGCTGGCCCATGTTAACATTATAACAATAGTTTCATGGTTTTTCAGCGTGGAATAGTAGCCACCGAGGGGCTCACATGCCGAGTTGGCGCCGAGGTCAAAATGTATAAGGACGCCACTAGCATGCACCGAACAACTCCTCTATTGTTTGAGAACAAATACCGTTTTCAACAGCAAATGAAAAAAAATAAACACCACCATAACATAACTAAAACCCAGTCCATCCAAATAAAATCAAAATGAAACAACCGACCGCAACAACTTGCTAGAAAAAAAATCCCGTGCTTGAAGAATGGTGTGGTGAAGCGTGCGTCGGCCCTCCTTTTGTCATCAGTTGAGTATATAGCGTAAAAGAACATACCAGGTGATACCAACACTTAGATGATTCCATGATACCAATTTGAAGAAAAAATGTTTCAAAAACATATTAAAAAAATACATGGATATTCACAACATATGAGTCTACAAACCCTAAAAAATCCAAATCCAAATTCTATATACACATTGAGAAACAAAAAAGGCAAATCTATTGTGAATAGTGTAGTTTTCACAGTATTCATGTTTTTATCTTTATTGACACTATTCATCTTAATTTTTTCTTTATTTTTGTTTCTGAATCTGCAATTTGAACTTGGATCAGGATTTTTTAGGGTTTGTAGACACATGTTCTGTGAACATCCATGATTTTCTTTTGGAATTTTTTGAATTTTTGTTGTTTGATTTTTTTAAATTGGTATGATGGGAACATCTAAGTGGTGGTATCACCTGATATTCTGTGAACATTCATGTTTGTAGTGTACGCAGCAGATGGCCTGATGGGCCAACTTTGATGTATAGCAGCCACTGCTTCCTCACGTCTCCCGTGGCCGTGCTCAGGCATCGAACCCAACCAGATCGGAGCCGCCGCCGCCGCCGCCGCCGCAGGCTTCTTCTCCAGCCGGCCGGGAAGTCCCTCCGTCGCGCCGCGGCGGAGTGGCCTGCCGGACCTGGGACCGGTCTGTCTTGGCGCCGGGGACGGGAGAGGAGCAGCGCCGGCGACCGGAGTGGAGGAGGGAGCCGCGCACATCGGAGACGGGGCCTACATCCATTCTTCCCCGCAGCAGTGGCAGGCTCCGCTGACGAAGATCCGGTAAGAGGGCAGGTGCACTACAGCTGAAATATCACTTGGCATGACTGAAAATTTAGGGAACTTCAAACTATTGTAGCACAGCACAGCATAGAACACACAACTTCAAACTATATTTACTTGGATTCTGTATTTTAGCTCATTTGAGATTTCAACTCATCGGTGCTATCATGAATAGGCCCTAGTAATTAATTGATTGCTCGCAGCTCGGTGCCCTACTAATTAACCTGTTCCACACATCCATGGTTCGATTAGGTCGTCGGCCTGAGGTGGGGTGGGGCGCAGCTAATCTTTCCGAAAAATCGGGGATTCAACTGGAGATAATATGCCTCACGTCGAGGGTGCTGGTGCAATTCCTATTGGTGGTGCTGAAGTGGGGTTCGCGAAGCTGCAGGGTGAGGATTTTGAGTACTACATGCAGACCTACTCGATCATGTTGGGCCGCAACAGCAAGAAATCGACGGTGGATGTCGATCTCTCCAGTCTTGGTGGGGGGATGAACATCTCGCGCCACCATGCGCGGATATTCTACGACTTCCAGCGCCACCGTTTCGCGCTCGATGTCATCGGCAAGAATGGCTGCCATGTTGAGGGTGTCCTGCATCTCCCTGGGAATCCTCCTGTTAAGCTTGACTCGCAGGACCTCCTTCAGATTGGGGACAAGAAGTTTTACTTCCTCCTGCCCACGAGGTCTATCTTTGCGTCGCTTGCTGCTGCTCGACAAGCCCCTGTTATTCCCTCACAGGTCTCGCCGCCATCGTTTGTGCGGCCAGGGCACCCTCGTGTGTCCAATTTCAGTGACCACTTCTCTGAAGCTGATTATGGCCGGGACAGTGATGACATTGGGAATGGTGTCAGTGAAAGTGGAATGAAGGGCAAGCTGCAGATAACCAAGAAGTCTCCTGGAGATTTGGACATCTATGGTGGGCACAGAATCAATGTTGAACCAATAGGAACAATCGGCGAAGGTGATACATAATCCTTGCTCTGCATTTTTACTGTCTATACTTTCCCTTCCTCGTCATCTTGTTTCTCTTCTAAAACATATGTAGAGCTGATGATGATTTTACTTGTTCAGTCACTCAATCTGGCTGTACGCATTATTTGCATGTTGCAACTCATGGCTACAAAGTAAGATAATGTTGATATTGCAACATTACATATTAGAGATAGATATGCACATTATAACACATATGTAATGTTGCAGAAATATCTCTTAAGCAACTCTCACCACATTATTAGTTGCTATTGCAAGTGGTGTTATGTAATGACATTATGCTTTATATCCGAATTGGCACATCATGATGTGTGAACATAACTGCATCTCTTATGTTTTTACCTTTTATAGGAGAAAAAAAGTAGCAGAGATGCAGTTATAATGTTATATTCGCACATCGAATGATGCACACCAAGATGCTTCATTCTGAATGTCTTTGACATCTTCCAATCTTAGTTTCTAGGGATAAATTAAGTACATTATCTATGATATTTGTATCACTAAAGCAGCAGGCATACTATCAAGAATTATGAATTAGGAAATGGTATGATGCAAGTTTTAGAAGCTGTTAGTGACCTTTGTTCTTGTTTCCAGACTTCCAGCTATGGACCTTTGGAGTTCTGTCCAGTGAAAGTCCAAACTCATTATCTTTTACCATGCGCAGGGAAATATTTGTTTGATCTGACCTGAACTTGCTTCTTTTCGTGTGTGCAGACAATAGACCAGAAATAAGGTTGAGGGGTGACCGGGATGTGGACAACCAGCACATCCTTCAATTGGAAGAGAAGGAAGTCATGTCATCTGTTGCGACTGTGTTATCTGACCTCTGTGGTCCTGGACAATATATGCCTATGAGAAAACTTCACACAGAGGTTTGTCATCGAAAAACACACATATTTCCTACCCAACTTCTATCCTAAAGCTAAAGTACGCCTAACCTAATTAGTCTTGGAAAAGTTAAATATACTGAAAGTAGTTTACTGTGTTTATACATTGATTGATGGGATGGTCATACCATTACAGTTTAACTTCTGATATAGAATATCATCACAATTTATGACACTAAAAAAAGTCTTCCTGATTCAAAAGAATAATAATGCAAACTGCATGCTGAGAATATCATCTGCGGATGGAAGTCAGGTGCTAGCATCCTTGCCTGTCTAATATAGCTTAGTTGTAGCCTGTAGGTGTATGTACTATGATGTGGAAGGTTTCAGTGGAGGATAGAAAAAATGCGACCTCCTCTTGCTCGTCCGTGCCACCATCACGCGGCGGCTGGGCGGGCAGCCCTCTCCACCCCCCACCCTCCTAAGTCACGCCCCCGGGCGAAGCCTGGTTGCAATGGGCTGCGGTAGGGCTCTCCTTCCTCCTCATGCAGTCCCGGCGGCGCAAGGTGCTATATTGGCCGGCAGTGGCGCTGTGCTGTGCGGGCGCGCTTAGAGCCGCGACGGCTACACGGTTGGTGGCCCATCCGTGGTGGCTAGAAGTGGGCCACGGTCGTCTCAGGTGGCACGGGGCAGCTCCCCCGATGGCGTGTGTAGCTCCGGTATCCAGTATCTTGCAGGATCTAGGGTTTCGTCGGTAGTGGGTGGCGTCTAGTATCTTGCACAATCTAGGGTTTCGCCGGTAGTGGGCCTCGCCATTGTTTCTTAGTCAGATCCGAACGGCTGGATCTGGCCCATGGAGGCCAGCTACTCAGGCAGTCCGCTTCGGATGGGTGCCACCCCGGCATTGGATGGTGGGCTGGCCTGCGAAGTGATGCTGGTTAGAGCCGATGATCCTCATTCCCGTCCATGGCGGGGCTGGATCCAGAGGGGATCTGGCACCCATAGCCATTTATCCTCTGCTCGTGGGTCAGCATCTGTGTTTGCTGGCCCTGACCCTGTTGGAGCTACGACACGACGGTTCCGCCCTTGCGTTGTCTGTCTGAAGGTGCTTGCTTTTCGGCGGCCTGGTGCCCTGACGGTGATGGTGTGTCTCTCCTGGATGCCAGGGCGGTGACCCTGGATGTTGAGGCTACACAGTTGGCTCTGTGGCAAGCAGTGTTGCAGTAGTGGTGGCGTCTCCTTTTGGGCTATGAGGGTAGCAAGGGGAGGGGTAGCGGGTGATCCTAGTGTCGTTGTGGCTTTGGTGGCGGCGGCTCCCTGGTCTCGATCTTGAGGCCTTGCGCTAGTGGCAGCGGTCCCCTCCTCGCGGATCGGGTCGCAACTTTGGCTCCGCAGGTGGCACTTGTGAGGGTCCTAGCAAAAGCTCCGCGCTCGGGCGCCATCGATGGCAGCGCCTACGAGTGTCGCTTCCTTCTTGGATGCATTGTTGTGGGTCCCCTCTCGATGCAAGGGCTCCGGGTGAAAATCCTAGTCCGTCCTTTTGGGCTCGACGGTGTCACTTGGTGTCATCACCATCTTGAGGGTGTCAGTGCGGAGCCCCGGTCCCTTTTGGTTGCAACTGGCCAGCGGCTTCGGGCATGCCTTGTCCCGGACTTGTAGCATCCTCGACTCTGGTGTGGGATGGTCTAGTGATCTCCTGTCATTTACAGTGTCTCCGTGGTACCTGTTCTCGGTCTTTGCTATCTCCTAGCAGGAGCTGAGCTCCATGGCCCGGAACAAGGAGGCTATCTAAACGGCGAGTTGGCCCTTTCCATAAATGGCTCGGTGTGTTCGGTACTATGGTGTACGGTGGTTTCTCAAAGTGGTGAGGGTCCAGTCCTATTCAGTAGTCTTGGTTGTCTCTTGTTAGGTGTTGCGTCTCCTGTTTTCACGCTCGAAGTGGGGTAAGGTGCACTTGTGCCCTTGCTCAGGTGCCATACTATTTTTCTTTTGACCTGCTTGTATGAGGGTTTCCTTACCACTTTGTATCGGTTTGGCTGTTTGGGTTATATATATAAAGCTGGGCGAAAGCCTGTTTCGAGAGAGGTGTATGTACTATAAGTTGTCGAAACTATCATATAAATCCAAAGGCAGTTAATTTTAGGCTCTTAGGCTTTAAGCCTGTTCATGCATGACTCTGCCTGCTAGCATCCTTCACTTGTCACTCCAAACATCTTTTGTGCTGAATGTTGTCGCTTCGTTTTTGTGGAGCCATGACTCGCTACGGACGGTTTTCTACTGATATTTACATTTTTCTTCTACAATTAGTGGGAAAGACTTGCAAGTATATCCTGTGGTAGCTATCCTGGAAAACTTCATTTTTCATTAATTAATCATGTCACATACTGGGATATCCCTCCTATTCTGTATAATGTCACAACACTATTATTATTATTATTATTATTATTATTATTGTCATTTCACTATCAATTCAGACTACTTGTTCTCCTTTTTTCTGGCAATTTCCTTTTTCTTCACTCACCCAGCCATGTAAAAGCTTAGCAATGAAGCATGAGCAGACTATTTTTTTACACATTTGCAATCATTGTACATGCAAAGTCTTATACTTGTTTGTCTACTCGCAGCTTGTGGACCGGTTTGGCAACGTCTGGCACCACACCAGGGTGCGGAAGTACCTGACCTGGGAGGAGTGGTTGCCGATTATAGCCAAGGGGAGGCCGTGGTTCGGGCTGCTGGAGCTGCTCAGGAAGCACCCGGAGCACTTCGTCATCAACGCGAAATGGAAAGGCAGGGAGATCTCGGAGTTCGTCTCGCTGGTTTCCTTGCTCTCCTAGAGGGAACCACAGACCAGCAAGGCTGTCTCTAAGCTTTTCTTGTGTTTTGCGTCGCACCTGTAGTGTTGTGTCCAGAAGGCCGAGTGGTGTCCTGATTTGTGTATGCGAGAGCAATCAGTTAGATGGAATTGCTGTGATGCATTGTATCCCGAGTTTCTCTGTCTTAGCTCTGTAGTGTTGAGAATGTTGTGTGGAAACTTCGACTTTTAAGTGGTATTCAGTTCGTATCTTTTCATATTTGAACTACAGAACTTAGCATGTCCATATCGCCCGACACGGCGGCCTGTCGCAGTGAGGCGGTGGTGCAATGCCACAATGGCTCCCAGCAGCAGCAGCCAGCATGGTGCACTGTATCCTGAGTAATCTTTTTTTAGAGCAATGAGCTTATATTGTCAAGTCAACATGGTTACAGACTTACAGTCATGTTGGATGCAATCTTACATGAATAAAACAGAACCCAGAAAGGACCTTAATAGTCTGGATCAGTTTGAATTTGTTAATATGAGCTGCTTTGTGGTAATATGAGCTGTCATATGGGCACCTCTTTTTTAGAAGAAAAGAATATAAAAGAGAACCAACAGATCATCCATTTGCTGGAGAATAGGCATCCATCCTTCAGACTCACTCACAGCAAGGTCCAAGGCTTCAGGGGTGAAAGCAACGAGGACCAGGAGGCTTCCAACAAGGAGGAGCAGCAATGCGCGGCAAAATATTTTGTTTCGACTGTTTCAGAATACAATCTGAACAGAAAATGCAGAACATAACAGTGTAGGAAACCCTGAATTTGCGCGTCTTAAATCCTCCACTGCCTCTGGATGTAGTCTCCAAGAAATATGTCAGCAACGGAAACTCCGCTCCGCAGCTAGCAAAATTATATTCAGATGCAGCGTATGCAAAAAATGAAGAAAACAATCTGTTCTACTGCCGGCACAATGTCATTCTGCTACCTCTACTCGGAATGCATCTGAGGGACATGTTTGCAAATAAATCAAAGATGTATAAATTCGGTTGGCGAAAAGAGCCCGCTGAATAGACTTTGGAGCAACCAGCACCAAGGCATTTTTCTACAAACTAGAAGGGAGGGAATTCGTAGAACTAAATGTACTCCCTGCCTGTACAAAATTAGGCTCTGAAATAGTTGATGGGACCAAGAATAGTCTTTTCCCAAATAAACACGAGCAAGATCTAAATCAGTTAGCAACCATAAACATCGTATGGCTAAATGTCAATATGATATTTCTCCCAAATAAAAACCCTCCACATCAATTCAATGTTTAAACACAGATAAGTTGCGCTTCCTAGATATAAAGCATTGAATGATACAACAAGAACTGCAATGATTAGGCTACTTCCTGGCCATAGCCGACTTGACGGCATTCAAGATTCTGACATACTGGTGGAACAAAACAGATTGCTCGCCCTCCAAGCCATGACGGCTGGATCGGTTGCACCCAGCAAGATTGTTACATGGGCTGCCCCCAATCACCAAGTCGAAGCCGCCAAAAGTAGTAACGTATGTTGCAACTTGATCATCACTAAGAGATTTCACGTCATCAATCTCAATCAGCGTGCCTGTTTGAGTGTTATTCCACCAATCCCTGAAAATCCTCTTACTAGCTTTGTCTATTTCAACAGAAACCACCGTCCTCATGTTGATTCCCAACCTGTGCAAAGCTACCTCTCCTCCTCCAATACCAGTGAATAAGGACAGCACATTAACACCATTGGGAAACATGCCTTTTAGCACTGACAAGTGGTAAGCAACAGTATCAACATGGAAAGAGTTGCCTAGAGATTTGTATCTATTTGTGTCGCCGAGTCCCCTTGTGTGGTCCTTTGGAAAACCAAGTAGATATTCAATCTCTTGAGGCTCCAATTGAGCAACCTTATTTTTTCCGACCCAGACAAGATTGTACCTTTTGCACAGATCGATGACATACTTCTGAATAGTTTGAGATGGTGGAGTGCCTGCATTTGCAAGAGCACGCCCAATCTTTCCAGTCAGCTTTGGACCCGCCACACCTGTTAGCAAGCAGTTGAACTGTGTTCTCTGGTCCCAGGAAGGCCACCACTTCTTGTAACGGGGGAATGCCTCAAATATGGTCATTGGAGGCGAAGGAAGAAGAGGTGCTCTGTTCTCAATTGGCAAGTTATGTATGTAGCCTCTTTTCCTTGCAGCTGCACACAAATGTTTGGAATCTACAAACTCAGGTTGAATGTCATACAGAGATCTTGAAATGGTCGCCCATACACCTGTGGGAGCTCTAGCCACATTTTCGTAGTAGAAATAAGGTGGTCCCATATCTTGTTCAAGAATCCTTCTGGTCACCCTAACTGATGGTGGGCTATAATTGGGCAGGTTAAATCCAACCATTGGATTTGGAAGAAGCACATGTTCATCATGGTTGCAATCCAAAGAGGCTTGATTGCTCTGTCCAGTACATCCACATCGCTTCCTTTTTTTCTTTCTCTCTTCCACCAACCTTGCTTTCTTTCTCCCTCCAAAAGAATCGAAGCATCCACCCGTAACCTGCCACAAATGTACATGTATTGCAATGTTCTTTACATCAAACTGAGAGAACAAAAAGATTTTTTTATTCAAATCTACATCAAGCCACAAAGTACCTGATGATTAGATAAGTCCAAATTTCCTGCAACCCGTGATGCACTAATTGAATCAACTAATACAGAGATATCACCATCCACACCTAGGAAAATTTAATCGGAAATAAATATCATAAGGTGCCTTATCCGTGGAAAAAATAAAAATCAAGGCAATAGTTTCAAATAGAGCCGCACCACATCTTATAATAGCCATATTAGCTTCATCTTCAGAAAATCCCATATCTACTAATGAGTTGATTTTCTCGTCCTTCTCAAACATCTCTTGTACAAAATCCTGCACAATTGTGTAATGAAAACTAAGATTGGAAAACATTTAATACATATTACTGGCTACTTAATGCCAACTAAGGAAATACAACCACATAGCGACACATATAAGGCTAGAGGAAAAAGGGGCCCCACAACTAATAAATGATCAAGAAACTAATAGCACCTACTTCCCCAGAAACAGGAGAGAAAAAATTGAACGAGAACTAAATCGATGAAATAATTTAGGAACTCAACTTGTTAGTCTCCGGTGCTATTTGAGAGTGACATTAATACAAAGTTACTGCATGCATGAACGGTGATGCTCATCATAGGTTTACGCTTGAAACTACTAGCTTTACCAGCAATATAAAGTATTGGTTGTGCTGGACTGGAATAAACTGAAGGTACACATCTATCTTTGTTATGATGTATAATGGTGGTGAAACACAGTCATCTGGTCTCTTCACGACGCTTTCATGATTTTTTTAAACATATGGATGATAAGGCAAATGCATGTCTTCACGAGAACATGATGATATTCCCATCCACCTTATTTCAGGTTCATCGGTTGCTAGCAATCAAAACATATCTTTTTCCTGAGCAGGTGTAATAGAGAAAAAACACTCCATACGCTTTCCCTACTTGTTGTTTTCAGGCATTACATATTTCTAGCCATGAATAGGATTGAACTATACAATATTCACTTCACAAATTTTATTTGCGTAACTAATATAAAATTCAGCTACAAGATCATATATATTACATTTCAAGATTTCTAAATAAGTGACTTCAGGTATTCAACTCTCTCTGAAAATTTATTTCTTGACCCCCTCAGTTTTCTCAGCTAATAGGTTTACGTTGATCTTCTTGAAAAATTTCTTGGGGTGAGTTTGATATTCTTTTCTAGTACTATGTTCATATTGTGTCACTGAGAGTAAAAAAAAAAGAATCCTGAACTATGCCATTCAATTATTGAAGACCTTACTCTTCCTAACCTACATGTTATTCTTCCTAACCTACATGCTAGTTTCCAACCCTCCTTTGATTCTACAGTTAAGTGATGAGATAAGGTGCAGCACAAACTTTACTCTAGCCAAGGATATAATTATATATATCCACCTATATGCCTGCATCTTTCTTCAGTATTCAGCATTATCAAGTTTCGCTTCTACTTCTTTCCAAACTCTTCTCAGATCACTCCGACTGTACACTATATCTTGGACTACAAAATAAACCAAAGGGCATAATTAGTGCGCAAATTTTGAATTCTTAAAGTTAAAGCGCATGTGGTATGTGTATATGTTCTCTTGTTTACACCACATGTAGTATGATTTGCTCATAGCATCATAAACCCTCTGTTAGGCATAAACACAAGTTTGTGTCCAACTAGAATTACTAGTCCACCTAAGATTAGTTTTCCTAGCCGTCGTGGTCATGAGATAGCTAGACTAGCCTAGTATATATACATGTACCCAGCCCCTTGTAAACATCAACCCGTGAAAAAGCAATACAAAGTATAGAACAGGCTCCACACGAGCCGTGTGGCCATCAAATCCGTCGATCTGAGTTTTCTGTCGTCAAGTTAGGTAGGAGTTCCGGTGACAGCGCCGAAATGAATCGATCAATCGAATCTAGAGCTAGCTCCACGAAAAGCTTACACACATGAGGTTTTGGTGAGACAAACACGTATTCCTACCAGCTACTGTTCATAGCTTGTGTGCTTGTTTGAAGCCAGCTTTGCACGTACGTGTTGCTCTTGGTGGGATTTGTTCAAGTGTTTCAAAACCAACATCCTCAAGTCACATGTCTTGTAGTAACTAAGATTTAAATGCACAAGAACTGAAGAAAAAAGAGTGATGTCTAACAGAAATAAATTTTCTAATTCGTCAAAATTACAACAAGCAACGTAACAATACACTCAGTTTCTACTCCTTCACAGCCTCTTTGAGTACTTTGAGGGAGGCATTGGTCTAATGGTAGTCAACCTCACATCCTATATTAACTCTTACATGATGAGAATCTTTTGTAAAAAAAAATCAGGTTCTCAAATTTCATTGCGCAAGTCTACACTCATGAAATGCTAGGATAAAAATAAACAAAGCTCAAACAATACGTAAAGGGGCGCGCAAGGTAGGCATGGGAAAGAATTCACATATATCATCATACCTCATCACTATAATCACCAAAGTTGGGCTTTGTATCACCAGCATCATCACCACCATCTGAGCTCTCAAAATCAAGATCATCACCATCTTCAACTCTATGGAGGGCGCAACCAGAAGTAGAGATGTTACCCAATGTATCTTCATCACCTATTGCCTACAGTTGACATCACCGATCCCAAGTCTTTTGAGAGACTTTCTCTTGTGCATGATACATATAATCCTTGCCATGACATAGCAAGATCTCGACCCATTGGATAAATTTAGTAATAACACCCATGGACATACCTTATAGGTCAACAATAACTCAAGCAATGCATTTTCGTCACTATGCCCTGAAAGCAAAACCAAAAGCCTCGATTAGATGGACGGTGCAAACACAAAATAAGACAAATTAAATGAAATTTGTTACTTCTATCATTACCAATCTCCTTGATGCTTGTCACGACCATTTCTTTTGGGAAACCCATTGCCACATATCTCTTGACTAAAGAAGGAGATGGCGCTTCCCCATTGGCCCACCCATTAGAACCCTGTTGATAGTGGCACAAACCAATATCACATTATGATCTTAATAAAAACAAGGTATGGCTAGCTATTGTACTTAAATACACAATCAATTACTACATGATGTACCAACGAGGACGGGCTAGGAGCATCAAAGTTCCACAAGTCCAGAGCCCATGAGGGTTCAACATCACCATCACTTATCCCCTTGTCACGGCCATCTCGATCACTCCTCTTAGTTAAGCAAACACGAATCAATATTGAAAGCAAACCACAAGGAAATCAATTGTAGAGGAAAACAGAAATTCTATCATGCACTATCACATCAGCCGCAAAATATCGCAAATGAAATTTCTGGCACGAAACGAGTGTAGCAACTCGATTTTAGAGTTAGAGCACATTAAAAAGCAAGAAGAAAAAACCATCTATTTTATTGGAAAAACTCCCCTCCAACATTTTCGCATGAAGACAATAAGATAAAGTGCAAACAATATACACTAGTACAATTAGAAATATTATAGTTTGAATTTATAGGGATGCCTAATTAACTGAAGTGTGCTAGCTTTGTAGGAAGGATAGTCTCTAGCTAGTTGAACACTTTATGCGTAGCATGGCTATTTTATTGGGGGGGGGGGAGTGATCAGGTTGGTAACTCTAAAAAGATGATCAGATAGACAGAGTTTGCTCATTATAACCTAGATTATGGTTTGTAACAAAACATGCACTAGTGAAGTACAACTTGATGATGCTTGCATCAAAATGGATAAACAAGGTAGTTTCTACTCTAAATGAATATATAGCTCAAATGCATGAGGTGAAGTGCCCGATAAGTAAGAATTTTGAATGATATAGACAGATCAATATAACATAAATTAAACCACATAATTCCTTATTAAAGACTATCAACATGTTTGAATACATGTTTGGTCAAAGGTGCACCGGCTAATGTGTCATCAAGGTTAACACATAGTCAAACATTTTGAATCTATTATTTACTAACAGTCTAAAACTACTTGATGGGTTAACTAGAGAAAAGATAGCCATGCTAGAAAATCACACATAAAAGCAAAACATCCAACCATTAATATACTACTCTTTTTCAATCAACAAAGCATAACCATTAGATCATCATAGCTACAACTAAGTCAACTATGGGCCCATATTATTTGACTCGCAAACACATTGGACATAACAACAGGAAATATGCCATCTTTCATTTTTATTAATCTATTCCAGTGCAGACATCACACTACTATCTTAATAGCAACAAGACTTGGCTAGCTCTTGTACTTAAATACAAAATCAGTTACTACCTGAGGTACCAGCGTGGACGGGCCAGGAGCATATAAGTTCCTCAAGTCCGAAGCTTGTGAGGGTTCAGACTCAACGTCACTTTTCCCTTTATCACGACCATCACAATCGTCCCTAAAGCCCTGTTAAATTAGTTAAGCACACATCATTCAATATTGAAAGCAAACCATTAGAAAAGCAATTGTAGAGGAGCAATAATTCTACCCTGCACTATAACATCATTTGCAAGATATCGCAATTGAAATCTCTAGCATGAAATCCGTATAGCAGTTCATAACAAAACTATAAGCTAATGCACAAATAATATACACCAATACAATCAGAAACAATATAATTTGAAGTTATAGCGATGGCTAACTGGTTGAAGTGTGCTAGATTTAAAATACCACAAGAGTAGATCATATTATATGTAACAAGGCTATTTTATGGGAGAAAAATGATCAGGTAAATCCAAAAAGGTGATCAGATTGACCAGATTTGCCCATTATCACCAAGAATAAGATTACTAATTAAATACGCATTACTGCAGTACAATTTGATGATGCTTGCATCAAATGGTTAAACAACTGTAGATTGCAGTCTCAATGAATAAATCAAAGGGATGTTGTGAAGTGCCAGGGAAGTTAGAATTTAGGACCATATAGGTGGATCCGTATAACGTAAACTAAAACCACATAGTTCCTTCTTAAAGAGCATCGATGTGTTAAATGCAATGTTTTGGTCAAAGGATTGCCAATGTGCCATCATGTACATCAAATAGTCAAACATTTTGAATCTATAATGTACTAAAATTACTTGATGAGTTAACTAGAAAACGATTGTCATGCTAGAAAATCCCACAAAAATAAAATAAGTCAACCATTGGTTGGTATTATTCGACGCTTTTCTGTCTATTCCCATGCACATCACCTACATATCGTGAGCCACATTTTTGTTCCTCGTACTTCCCCACTTAAGCGAGTAAAACATGGGTAGCAGACCCTACTACACATAACTCCCTCCAACGATTATTCTATTGTGTGCGAGCAAGAAAGCCAGACTGCCTAAAAAAACTATAAGACCATGTTTTGCTATCTTACCATCCTACATGGAAACACAATAACAAAGTCGTAAGCCTTATTTGTGCATACATGATGCAATCTCCATTTGTAGTAGCATACAAGGTAGAAGATATGGATCATGCCCAAGGTTCACATACACATGTAGGATCGGCAAGCCATGCCATCCACATATAGCCTCGCACATGCCAAGTGACTGTATGCGATGAGAATGAACGAGTGCTCAGGACGCAAGATGCTCGACAGATTGCAGAATCGACATCGTAAGGCTGCCGAAGCGTCAGCTCGTAGCAATGCAAAGTGACCGACGTAACCAGCATCAGATAGATCCTAGGCTGTCGATGCGAGCCATGCAAGACCATCGTACTATGCGACATGGCGAGCAGCTTGTCACGTCGAGGAGCATCGAACGAATGAAGTTAGTGCAGATCTGCGTGTGCAATGTGACGCGTCGACGAAAGTGCTCGCTGATGCACGAATGAGACGTGCTATCGGCTGAGGCATGCGCCGCGAAAGTGCATGGGGAATGGCGATACAGAGCGCGATTGCAGCGAGTGGCGACATAATGCGTAGCGGATGGGTCGTGGGCTGAGTCCAGTAGACAGCGGTGCCGCATGGGCAGCTTCACGATGCCGACAGGCACACAATGGTGTCTCAGTGGAATGGCGATGAGTCGCGAAGTGGCATAGGTGGACGGCAATGGCATGTGCCATTGCATGTGCACTGAGCTTCTCTATCGGCTTTGCTTATAGTTCGAAACGAGCTCAGATGAGCGATGCAGAATGGCGTACGCAGCTATTACGACGTTGGCCTTGCAGCGACTCGCGATTGTGCGTTTGTATTGCTGGTAGGACTTTGACCATCACGATATGTGGCTTGATCGAATGATTGCGACGTTGAGCTCCTTGTAGAGTGCTATAGTATACGATTGCTCAGTGAATAGATCTTACAATCATCTTACTGACATTAGCATTGCGTCATAATCACCTAAGATGATTATTGGCATACTCATATACAATGATATAGACTCAGAATGCATTCCTGAAGAATCTGATCAGATGGATCTAACTGCAGGAGCATGTGATGCATGCTGTTGAGACAGTTCGCATTATGCCGTAGCGATAGCACGAATTGTCCACGTACAATGTCCTGCAAGCTCATCATCAGATCAAAATGTCAGATTCAGAACGATCCAACCTAGATACTCAAGCAAATCGAAGACTACGCGAAGCATCTCGAGCAACACGTCCAACAAACTGAGAGACGCGCGACTAGCAGAGCCCTCAGCACCACTTGAGAGATCAAGATCAGACCAGAGCGCCTCGAGACGAAACTGCCACATGACACCTGGCAAGCAACAGCACAATCGGCCTCAGAGACACCACTCAAGCGAGCACAGAATGATGGACGACTACGATACAGCACGCATAAGTCGTACTATGCTACGCATGAGACCCTGTCGACAGACATGCCATTCAAGTGACTAGTGCATCTTCAATCAAGACTCCAATAGCAAGTTCAACCCTGAGACCACTCATTTTAAAACTATATAACATTCGAAAACAATTCATTAAGTATAAACTTTATGAACTTTGATTTAAACGTTTTATCAATACTCCTAGAAACAATTTAATAATAACACTTATACGATAAATATGTAAAGTGCATTTTAATTAGGCGGCGATAAGGAGGATACGGCAGTCAATGCCTCTAAACCCGGTCAGCGGAAGAAGCCATTCAAAAGAACCACTCCGGGTCCGTCCAATCTGGACCGAATACTCGACCGCTTATGCCAGATACATGGCACCTCTGAAAAGCCAGCTAACCACACTAATAGAGATTGCTGGGTGTTCAAGCAGGCCGGCAAGTTAATTGCCGAAAACAATGACAAGGGGCTAAACAGCGACGACGAGGAAGAGACCCGACCGCCGAACAACAGAGGACAGAAGGGTTTTCCCCCACAAGTACGGACGGTGAATATGATATACGCGACCCACATACCCAAGAGGGAGAGGAAACACGCACTAAGGGACGTCTATGCGATGGAGCCAGTCGCCCCAAAGTTCAATCCATGGTCCTCTTGTCCGATCACTTTCGATCGAAGAGACCATCCGACCAGCATACGCCATGGCGGATTCTCCGCATTGGTTTTAGACCCAATCGTCGATGGATTTCACCTCACGAGAGTCCTGATGGACGGCGGCAGTAGCCTGAACCTGCTTTATCAGGATACAGTGCGCAAAATGGGCATAGACCCATCAAGGATTAAACCTACAAAGACAACCTTTAAAGGTGTCATACCAGGAGTGGAGGCCAACTGTACAGGCTCAGTCACACTGGAAGTGGTCTTCGGATCCCCGGATAATTTCCGGAGCGAAGAGTTAATCTTCGACATAGTCCCGTTTCGCAGCGGCTATCACGCTCTGCTCGGACGAACCGCGTTTGCAAAATTCAACGCGGTGCCGCATTATGCATACCTAAAGCTCAAGATGCCAGGCCCTCGTGGAGTCATCACGGTCAATGGGAATACGGAACGCTCCCTCCGAACGGAGGAACATACAGCGGCTCTCGCGGCAGAAGTACAGAGCAGCCTTCTAAGGCAATTCTCAAGTCCGGCAGTTAAAAGGCCGGACACAGCAAAGCGCGCCCGGAGCAATGCCAACCAAGACCACCTGGCGCGATCAGAGCACGCGTAGCAATGCGGCCCCAACCCTCGCCCGTGCATGATCGCAAGAATAACACTCCGCGTATATCATTACGCTTTGGAGATACCATGGGCGCAGGGAAAGGGGCACGATCACAATGGACCCAGAGTGCGGCTCGACCACACCAGGGGCTCACAAGTGTGCCCCCCTTTTTTTTATTTTATTTTTCTTCTTCTTTTATGTACACAGGACTCTGTTAACCAGAAGCCCTGTCCGGCGGCGAACCTGCCGAACTCATGATGCAACAGTCAGGGACTAAAGAAGGCCGCGACGAACATTCAGGTGGTCTCAATTACGAGCATTAAATTCGATTATATACACCAAGTCTGCAGCTCATCCCTGGAGGGGGACATGTTTATTGAGTCCAAATCCCTTGCTTATCGCACTATTTATATCAGTCCGCTCTACTAGCAGACTTTCTTTCATAAATAATGCAGCACCTTTTTATTGCAATTGCGTTATCTTTTATATATATGTTCATTATATGACATCTTGCACCCGTATATTTTGGTACGGCCGAATACGCCAGGGCTTCGCTCCCAAATTATGGTGTGATAAAGTCCGAACACTTTCACAAGTGCGGCACCCGAACTTATAGCATTATATGAATCGGCTCGAATCATGTCTTGGGTCAATAGTTGGGTTTGCCCGGCTCCCACGTTTTGGTGCCTTATGTTCCGTTCGTCGGCTAAGGTGGCGATGGGAGAACCACTGCGATGCGCCCGGTTGAGCAGGCGGCGCCTCGATGGAGAAAGCTAAAACTGACCGGCATCATAAGGCGAGACTGGTCGCTGTTCGAGAGGTTTTTCGGGTCCTTAAAGACTCACGCCGCTTCGAGCGAAGTTCCGGATAATGTCCGATGAAGGCGTGGATAGCGCCCCGGATTCGGTCTTCCGAATACCAGGGGCTTCGCCGAAATTTAAAATTATAGAATTCTATGGCTAAGTGAGAGTGTTCAAGCATTATAAGTCCGGTTGCCTTGTTCGTCGTGTTGAGCGCCTCCCTAGATGGACCCAAAAATGGGAACAAGAGTGCTCAAGTTTATCCCGAACACCCCAGCACTTGTGGCTTGGGGGCTGAAGCCAACGACTTGCCATCTCTCAGATTTTACAAACGGCCGCACAGAAGGTAATATTTTAAATTAAAAAAGCGTTGCTCATGGCGCATATGAAAGAAGTTTTCAGCGCACAGGATAAATACACAGCGAGTTCACTCAAAGATTACATCTCGGGAGCACTCATCTGCAATATCGCAGGCTCCCTTCAGGACAATTTTATAATACTTCTCCGGCGTGCGATACTCCTTGCCCGGCGGCGGTGGGTCCGTGAGAAGCTTCTCCGCATCCAGTTTGCCCCATTGCACCTTTATGCGGGCAAGGGCCCGACGAGCGCCTTCGATACAGGCGGAGCGCTTGACTACATCCAGCCTGGGGCATGCATCCACCAGCCGCGCGACGAGGCCAAAGTAGCTCCTGTGCATGGCCTGTCGAGCCCACACCGGACTATGAGACCCTTCATGGCTTCCTCGGCTACCTTGTGGAGTTCGACCAGCTGCTTCAGCTGGTCGCTTGGGGGCACCGGATGGCCGGCCTCAGAGTATGAGACCAGAAGACCTTCTCCGTCGAGCTCCCCTCCTCGCCACGATAGAATGCGGCGGCATCAGACGAACTACGCGACAGATCTGCAAATGCCCCTGGAGAGCTCCGAATTAAGGTAAGTGTCAGGTAGTTCACATTAACATGCCTGCTTTGCATGAAAAATGCCTTACCCGCCGCTATCTTCTTTATGTCCTCAACTTCGAAGGGCCTTATGGGCCTCGGCCTTGGCGGACTTGGCACTTTCGAGCGAGGCAAGCTCGGACTCTCGAGTCTTGAGTCACGCCCAAACTCTCATGCTTTTCCATGAGAGCACGGAGCTCTTGCCGAACTTCCGCCACCCGTGCCTCTTGCTTTTCTCGCTCAGCCCGTTCGCGGCCAAGACTTCGCTCGTCGCGGACACAAGATCCTTCAGGGCTGCCACCTCGTTAATGGCCCCTGCAATACACATATTATCCTTTTTAATTTTATTTGCAACCAAAATCCTTTTCTGTAAGGTACTTATTCAAAGAGGTGTTACTCACCTTCTTTTTCCTTGAGCTGCCTCTTGGCATGGCCGAGCTCTTGCTCGGATCGCTCGAGATCCTTCTTCAGCACCTCGACCTCCGCCGTTAATGCGGCAGAGGTCAGCAGCGCAGCCTGCAAACCCATATTGACATATTTTAGGCAACCCTGCGTATATCTTGTTAGATCCTCAGTCCGGCTTTTCTTTCCGAACACCGAACTAAGCATCAGGGGCTACTGTCTATGCGGTATTACATTACATAATTTTAACTTCTTACCTCAAAGCCTGTTAGAAGGCTGCTGCAGGCTTTGGTCAGCCTGCTCTTAGCGAGCTGAACCTTCTCAATCACCGCACTCATGATAGTGCGGTGTTCTTCCTCGATGGAAGCGCCTTTAAGCGCCTCCAACAGGTTATCCGGCGCCTCCGGTTGGACGGAGGCCGCCCGGCGTCATGATCCTGCCCTTCTTTGAAGGGCGCTTGCGGACTCTGGAACCACTGCGGGTTCCGATGTAGAGTCCGGCACAAAGTCCGGGAGGCTGCCTGACGGCGCCTCCGGAGCCTCCTCCTGATGGGTCCCTCTTTGGGATCCCACCTCGGCGTCCTCGTCTGCGCGTGGGATAGAGGCAGTCGGGATGGAATTCACATCCGACGAGGCCAATGACCTGCTCGATGAGTCGGGGAGATCATCATTGGCCGGACTACGGGCAGAATGCGGCGTTAGAAGGATACTACGCGACATAAAAGAAATTACACATCAAGGATCCGGATACTTACGATCTCGCCGGACGCCTGGCCCTTGGAGGCCACTCATCCTCGCCAATGCTGATGTTGGCGAAACTGTCCGGGGGGATAGTTCTCCCCCTCATGGACCCTTCGGCCTCCTCGATTGGGGAGGCCTTCCTCTTCTTCTCTCCCTCCTCCGGGAGAGAATACTCCTCCTCCTCGTCTTCAGGGGAGGAGTCCTCGTCGTCGTCAGACGCCTGATTGCGGGAACTCTTTCGAGTCCCCGTGGCCACCTTCTTGGCCTTCTTCTCCGGCACCACGTGCGATGTCGGAACCAGCAGCCCTGTTAAGCGGGCGTCCACTGGGTCTTCTGGCATGGGAGCCGGGCTGATAAGCAGCTTGGCCTTCTCCATCCATTCCTGTCAAAGGAAGAGGCAGAATGAAATCCCACTAAAAGTGGATTTAATTATCACAAGTGTCACGTGATGGGGTTGAATCACTTACCTCGTCAGTTGGATACTGCGAGCTGAATCCGCGATCTTCCGTTGCGGATGCGGGGGCTTCGGCGCCCTTGAACAGCACCCTCCAGGCGCCTTCGTATGTTGTATCAAAGAGCCCGCTTAGCGCCTGGAGCTGTTCCGGATTGAACTCCCACAAATTGAATGCCCGTTCTTGGCATGGGAGAATCCGAAGGATGAGCATGACTTGGACCACGTCGACAAGCCGGAGCCTATTGCTCACCATCTTCTTGATGCAGGCTCGGAGTCCCGTCACCTCCACCGGATTGCTCCATTGCAAGCCCTTCTCTTTCCAGGAGGTGAGCTGTGTGGGAATGCCAGATCTAAACTCGGGGACCGCCACCCATGTGGGCTTGCGCGGCTCGGTGATGTAGAACCACCCCGATTGACACCCCTTGACGGAATCCACAAAGGTCCCTTCGAGCCATGGGACGTTGGGCAATTTGCCCAACATGGCGCCTCCGCATTCCGCTTGTGTGCCCTTCACAACCTTCGGCTTGATGTTGAAGGTCTTGAGCCACAGGCCGAAGTGGGGCCGAATGCAGAGGAAGGCCTCGCACACGACGATAAACGCCGAGATGTTGAGGATGAAGTTCGGCGCCAGATCGTGGAAATCCAGGTCGTAGTAAAACATGAGCCCCCGGACAAATGGATGGAGCGGAAAGCCCAGTCCATGGAGGAAGTGGGGGAGGAAGACGACCCCCTCATGAGGCCCAGGGGTAGGGATGAGCTGCCCCTCGTCGGGCAGCCGATGCGCGATATCGCTGGAAAGGTATCCGGCGTCGCGCAGCTTGGTGATGTCCTCCTCCTTAGCGGTGGAGGCTAACCATTTACCTCCCGCTCCGGACATATTCGGAGAAGGTCGAGGCGAGATGCGCAAGCTTGGGCGTTGGAGCTCGAATGCGCGGAGATGGATAAGCAAAGGAGGAAGAAGGCGTAGGTGAGAAGGTGAATCCTTATCCCTTATATATAGGCGGACGAAAACTGTGCGTCCCCCACCGGCCTGATAAAACTCACTTATCTCCCAAGCGCCACCATCAATAGCGCGGTTGGGTTACCCACGTCCGTATTGATGAGAATCCCGGAATAAGGGGAACACGATCTCTGCTTCGACAAGACGTGCCAAGGAAACCGCTTCGCTAAACGTGCTGTGGTGGTATAGTAAAAAACGATTCAAACAAGGGCTTGGTGGCGGTGTGATGTCACGCAGCATAATACGTCAGCAGATTGAGCTAAGTGTGCATTTTATTCTCTCTACGGTGGAATGTGGAAGTTATTTCTTGCGGAGCCGGACACTATCCTGGTGTTCATGATCTTCTCTGGATTATTCAAGGGAGGAACCCGCCTTGCAATGCCGAACATTATGCGTGCCGGACTTATCGTCATTCAAGCCTGGTTCAGGGGCTACTGAGGGAGTCCTGGACTAGGGGGTGTCCGGACAGCCGGACTATCAATATCTGCCGGACTCCAAGACTACGAAGATAGAAGATTGAAGACTCCGGCTCGTGTCCGGATGGTACTTTCCTTGGCGTGGAAGGCAAGCTTGGCAATACAGATATGTAGATCTCCTACCATTGTAACCGACTCTGTGTAACCCTAGCCTCCTCCGGTGTCTATATAAACCGGAGGGCTTTAGTCCGTAGGACAACATACATTACAACAATCATACCATAGGCTAGCTTCTAGGGTTTAGCCTCCTTGATCTCGTGGTAGATCCACTCTTGTACTACCCATATCATCAATATTAATCAAGCAGGACGTAGGGTTTTACCTCCATCGAGAGGGCCCGAACCTGGGTAAAAACATTGTGTCCCTCGTCTCCTGTTACCATCCGCCTAGACGCACAGTTCGGGACCCCCTACCCGAGATCCGTCGGTTTTGACACCGACACCCCCCTATAGGGCGCGCCCCTTGTCTCGTGGGCCCCTGGTGGCCCCCTCCACTTATGCCAGCACTCACACACTTCATCTTAAACCCAAAAAAATCTCCATCCAGCTCAAGCACGAGTTCTAGCTCGTTTTGCTGCGATTTTCGATCTCTTTCATTTCATTTATATGATGAATTCAAAGAAATGTCTTGACATCATTTCTGCACGGTATGTAGGATACCTTATGAGGGAGAATTAGATGAACCCCATCGTGAAGATGTGGGTGGATTTGTTAATACTATTGCTGTAGAGGAGCCAAAGAAGGGCTCCGAGGTGAAGGTCTCTAGCATACACTTTCCTGTTTTACGCTATTTTGCTATATTTGCTAGTAGATGCTTGATTGGTCGTGGAAATAGTGGGAATTTGAGCGTTCCTGATATTATCATTCTTTAACATGCTTTGCTTGGGGACAATACTTTTAGTATGGGTGCCGTCGTTGCTAAAGGACTAGCCCTGAATCGTACAAAAGGTCCCATATTTGGAGGTATCTATGCTGCACGTCTTGCTATACATTTTCAGATACCCATTAGGCACCATGAGGAGGAGGAGATAAAATTGCCTCCTCACATTTTAGATTACAAGAGCATGGTAGCACACAAGTTTATTGTTGACAACGAAGAAAAGATGCTTTTGTATAAACTTAGATTTAGTAAGAAACACATTGAGATTATTATGTTGCCTGCGCCTTTGTTGTTTGATTTGCTTGCAGAAAGTTTTCTTGTTACGCCGGAAGCAGTGAACAACCATCGAGCCCAAGCTTTTACTCCAGAACCTGAACCTGAGACGAAATCTGAACTGGACCCTTATCATGCATCATCAGTTCAGTGGGATCCGGAGATGACCAGCCAGTGGTATCCTGATTACACCTCCCATTACACCGGGGAGAGTAGTGGCGGTCCTTGGTACTAGACCAACTTAGGCCAAAAGCCTAAGCTTGGGGGAGTACGTATTTCTTACCAACTTTACATTCATGTTCACACACTAGTCGTCGGTGCTCATAGTCTTTCATTGTATTATCCATGTTAGTTTAAATTTCTTTTTCTAGTTTTCTTCTTGTGTGTTTGTTAAACCTTAAGAAAAACCAAAAAAATTAGTTAGTTTAAATTCTATGCTTGTAGTAGAATTAAAATGAAAACCCAAAAATATTTCTAGTTCTTCTTCTTACTTGTTGGGAGCTTTCCCGTGTAAATAGTTTTATTTTCTTTTTCTTTCCTTTGGGGGTCGAGAAGACCATATTGAAAATGCTTAGTGTCTCTTATATGCATGATTGTTTATTTAACTTAGAGCCCATATTACTTGTCTTCTCTCTTGAGTCGAATGCTTGCAGATTCCAGCTTAGTCCAATGCACGTGCACTCTTATTATTATACACATCGTTCGGTCGTGCAAGTGAAAGGCAATAATGATGATATATGATGGACTTATTGGGATGAGAAAAGCTGGTATGAACTCGACCTCTCTTGTTTTTGTAAATATGATGAGTTCATCGTTCCTGAGTCAGCTATTATGAAGTAAACATATTTGCAATGACATTTAGATATTATAGTTGCTTGTGCCATGCTTGATTAGCTATGAGTTATAATGGTTTACCTTGCGTGCCAACATGCTATTAAAATAATTATGATGTGGTATAATGGGATGATATCCTCCTTTGAATGTATTGAGTGACTCGACTTGGCACATGTTCACGCATGTAGTTGAATCAAATCAACATAGCCATCACGATATTTATGTTCATGGTGGATTATATCCTACTCATGCTTGTATCGGTGTAAATTAATTTTAATGCATGTTTACGACTGTTGTCGCTATCTCAGTTGGTTGCTTCCCAGTCTTTTGCTAGCCTTCACCTGTACTAAGCGGGAATACTGCTTGTGCATCCAAACTCCTTAAACCCCAAAGTTGTTCCATATGAGTCCACTATACCTTCCTATATGCGGTATCTACCTATCGTTCCAAGTAAATTTGTATGCACCAAACTCCAAACCTTCAAATGAAATTCTGTTTTGTATGCTCGAGCAGCTTATGTTACAACTAGGGCTGCCTATATCTTCCATGCTAGGTGGGTTATTCTCATGAGGAGTGGACTCCGCTCTTCATTCACGAGAAAGGGCCGGTAACCGGGATGCCCAGTCCCATGATCCAAAAAGATCAAAGCAAATCAAAATAATTAAACAAAACTCCCCCAGGGCTGTTGTATGTTGGAGGCACTCGTTGTTTCGAGCAAGCCATGGATTGATGCTTGTTGGTGGTTGGGGGAGTATAAACCTTTACCATTCTGTTTGGGAACTGCCTATAATGCATGTAGTATGGAAGATACAGCCATCTCATAGTTGTTGCATTGACAGCGAAAGTATTGCCGCTCAAAATGTTATTCAATCTCTATTTTAAAATCGAGCTCTGGCACCTCCACAAATCCCTGCTTCCCTTTGCGAAGGGCCTATCTATTTACTTTTATGTTGAGTCATCACCCTTCTTATTAAAAGCACCCGCTGGAGAGCACACTGTCATTTGCATTCATTATTATTGGTTTATATTGGGTATGACTTGACTGGATCTGTTTTACCATGAATTACAGTGTTTAGTCAGTCCTTGATCTTTAAAGGTGCTCTGCACTTATGTTTTGCGGTCTCAAAAAGGGCTAGCGAGATACCATTTTGTTATATCATGTTATAATTATTTTGAGAAAGTGTTGTCATCCGAGTTTTATTATTATGGCTTGCTAGCTGATTATGCTATTGATATCAGTAATTGTGAGAGCTAATTGTTATTTTAAGTATGGTTAGTTCATAATATTTGCTGAAACTTGAATGCTGGCTTTTCATGTTTACAACAACAAGAGCAAACAGAGTTTGTAAAAGTTTTTCTTTATCACTTTTAGTTTATCAACTGAATTGCTTGAGGACAAGCAAAGGTTTAAGCTTGGGGGAGTTGATACGTCTCCAACGTATCTACTTTTCCAAACACTTTTGCCCTTGTTTTGGACTCTAACTTGCATGATTTAAATGAAACTAACCTGGACTGACGTTGTTTTCAGCAGAACTGCCATGTTGTTGTTTTATGTGTAGAAAAGAAAGTTCTCAGAATGTCCTGGAAATCCACGGAGGCACTTTTTGGAATTAATAAGAATTTTTGGCGAAAGAATTAATGCCAGAGGGCCCAGGTCCTGTCCACAAGACAGGGGGCGCACCCCCTAGGGCGCGGCCTCCTATCTCGTGGGCCCCTAGACCTCCACCGACCTCAACTCCAACTCCATATATTCCGTCTCGGGGAGAAAAAAATCAGGGAGAAAGTTTCATCGCGTTTTACGACACGGAGCCGCCGCCAAGCCCTAATCTCTCTTGGGAGGGCTGATCTGGAGTCCGTTCGGGGCTCCGGAGAGGGGGATTCGTCGCCGTCGTCATCATCAACCATCATCCATCACCAATTTCATGATGCTCACCGCCGTGCGTGAGTAATTCCATCGTAGGCTTGCTGGACGGTGATGGATTGGATGAGATTTACCATGTAATCAAGTTAGTTTTGTTGGGGTTTGATCCCTAGTATCCACTATGTTCTGAGATTGATGTTGCTATGACTTTACTATGCTTAATGCTTGTCACTAGGGCCCGAGTGCCATGATTTCAGATCTGAACCTATTATGTTTTCATGAATATATCACTAGTAGAAAACAGGGCTTTGGTCCAGGCCGGGTTAGTCCATTAGTCCCGGTTCAGTCATGAACCGGGACTAATGTGAGCATTGGTCCCGGTTCATGCGGCAAAGGCATTAGTCCCGGTTCAAAGGGGACCTTCAGTCCCGGTTGGTGCCACGAACCGGTACTAATGGGTGCGATGCCCATTAGTACCGGTTCGTGGCACGAACCGGTACTAAAAGTTAGACCTTAGTACCGGTTCGTGCCACGAACCGGTACTAATGGGGATTGAGGCATTAGTACCGGTTCGTGGCACGAACCGGTACTAAAGGTCCCATTTTCAAACTGTACCCCCCAGTGGATCGCCTTTTCAGTTTTGCAAAAAGCAAAAGAAAATGATAAAAACTTCAAAAAATTAAAATCCTTCGAGATGTAGTTATGTTACTACATCTATTAGTTAGGAAAATTTAAAAACTTAAATTTGGACATGTTTTGCAAAAAGTGTAGGGAAAATGTAAAACGGCTATAACTTTGGCATACTATGTCAAAAAAAACGTATAATATATCAAAATGTTCAGCACTAAAATCCGCATCTAATTTTGACCGCCTATGGCCTGTTTGCAAATTTTTAGAATCCTCAAATTCTAAAAGGAAAAAAAGTTATGCTCAAATTTCAGTTTTTTTTATTTTTTTATTTTTTGTTAAATCTGGTCAAACTATGGTCAAATTACTTTTCCAAGAAGTATTAGTGTTACTAAATAATTATTCAAGAATATTAGTGTTACTAATTAATTATTTCAGTTTTTTGAATTTTGGTCAAATTTGGTCAAACTGTGGTCAAACTACTTATTCAAGAAATATTAGTGTTACTAAATAATTATTTCAGTGTTTTTGAATTTTGGTCAAATCTGGTCAAACTATGGTCAAAATGTGGTCAAACTACTTATTCAAGAAGTATTAGTGTTACTAATTTTTTTTCAAGAATATTAGTGTTACAAAAAATTATTTCAGTTTTTTTGAATTTTCGTCAAATCTGGTCAAACTGTGGTCAAACTACTTATTCAAGAAATATTAGTGTTACTAAATAATTATTTCAGTGTTTTTAAGTTTTGGTCAAATCTGGTCAAACTGTGGTCAAACAGTGGTCAAACTATGGTCAAACTGTGGTCAAACTACTTATTCAAGAAATATTGGTGTTACTAAATAATTATTGTTTTTTAGAACAATAATGTCAAACTCAAACAGTGAAATGTGTGACTTCATGCTCAAGCTAAATTCCTGAGGGTTAATAGGATTGACATCTTACTATTGTCAGGAAAACAACATGTGCAGACTTGGCAACGAGGGAGAATAGAACCCAGAAGTTAAGCGTGCTCAGATTGGAGTAGTGAGATGGGTGACCATCCGGGAAGTTAGATGATTTGGAATGATGAGGGGTGATTAGAGATTAGAGGTTAAATTAAGCAGTGATGAGGGTGATTAGAGATTAGAGGTTAAAATAATTCAGAAATTTGAAAATAAAAAAATTCAAAAAAAATTCAAAAAGAAAATTTTCAAAAAAATCATAATATTTTCTTTAGTACCGGTTGGTGTTACCAACCGGGACTAAAGGTGGACCTCCAGGCAGCGGCCACGTGGATGGCGTTTAGTCCCGGTTCGTGTAAGAACCGGGACTAAAGGGGGAGGCTTTATGTGTGTTCTTGATCCTATCTTGCAAGTCTATAGTCACCTATTATGTGTTATGATCCGACAATCCGAAAGTGACAATAATCGGGATACTTCTCGGTGATGAGCGTAGTTTGAGGAGTTCATGTATTCACTATGTACTAATGCTTTGTTCCGGTTCTCTATTAAAAGGAGGCCTTAATATCCCTTAGTTTCCGTAAGGACCCCGCTGCAACGGGAGGGTAGGACAAAAGATGTCATGCAAGTTCTTTTCCATAAGCACGTATGACTATTTACGGAATACATGCCTACATTACATTGACGAATCGCATCCGGCATAATTATCCATCACTGATCCATTGCCTACGAGCTTTTCACATATTGTTCTTCGCTTATTTACTTTTCCGTTGCTATTGTTACAACTACTACAAAAACCCAAAAACATTTATCTTTACTTCTGCTACCGTTACCTTTATTATCATACCACTTTTGCTACTAAATACTTTGCTGCAGATACTAAGTTACCCAAGTGTGGTTGAATTGACAACTCAACTGCTAATACTCAAAAATATTCTTTGGCTCCCCTTGTGTCGAATCAATAAATTTGGGTTGAATACTTTACCCTCGAAAGCTGTTGCGATCCCCTACACTTGTGGGTTATCATGGCACACCATCAGTATATAGCTACTGGTGGTCTGGGAGGCCATAGGGGACCACTATATTTTATTAGTGCACTACATTGGTGGTGTGGGGTTGACAGACCACCAAGGTGATTCTTGGGACACCAGCACTAGTGTTTTTTGCACTAGTGTTGATGTGACTGTAATCTTTCTTCACACGCCTCATCGATCCAAGATATAAGTAGAGAAAAACTTTGGGCTATGACTATGGGGATTCAATGGTCTCAACGCAATTAGTTCAATAGAACAATTATCCTCAAATTAACCTAGCTAATTAGTACGTGCAAGTGCAAGTCTGCAAAATCATATTGTGCCTAGCGAATGCCTTACATGAGACTCTAGGACACGAGAAGGCACTTCTTCTCCTTGTTGGCAACCACGAAGTTCGTCATGAACCTCTTCATAGTTTTATGTTTCTCAAGGTCCTAAATTTTTTCCCGTGCATGTAGTAGGTGTCCTTTTATAGCAACATTCTTGACGCTCTCGATTTTGATAGTGTAGGCTTCATGGATCGTCCATAGGCGGAATAATGCACAATCAACACTCTCGAGGTGTGACATGTTGGAGATGTCCTCAAATGGCACATAGAGCTTGTCCCCAAGGAATTCATCAACCAAGTCACAACCCGTTGGCACAAGCACCGTGAAAACCGAGCATGGTCGATCTCCACTAGCAAGTGTAAGATCTCCCCAGAGAGAACCGTGTCATGCAGAATCCTTACTTCAAAGGGAAGGGAAGAGTGTTTCCGATGGAAGGATGGGTTGACCTGGGGAACTAATGGTACTAGTTGTGAACACGTGCGTTGCATGGCCTAGTTATGTTTTATTATCTTACAACACATATTATAGAAGATATTGATTCATAAGGGGATGTATTTTTATGAATAATTTGTGTCTACGTTGGCCGGAACCATAAACTAAATTTGGCGTAGAAAAATGTATGTTTGAGATAGCATGCCATGAATGCCATCTTTTTATTGTTCCTCTTTTCACTATACGAACTAAGATATGGAAATCACAAATGACTCTCATGCATTAATAGTCACCTTAAGCTTACATTTGTTCATCTTGTTTCAAAATCATGTGAAATGCCCGTAGAAAGCTTATATTTATTTATTTGTACATGGATTTGAAGATGCACTCTATTTATCACATAATAGTCGCATAGTTGTCATTGTTAGTACTTTATGAAGGTTGTAAGGAAGATGTCACTTATTCTTGATATCGGAGTAGTATCGTATTTAGGAAAACTATAGTGTGCTAGAAAAAATGTTTTACTGATCATGACTTTTAAATAATCACATCCTAGAAAAAAGAAATAGTAATAGTTATCATGCTTGACACCTCACATCCTTCCAATTTACTGAGAGGAAAATAAGTTGCTAAAGAATGCTTCTAACTCAAGTGAGTGAATCAATGCCTATAATTGACAGTACATGACTTTTTTAATTAGATGACATCACAACTTCAAAAATTGCAAATAAGAACACCATAACGTACATAGAGTTTATGTCATCGATGATCAAGGGACGGAATCTGAAATAAAGCAGATTGCGTTACATGCAGTTGCAAAACGTCTTAAACTATGAATATGTATACACATCATTTTATTTATTGTATTAGAGCGGAATATTTAAGCGGAACGTATCATTTCCATCGTAAATTTTCACCAGTCCAAATTGGCTAACATATTTTTGTAGCAGTTCGAAGACAGAAGGGAGCATAGGAGCAACTGCATAGGAAGCATGCAAATTAATGGAGTAGTAGCAATGTGCGGCTTGAACAGGTACGTGCACACCTATGAAATCTCATGCGTCCATGGTTTAACATTAAACCGTTGTGTACAACAAACAGTTTCTTTAAATACAAAAATATAGTAGGAGACTCTTCTACTGTTTTCACATAACAAAAGATGCATTGCTTGCACAATTTCAGTCCTACTTGAATGAAGATACATATTTTTATACAGTAAATATATTGAAAGGTATAAACCTTAGTTAAATATACAACCATGGTTGCATTGTTTGACAGAAATCTGGACCCAGGATGTGATACAAAAGTGTTTGTTTCTGTCCATCCTTAATTCATCGATGAAGGCAAGATAGGAAAAATCTGATTATCAATGAAAGGTACCTCAGTGATCAACTTGTGTGGTGTCACAATCCATGTACACAGGAGAAACCGGAGAGAATTTTGAGCAAATAAGAAGGAAATAACGTATATTAGAAAAGTACTGTTCATCAAGTTGTTTTTCTTGCCTTTGTTCTGCATGATTAATTTCTTGATCAAAAGGGGTCACTCAAATTACATGATTTATGTCATAACTTTCCTGAGTGCTTTAGTTTTCGCGTACGGGTCCAAAAGCACCAGATTGATGTATTAGTTCAGCACAATCAGTCTTCGTGGAAGTGGATCGTGATCTGGATAAATTCTCTGGACAGCAGTCTCCATGTATAGGCACGTGAGAGATGAAGGCTAGAGTAGAGAATAGAGATGGCTGTAACAATGACTAAACAAGAAGAAGATTTATTATTTGGAAAGAATGGATTCAGATAGCACTCTCTTCATTGACTGATGCACGCACCCAATTAATACCATGAGAGTTTATGTTTTGTTTTTCAATTAGTGCTCATTTTTTACCCTATTCTTGTTTCAAAAAATTTATATAAGAACTTCAACTTTTGAGAAATGATGTTTTTACACTTTTCAGTTTTTTTTAACATGGGGACACAACATCTGTTTTGAAGGAATAGTCATCTGAAACCAAAGCATCTAAGGTATTCTTGCATCTGAAAAGAAGCATCAATGCATAGTTAGATATTTCTGGCTAATACACATGGCAATAGACAAAAAAAATTACAACAGTTCCCCACATCAATCTATAATAACATAGTTCATTGTAAAAAATACAATATCCGATGATAGCTAGATCGATACATATACTATCCAAATAACATTGCTCGATGGTATCTAGAGATAATTAAATTAACCGACTACTATCTAATCATAATCTGTAGCTACATCCCCGAATAAGTTGTCGTCTTTGCACGTGACAATAATTATTAACCTGCAATAAATGATGACACGAAATACAAAATTTGATGATAGCACGAAACATCTAAGTTCAAGCATTGGGCAACAAACTCGTGTACAATATAACATACCTATGTAGGTCATTATCGGAGGAACTCACATACAAATTGCTCAACAATTGAGAATAGAACAATACCCAACTAACAAAACTACGGTAGTTGTCTGATTGAATATTGATTTTATTATTGTATGGGGCAATATACTCCCTCCGTTTGGCAATACATGTACTTTTCCAAATACACATCTTTCACCATTTCTTTTCACACAATATGTTGTGATCAAAATTGATAAAACTACAATATTATGGAAAGATTCCTACATAATCTAATAATGCTATTTTTATTTATGTGATAATAATATTTTGTATGTGTACTGTAAGTCAAAGTCAGCGAAGTTGCATTGCACATAATCTAAGATGGTATGTTTGCAATCACGAAATTATTCAGTAAGAAAAATGTATCCATATGCATGGCCCATGTGCATTGAGGTTGGCTTCACCCATCTCTTCACAATAGGTGGGGCTGACCTCAAGCTTAGGTGAGGTAATGTCTGATGCAGCCTTGGGATTTTTGATGCTAGGTCTTGACGCTTAAGCCGGCAGGTGGATGCTCGGATCCGAGATTAAAGCCAAATCCAAGACGCCAATCATGTCACAACCTTGCTCCGAGGTAGAATCTAGTGCATGGACGACAACATCCATAGAATTCTCAGGCTGGTCTGACACCCATCCTAAGAAAGTGAGATCGTCGTTTGAATCGGTGGCTTATTCCAGATTGCCAAACCGTATGGTCTAGCCTGGAGCGAAATTCTCTACTTGGCCAAGGTGGCCAGTCGAGTCAGCATGCAACATGATGGTTCTAAAGGCAAAAAGCTGGCCGGGGGTGAAGATACCCTCGCAGCTGATGCTATCACTCATCAGAAAATTGGACATCAAGCTCCTATGATCACATAGCGGGACCTGCATGGTCACCAACGTCGGCGCTAAAACCGGCGGATCTCGGGTAGGGGGTCCCATGATTATGATCCGATCAACATGTAAATAGGAAGAACAGTGATGCAATGTTTTAACTAGGCCCGAGTCCTCTCAAAGAGGTAAAACCCTATGTCCTGCTCTTGTTATGTTGATCGTAGATGGGGTACGGAGTACAATATGATCTACCTCATAATTGTATGAATGAATGCTAAGCTCTAAGACCTTGAAATCGTGTCTATCGGCTAAAACCCCTTGGTGGGGTTTATATAGGCACCAGGGTTACATAGGATTTACACATGGTCGGTTACAATCTAGTGATAAGCATGTCGATCCTTCAGATATGCCTTGAAGTGTATGCCAAGTCTTCAGAGAACTTCATCTTGATCATGCCAAGGGCCAGGGCATGCGGGGCCCATTCTTCGGTTATTGGTGGGTCATCGGCCCGTACCAAAAATGGCGGGCTGGCGTGTTGTGCACCCGGTAGTCCAGGACACCGTCAATGAGGCTGGCACGCGAGCCCACATTGGCCAAGAGCACCAAAATATTGGGACTCCGCCGCCTTGGCCGATGTACTTCTGGCCCCTGTTGGCTCGGTCATGAGCTCGCTACCGTGGCCTATGCAACCGGTCGTGTTTGGCGAATCATCACATTGTAGCAGCACGTCCATTTGACCTGGTGGCAAATCATACACCACCATCGGTGAAGCGGCCTAGAATCCTGCAAGGTCACCCTTGTTGTTTTGTGGCTGCCAATTCCCTCTTGATAAGAGAACTGCATGCACACCATGGAATCCACAATGAGAGTTCTTCATCTGCAGTGGCCGTGGAAAGTTATATGACATAAAATCTCCCTTTGTGTTAGCAAATTGGCATGCATACAAAATAACATTGCTCACATCTTTATGTATACACATGTGTAGAAAGGAGTCTCTTGCCACACATGGATATGAGTCAGTCTCGTGAAGAACTACGTTTTTTTTTGAACGATCACCGGGGGGAAGAGCATCCCCACCTGAATATATTGCTCAAAAAGCTGCCAAAGCCAGAGTCACCTCAAAGGCTTTGGCTGATCCAGTTTATAAGGGAAACCGGATCAAAAACCTAAACAAGTTTACCCCGTTTATGAGGGAAACCGGGCCGAACACCTAACAGGTAAGAAGGTTACAGAAGGTGAGAGAAAAAAACCACCTGGAAGCGGGCAAGACCTAGCTAGCATGCAACAGGACTAACATCACGGGTTACATCGAGAGGAAAGGAAAAGGCGCCAAGACACAACCGCCTCCCTACTGACGGGGTCCTTAAACATAAAGGCCCAAAGCGTGAAATCTGAGATGATGTTCCAAAGAGTATCTAGGGGTGTGTGATGTTCATTGCAAAAAACTCGGGCGTTCTGGGAATCCCAAAGTTTCCAGAGAATGACGAGGGCAATGGTAGGCCAAATGTTGATGTCGAGGCTGACCGGAGTCGTAGTATCCCATAGAAGGTCGATGGAGTGAGGTTGCTGCAACCCTAAGAGGGACCACACCTGTGTCGCACATGGGGAACGGAAGGCAACGTGCGTTGCGTCCTCATGGGTGATTGTGCACCGCGGGCAGACTGCATCAGAGGTGATGGTCTTACGGTGTAAATTCGCCATCGTGTTCAACCTATCACTACAGAGAAGCCAACCAAAGATCTTGACCTTGATAGGTGCCTTGGAGCTCCAAATGTACAATGCATTGAGATCGATCTCGTGGTCGGAGGAGAGCATCGAGTAGGCGCACCTCAAGGAGAAGGAGAAGCCGTGGTTGAGGAACCTGTCGTCAGGCGCATCATTGGTGGCAACATCCTGCATCAGAGACAAAACAGAGGCAAGCTCTACAGAAGCAACAATTGTTAGGCGGTTCCGCAGAGTAGCGAGTAAACCATTATGCATGACATGTGATACCAGGACCGGGGGTGAGGTGGAGTGGGAGAAGAGGTGCGGGTAGGTATCTGCAAGCGGTGTTGGAAGAAGTCAAGCATCCAGCCAGAAGAAGGTGGAAGTACCATTGTTGGTGAGGACAAAAGAGATATTGCGGAGGGGGCTAAGTTGTTTGTTTATGATTTTCCAAAGGTAGGAGGGGTTGTGAGGTTTCTTTTCAAAGTCGAGAGAGTAGTGTTGGAAGAACCAGTTTACCCAAGGCAAGTCTTGTTTCTGGAGAAGCTTGAAGGCAAATTTCATAAGGAGGCAATTGTTTTGGAGGTGTAGGTTTTTGATGCCGAGCCCCCCCCCCCCCAGCCTTTTTAGGGGTGCAAACTTTTTTCCATGCAATAAGGCACTTGGCCCCGGAGCATGTTTCGTCGGCAGCCCAGAAAAAGGATCTGCGAATGGCGCCTAGTCTTTTGATGATCTTCTTGGGGAGCCTAAAAACAGACATGAAGTGAGTGGCGAGGGTGTCGAGAGTAGCGGATATAAGTGTTAATCTGGCCCCGCAGGAGAGCAGTTTTGCCACCCAACCGGAAAGGTACTTAAGGAAGCGTTGGATGATAGGTTCGAAGGCAAAGGAGGTCAGTCGTATGTGGGATAGCGGTAGGCCCAGGTAAATTTGAGGGAAGGAGGAAGGGTCGGAGCCGAAGGTGAGGGCAATGTTCTGTGTAGTGACGGTATCCGTGTTGAGGGGAACGAACGTAGTTTTGTGAAAGTTGATGGTAAGGCCGGTAGCGAGGGAGAATTGGTTGAGAATATCCTTGAGGGTGGTCGCGGCTTGGGTGGAGGCAAGGGCTATGATTAAAGTGCCGTCCGTGTATTGAAGCACAGTGGGCGGGCGATCCTTGTAGATTGGGTGACAGAGAATGTTTGGAGAGAAAGCCCGAAGGATTAAGCGCTGGAGAAGGTCGGCGATGATCATGAAAAGGTAAGGGGAGAGGGGGTCCCCTTGCGGAAGACCATTTTTACAGTTGATCCAAAGTCCTGGTTTTCCATTTAGGAGGATATCCGTCTTGCTTGAGGCCAACAACGTTCTGATCCAACTAATAGTTTTGGTTGCGAAACCCCTAGCGCGCAAGATGAGAAGGAGAGAGTTCCAACTGATGGAGTCGAAATCTTTGTGGAAATCAAGTTTGAAAACCATAGTGGGCGCCTTCCTAGCGTGGCAAGCGCTGAGAAGGTCGACAGCATAGATGAAGTTTTGGGCAATACACCTCCCCGAGATGAAACCGGTTTGGTCACCATGGACCAAGAGAGGAATGAGGGGTTTGATCCTGTTGGTAATAATTTGGCTATCGCCTTGGGAGGGCAGTTTTGCAGAGATATGGGTCGGAAACTATCCGGAGTTCTGGCAGACTCTTTTTGGGGAGAAGGATCATGTGGGACCTGTTGAAGCGCTCAACGTCCACTCGCAAGTTGGCAAAGTCATCGAAAAAGTGGAGGATTGTATGCTTGATGTTATGCCTGAATTTTTGGTAGAACCCCGGCTGAAAGGATCGATATAGTTGACTAGAGGGGGGGTGAATAGGCAACTAACAATTTTTAGCTTTTCTTTACCAATTTCAAGTTTGCATCAAAGTAGGTTGTCTAGATATGCAACTAGGTGAGCAACCTATATGATGCAACAACAACAAGCACACAAGGAAGCAAGGGAGGCAACACAATATAAGCTTGCACAAGTAAAGGTATGAGATAACCAAGAGTGGAGCCGGTGAAGACGAGGATGTGTTACCGAAGTTCCTTCCCTTTGAAGGGAAGTACGTCTCTGTTGGAGCGGCGTGGAGGCACAATGCTCCCCAAGAAGCCACTAGGGCCACCGCATTCTCCTCACACCCTCACACAATGCGAGATGCCGTGATTCCACTATTGGTGCCCTTGGAGGCGGCGACCAAACCTTTACAAACAAGGTTTGGGGCAATCTCCACAACTTAATTGGAGGATCCCAACAACACCACGAAGCTTCACCACAATGGAATATGGCTCCGCGGTGACCTCAACTGTCTAGGGTGCTCAAACACCCAAGAGTAACAAGATCCACAAGGGATTAGTGGCGGGAATCAAATTTCTCTTGGTGGAAGTGTAGATCCGGGCCTTCTCAACCAATCCCTAGAAAATCAACAAGTTTGATTGGCTAGGGAGAGAGATCGGGCAAAAATGGAGCTTGGAGCAACAATGAAGTTTGGGGATGGAAGAGGTGAGTCTTCTTGGAGAAGAAGACCCCTTTATATAGTGGGGGGGGGACACATCCAACTGTTATGCAGCCCGCAGCCTGCATGTGGGCGGTACTACCGTTGCTGGAGCCGTAGTACCACTGCCACAGCAGTCGTGGCAAGCAGGCATAGGGCAACCAGGGCTGAGGGAGAAGTACACGCACTAGGGCGGTACTACCGCCCTGAGGTACTGCCGCTTCCTACATCTGCTGGAAAACAGGGGACGGCAGCGAGCTGAGCAGTAGTTGGAGCGGAAGTAGGAGCGGTACTACCGCCGAGAAGCGGTACTACCGCGCCCTACTGCCGTCCCTACTACCGCTCCCCTGCGTGGTCCTTTACGGAAACCCGAGACGAAAACTCGAGACCACAACAGGGGCGGTAGTACCAGCGGCACTAACAAGCGGTACTACCGCCCTGGCGCGTGGTACTACCGCTTAGCACAAAGCACCCCTTGTTTTGCACATCACGGAAACTCCAAAGAAGAAGGAAGAAGGCGAGGGTGCAAGGAGAATGTGAACGTGATGATTCCACCCATACTCTTCCGAAACGGATCCCCTCTTGATAGTACGGTTATCCCTACGACTCAATTCCACCGAAAAGAAACGAAGGGAAATAATCCGTCTAAAGTGAAGTCCTCGAGGGGTAACAATCGCATAGTGCTCTTATATTAGATAACCTAAAAAGCTTAATGCACACGATTAGTCCGCAAACGTATTGTCATCAATCACCAAAACTACTAAGGGATAAATATGCCCTTACACCGGCCCCAGCCCATCAGGGTCCGGGCTAGCGTTCACGTTCATCTGGAAGAAGGCATCTTGAATTTCCTGAGAGGAGAAGTTTACGTCTAAGTGACGGAGTTGTGGAAGTTGAGTGGGATAGAGGTCAGAGAGGGGGAAAAGCCAAGAAGTATTTTTAGGAGTGCCTAGCAGATTGCAGAAGAAATGGTAGAGGATGGCAGCCTTGTCATCATGGACAGAGAAGTCAGCCCCGTTGTCCTCAAGGATGGCGATTTTGTTTTTGCGGAACCTCTGAGAAGCGGAGACATGGAAATATTGAGAGTTCTCATCGCCGTCGATGACGGCTTTGACTTTCCCCCTTTGCTTCCAGAAGAGAACTTTCTGTCTGATAGCCCGTTGAAGAGAGGTTATGGTGACTAGTCTAAGGGAAGCCTCGGACCGTGAAAGGCAACGCCTTTCTTCTAAGTGGTCAATCCTGTCGATGACAAGTTTGCAGTCAGTCTCTCGCTGGTGAACAGGTCTGAGTTTTTTGGACCAGGATTTGAGGTCTGATCTAGTTCGTTTGATGGCAGTGGCTAGGGCTGAGTCTGAGTTGGAAGGAGGTTGATGCTGGGCCCAGGCCTCAGTTACGATCTGATTGCAAGCCGGGTACAGGGCCCAAAAGGATTCAAAGCGAAAGAGGCGGGAGTGAGGGATATGAGAAGAGATGTTGACGATGGGCAGGACGTGATCGGAGGTGAAGCGAGTTAGGGAGGAAAGGGTTGTGTTAGGAAACCGGTCTTCCCAGGCTAGGTTGAAAAAAGCTCTATCAAGGCGTTCAAGAGTTGGGTTTAAACGCCTGTTGGACCACGTGAACGTCCTATCGAGAAGGGGGAGCTCGATGAGCTGCAGGTCTGAGATAGGCACGTTGAACATATCAGCTTAGGAGGAGTGGAAGTTGTTGTTATTTTTCTCACAAGTGAACCTAATTAAGTTGAAGTCGCCCATAAGTAACCAGGGGGTGGAACTGGCGGGTGCTATCTGTCTGATTTCGAGCAGGAAGTCAGCTTTGAGAGAGCGTTGAGACGGCGCATAAATATTAGTGATAACAGGTTTGTGCCGGAGACTGGGTAGGATAAATTTAGAGATGTGGAAAAGAGGCCATGAGCGTGGTTAGAGAGAGAAAGGGCGTGAGAGTTGACCGCAGATAAAATTCCTCCGGCAGAACCGATGGCCGGCAGCGATGCGTTTTGGCCTAGAGAGCGTGACAAGAAGGAGTTAATCTTAGTGACGGGGAGAAAATCTAGCTTGGTTTCCTGAAGGAGAGCAACAGACGGTTTAATTGTAACAAGCTCAGAGAGAATATCCTTACACTTATCGGTGTCCCCGAGACCGCGAACGTTCCAAGAAAGAACAGAGAAATTAGACTGATTCATAGGCAAACTTCATTTCACTACAGGCCAGGGAGCGAAACAGCAAGGAAATAGAGGACCGACGTTCGAGCGGTGCATCGCAAAACTAACCTAGCAATGCACGTGAACAGACTAAACCTATAGAGAGTACATGGGGGGAAAGAGATGGGCGCGGCTGCAAGCGCGAGGGACCAAAAGCACCCTTCCGAAGGGTGCGCTCGCCTGGCGAGTCTTCCGCCATAGCTCATGGAGAAGGCAGAGCACCGGCAGCGCGAATAACATCGGTCTCGTCGGCGTCAGCACCGCAAACAAGCGCGATCTGGACCAGCTTGTCGTCATCCGCATCCGAGGCCTCTCCATCAGAGACGCAAAGGGAAGAACTACGTAAGAGGGTTGCTCGAGTACTATAGCTAGATGTGATGCAAGCCCAAAACAACGAGATGCGAGAACAGATCAAAAAATTCAAAAAGGTATGATATGCACTTTTAGCTAGTGTTATGGTCGAGCTTGTACTCTCAGCTGGATTGGTGGCAACATATTTCTTCTTGTGTGAGTCATTGCAGTGCTGTATCCTGAGTAATCTTTTTTTTAGAGCAACGAGCTTATATTGTCAAGTCAACATGGTTAGAGACTTACAGTCATGTTGGATGCAATCTTACATGAATAAAACAGAACCCAGAAAGGACCTTAATAGTCTGGATCAGTTTGAATTTGTTAATATGAGCTGCTTTGTGGTAATATGAGCTGCCATATGGGCACCTCTTTTTTAGAAGAAAAGAATATAAAAGAGAACCAACAGATCATCCATTTGCTGGAGAATAGGCATCCATCCTTCAGACTCATTCACAGCAAGGTCCAAGGCTTCAGGGGTGAAAGCAACGAGGACCAGGAGGCTTCCAACGAGGAGGAGCAGCAATGCGCGGCAAAATATTTTGTTTCGACTGTTTCAGAATACAATCTGAACAGAAAATGCAGAACATAACAGTGTAGGAAACCCTGAATTTGCGCGTCTTAAATCCTCCACTGCCTCTGGATGTAGTCTCCAAGAAATATGTCAGCAACAGAAACTCCGCTCCGCAGCTAGCAAAATTATATTCAGATGCAGCGTATGCAAAAAATGAAGAAAACAATCTGTTCTACTGCCGGCACAATGTCATTCTGCTACCTCTACTCGGAATGCATCTGAGGGACATGTTTGCAAATAAATCAAAGATGTATAAATTCGGTTGGCGAAAAGAGCCTGCTGAATAGAATTTGGAGCAACCAGCACCAAGGCATTTTTCTACAAACTAGAAGGGAGGGAATTCGTAGAACTAAATGTACTCCCTGCCTGTACAAAATTAGGCTCTGAAATAGTTGATGGGACTAAGAATAGTCTTTTCCCAAATAAACACGAGCAAGATCTAAATCAGTTAGCAACCATAAGCATCGTATGGCTAAATGTCAATATGATATTTCTCCCAAATAAAGACCCTCCACATCAATTCAATGTTTAAACACAGATAAGTTGCGCTTCCTAGATATAAAGCATTGAATGATACAACAAGAACTGCAATGATTAGGCTACTTCCTGGCCATAGCCGACTTGACGGCATTCAAGATCCTGACATAATGATGGAACAAAACAGATTGCTTGCCCTCCAAGCCATGACGGTTGGATCGGTTGCACCCAGCAAGATTGTTACATGGGCTGCCCCCAATCACCAAGTCGAAGCCGCCAAATGTAGTAACGTATGTTGCAACTTGATCATCAGTAAGAGATTTCACGTCACCAATCTCAATCAGCGTGCTTGTTTGAGTCTGATACCACCAATCCCTGAAAATCCTCTTACTAGCTTTGTCTATTTCAACAGAAACAACTGTCCTCATGTTGATTCCCAACCTGTGCAAAGCTACCTCTCCTCCTCCAATACCAGTGAATAAGGACAGCACATTAACACCATTGGGAAGCATGCCTTTTAGCATCGGCAGAGCACCGGCAGCGCGAATAACATTGGCCTCGTCGGCGTCAGCACCGCAAACAAGCGCGATCTGGACCAGCTTGTCGTCGTCCGCATCCGAGGCCTCTCCATCAGAGACGCAAAGGGAAGAACTACATAAGAGAGTTGCTCGAGTACTATAGCTAGATGTGATGCAAGCCCAACGAGATGCGAGACCAGATCAAAAAATTCAAAAAGGTACGATATGCACTTTTAGCTAGTGTTATGGTCGAGCTTGTACTCTCAGCTGGATTGGTGGCAACATATTTCTTCTTGTGTGAGTCATTGCAGTGCTCATGTTGTTAGTTTAGGCAATTAGCTAGTCGAGTAACAATTAGTAGCTATTGTTTAGCCTTCAGGTCGGTATTATGTTTTCTTTTTTTTGAAAGAAAGTTCGAGCTTTATTCATTAGAAATAATCATTACATCGTTTATGAGGATTGGTACAATTGCATTATGTGGTTCCCCAAACCAATCAGAAATGAATGAAAATCTAGCCAACTTGGCAAGTTCATGAGCAACTTTATTTGCTTCTCTATTACAATGCTTGAATCTAGAAATAGGAAAATCGCAAGCTAGGTGAAAACAGTCATAAAAAATTGCAGCTGCTGCCCCCGACGATCGTCCTCCTTCGTTCATGGTCTCGATCACCTCCATATTATCCGAGTTAATAATTATGCGATTACAACCCGTCCTTTGCGCAAGCGATAGGCCAAATTTTAACGCCAAAGCTTCAGCCATCAACACATCTGCACACCAGTCAATCTTACAATTTCCCCCACCGATGAACCTACCTTTGTCATCTCTTAAGACAGCCCCGATCGTGCCCCTGAGAAGGTCGTGATCAAAAGAAGCATCAACGTTAAGTTTAACAAATCCCATCGGGGGATTAGACCATCCTCCTCTTTTAATGGAAGCCTTCGGCGAGAAGGATTAACAAAATTGGCAGCGAGAGCGCGTATCCCCATGGATATCTGTTGTTCATTCTGAGTAGTCTCATTGTGTACCAATTTGCGCCTTTCCCACCACAAGTACCAGGCTGATATGGCAATCATGTCACGCACGTTACGAGTGCCCATAATACATAGTTCCTGATCTGGTAATGGAAGTAAATATTCCAAGATTGCCTCACCCGCATAGTCTATTTTACAAGCTCTGTCGATAATATCGTCCATCCCTAGTCTTCTCCAGACTTCTTTTGCTCTGTCACATAGAAACAACAAATGTTTTGTGTCTTCTGGCCCAGATGAGCAGGCAGGACACTTAGGCGAGACTTTCACATGTCTATTAGCTAAGTTAACACGACACGGAATAGTGCCGTGAAGTGTACGCCAAATAAATATTTTAACCTTTGCTGGACAAGCAAGTTTCCAAATCCTCGCCCAAATAGGATTGACCGTGGTACGTCCCATCCCATTGGTATGTCATAACTTGTTCCCATATTGGTGGTCCCATTCCACAAAATAAGCAGACCGAACCGAAAAAATCCCATTTTTTATGAAATTCCAAGCTATGAAATCTGGCATATCATGTTGCGATATCGGGATCGTAAGCACTCGCTGAACATCAATAGGCCATAGAGTCTGTCTGAGAAGATCTTCATCCCAACTATTTAGGATTGGATCAATCAAATCTGCTACCTTCTGTAACAACTAGCCTCCCTTAGGGGTAACAATTTTACGGTTTGCACAATTTGGAATCCATGCGTCCTCCCAAATGTCAATATTCTGCCCGTTTTCCACTCGCCAAATATGACCACGCTTCAGGAGCTCACACCGCCATAATACTTTGCCGGTGAAGGAAGATCCTTCTTGGTCGGTGTTCAACAAGTCACCGTCAGGATAGTATTTGACTCTCAAAATAGTAGCACATAGAGAATCCGGATTCTCGAGAAGACGCCAAGCCTGTTTAGCAAGCATAGCCAAATTGAAACAATGGATATCCCGAAAACCCATTCCTCCTTGGTTCTTGGGTACACACATTTTCCACCAAGCCAACCAATGCATCCTCCTTTGGTTGTCCTCATCTCCCCACCAGAAATGCGCCATCGCGTCAATAATTCCTTTGCAATTTATTTAGGAATTTTAAAGACCGACATTGCATAGGTGGGAATAGCTTGAACAGCCGCTTTAAGTAAGATCTCCTTTCCTCCAGCCGACAGAAGTTTTTCCTTCCAGCCACTAATTCTCTGAACAATACGATCAATTAAGTATTGGAAACAATCGGTTTTATCTAAACCCACATTGGCCGGCAGTCCTAAATATTTGTCATTCAAGGCCTCAGTCATTATATTGAGAATTGTACACATTTGTTCTCTAGTGTCCACTCCCGTATTAGGGCTAAAAAAGATGCTGGATTTGTCGACACTGACCATCTTCCCTGAAGCTGCAAAATACGAATCTAGAACTGATTTTAATGTTTCCGCACTTTGCAAATTTGCTTTCATAAGGATTAAAGAGTCATCAGCAAAAAGAAGGTTCGTGACAAATGGGGCATCTCTGCAAACCTTTACTCCTGAAATATTCCCATTTTCTTCCGCATGCATTAGTAAAGCTGTGAGACCCTCCGTGCATAACAGGAACAAGTAAGGAGACAGCGGGTCTCCTTGCCTCAGACCCCTAGTAGGTTTAAAACTTTCACTCTCCTCCGCATTAAACCGAATACGATATTCAACAGTAGAAACACACTCCATAATAACATTTACCCACACCTCACGAAATCCAAGTTTGAGCATAATCTCCTTGAGAAAAGGCCACTCAACCCGGTCATAAGCTTTATGCATATCCAATTTTATCACACATAATCCTTCTTTGCCTGCTCTCTTTTTCTTGATGGTGTGGAAGCATTCGTATTATGTTTTCTTAGTACACACACACACACACACACACACACACACACACACACACACACACACACACACTGGGTCAACTTAAATAAAAAAATAATAATTTATAAATTAATCTTAAAAATACCTAAGCTAAAATAATTTGAAAGACAAAATAAAATATAGAAAACTAAATAAATATAAATTAAACATTAAAATAAATACAAAATAGACTAAATAAAATATTACTCCCTCTATAAGAAATATAGGATCTTTTTTATCACCTTCTTTATAGAGGGAGTACTTGAAAAGTAACGTAAACCTAAAAATCACATTAAATAAGATGGACTGCAAATTAATAATACTATACAAAATTTAAAATAAATAGACTATAAAATAATAACACACAATATTTTCGTTTTAAAATTAGTAGTGGTGTTGCGAGACCCACCTATCGATGCCACAAGTAACATGGGCAACTCGCCTGGGCCGCCCGTAATCCCCACTCTCCCCACACACACGCGCGCACATAGACATTACCCCGTTCTCCTCCTCCGTGCCGTCTCCTCCTCCGTCTTACACCATTTTTATCACCGCCCCGTGCCCCACTCCGGACCCTTCGGCGTCGAGCCTCCGCCTCTTCCGACGCGCAGTGCCACCTTCGACACCGGACCAAAGCCGCGCTTCCACCTCCTCTGACACGCCGCCATCCGCCTTCTCGCCCGACACGCCTCTATCCACCTCCTCCTCTGCCGGCGGCCTCCTCCAGTCCATGGTGATTGGTCCTGTCTTTTTTTATTGTTTTCTCTTCTTTTGTTTTTAGGTGTTAGCAAAATTGCTTAGTGTACTTACGTGTTAGAGATGAACTTGGATGGATTAGTTAGTTACTAGTTAGTGTAGTTTCAATTAAGTGCTAGTGATGGATTTGGATGGATTAGTTAGTTACTAGTTAGTATAGTTTCAATGGTTTAGTTCGATTAGGTGTTATTAGTTCCATTAGTTTGCTTAACTAGTTCAGTTCAGTTAGCCACCTCTAGCCCACGGTGAGCGGTGTCGCCTTGTTTTTATTTGTTTTTCGGTGTTATAATAAAATTGTGAAACTAAATTAGTAAAACACGTGTCAGTCAATTGACTAACCAAATAATGACACTCTCTTTGCACACAATGCACTGTGCCAAGGCGGATGATACAAAGCCTAATGAGGCACATATCCGGAGCATGCACATATGTTTTATGTGGGTGTTTCACTTGATGTGGTTGTGGAGATTACTAGAATTGTTTAATAATTATGGTAGTGTAATTAGATAGATTGCTTAATTTTTCAGGTATTCAAAATTGATTGTTCTGCCAACGCGACCGTCGCCGCCGCCATGACTTCGTCAACACGAGCAATGATGGTGTCGACGTGAGGGCCGTTGGCACCAACATGAGCAACAACCGAGTAACAATTTGTGGATCCAATTATTTTCGTCTTAAATAGAAATGTGTATGATTATGATTATTTTGTCCTGTTGGAAGGAACCGCATTGGGAAGAATCCATCGTATATTTCTAGTCAAATATTCTTGCTTCATAATAATTATTATACACAAATCATAACATCAAAGTGTATGAAAAATAAACTTTATATGTTGACAAGAGAAAAAATCACCTTGTTCTTTTTGTTCAACAAACTCTTCCCTAAAATTATTCAACACTAGATAATGCTAAGCCTCCTTATTGTAGATTGAGGAAAATAAATTTGGGAGGGAGGGAGGGACAAACATCAACACACCATATTAACTAATCATTGGAATAACTAGCAGAGTGGCCCGTTCAATGCGCGGGCTAGGCTTTTATAAAGTTTAATAACGAGTCTCCAAATCCATATATACATACCTACCCAATTAACAAATGCATACATATCAACCTCTTTAATCACGCAACTAAATCAACAAATCTATTGTTTCTTAATAAAAATAAAATTTTACTTATATTTAATCTATTTTCTCTCTCACTACAAAATCACAACACTGGGAGGCCATCAAAGGAGAAGTGTATACATGATTATCCCCGAGCCTTTGTCCAAATGTTAAAACATTCAAAATAACTTATAGAACACCATATATCCGTGTATCCTAGATAAATATTATGGAAAATATTTTTGGCTCTCTTTAAAGAACCAAGTTTGATTCTGCAAAATTAGTTTTTCCCATGGAGCAAAATGTTCCCTTATTTCTTGAAAAAATAACTACCATATTGTTTATTCGTTGTATTGCATTCACTATTCTTCTCTACATGACATAATATTCTGGGACGCTATGAGCAAGTTATTCCCGTGGAGTTGATCATCGTAACCTACGCTATGAAGTAAATATCCCCATAAATAAAATTTGGGAAAGATAAAATAGAATTTACAAGAATAGACTTACAAACATCATATATTATTGGCAAGAAATACATGCGTAATCATTGTTAGGAATTTTGAATATACAGTTAAGTGAATGGTTCAAAATTGTCTGCAGATAATTATAGGCATAACACTGTATAAAATAAAATGAATAATCATCTGATTATCCCCACACAAAAAAATAGGTCGCTTTAATGTCTGCTAAAATCTTTAGATGAACCGAAACCCATGATGCCAAAAATTAGATTCTGCATAGATGACAAAAAATTAGAAACTGGTTAGACCAAAAAAAAATTATGACAAGAAAAAGATGTCCAAAATTCTGAATGAAATATAACCTATATAGTTGATCATTTAGTTCAAGTCAATAGGGCCATGATGTGGGGAAGGTGGTTGGACATGGAACAATGGGACTAATTAGAGATCCCATGTGCCACAGTTTTCTCCTTGTCTATTCTTTGGTTAACATACCTTATGCCCAAGCATTCAAAACCGCTCTACGAACTAGAAGGTTCTTATATATGTTTCTTTTTCAGATTAGAGTGAAAGTTGCATTGAAGTGTTTATGTGGTTTGTACATAAACATGTCATTTTGACTAAGGATAACCTTGCGAAACGTAGTTGGGTGGGCTCGTCTCGGTGTAGTTTTTGTGACCATAATGAAACCATTAAGCACCTTTTTCTAGAGTGTCCTTTGGCTAAGATCCTCTGGCGGTCGGTTCATATTGCGTTTAATATTAATCAGCCTACCTCGATTAGCATGTTATTTGGAACATGGCTTCACGGGGTAGATTCTGACATTGCAAGGCACATTCGGGTTGGCGTTTGTGCGCTTTTGTGGGCAATATGGAACTGCAGAAATGACTTAGTCTTTAACCGATCAACAAACTTTCACTTTTTGCAGGTTATCTTCAGGGCCACGGCGTTCATCCGTATGTGGTCGCTACTCACTCCGACGGAGGCCAGGGAGCGTTTGGTTACTGCGTCTACCCGATGGGAGATGGTAGCTCGGGATATTTTCAACCGGTTTGGATGGCGGTCATGTAATAGATAGGCATGTAGTGCTCCTATTCGTTTTGCCAGCCGGTTGTGGCTTTGGGCCTTTATCCTTATTTCAGCTTTTTATGAGGATTGTAATAACTGGGAGAGACCTTGCTACTGGATTTTTCGATTTAATAATATGAGCCGTATGCATCATTCTTGATGCAGAGGCTGGGGTAATTCCCCTTTTCCCAAAAAAAAAACTGATGCAGCTTCACGGTAAACATTCAAAAGAAACTAACAAAATAATTCAGATGTACTAACAAAATAGAAAATCCAATATTAATAAAAGCTATCTAATGGAAGTAAGGAACTTCATTTTATAAATGTAAATCACTCCATCAGGCTAACTGCAATGTTTTGGCATCCTCAAAACATTGCTTGAATAAATAATATAGAATTTGAATATTTAGACAGGAAAACAACTGATATCATAAAAATATGTGATTTTCTATCATCCATGTTGGACGGAGTACATAGTATATATGCTTAACGATAAGCTAACAAAGATAGCACCAAAAGACTGAAGCATTGGTTTCATACATAACAAATGAATATTTTGCCAGACATAATCTAACCCTCTATAATTGGTATTTCATTTTATTATGGAACTCTCATTTCCCTGAAGCAACCTATAGTAGTGTAGCATTCTGTACTAAATTATTTCTTGGACCATAGTAGCAATAACTATGATTTAACATTGGACAGATAACTTAGTTACACTAGCCATCAAAACAATCAAGAAAAGGAAGTCACCACTTCTTTTCTCATGTGCTCGTGTTGGACAAAGTAGTAGAAGATACTCTTATTAAGGGGTTATGGAAAACATAGCATGGTTGATAGCACGAAAAATAGAAGCACTTCCATCACCACGTAACATAAGGAACGAATTTCCACAAATCACCGACCGCTAGATATTTGCATCTTTGCTGTAAATCCAAGGAACATATATCACCTTGTCATCTTATTGTGTGCAAGCTTTAAATTTTTCATGTGTGCATGTATAGTAAGGACATGCTATCCTAGCAGACCAAGCCTCCCTTTCTAATCACTGCACCACTCCATATTAGAAAAGGTAATCATTCTGCTTGTTTCAAATCCATGAATCATCTTTAAATACTTGGTCCTAGAAAAGAAAACTGGAAGGACATGAATGATCAATCTTTTGGAAACATAGGCTTCACAAAAGCTTCTAAAATTAGAAAAAGTAAATGATGTTTAGACTTGTAGCTATCTAGAATGTATGAACTGCTTCCAGAACTCAAATTGAAGCAATATTTTCATCACTACTTTCTACTTGTTAGTCTAGTAGTTATATTAAGCAAAATTTTGTTTCACAAATATCTAATAAGTATATATGAAATATATCATTGTTCTAGTTACTACATAGAGTTTATTTTGTACACAAAAGGGTATTTCATATGATATTTTCTGAACTACGAGTTGTAGTTGCATAATTAACTTTTTCAGTGGTGTACCCGAAAGACAAATACTGCTTGTCCATGAATGTAATTTATAAGTACATTTATAACTTTATATAGGCTCTAAGTGCTTTCTATCATATAATCATTTGAGCTAAAGAGCGCCATGGTGTTGATGGTCATCCTCAATTATACCCTTGGATTGCAGCCCTTTAGTTCATGATGTGTGAACATTTCCTGTGCTAAAACCACTTTCCTCATAGATAATTTCACATACTTCATTTGCTTCTTTCTTACGTACTATTCCAATAGTCATGTGGGAACCCTTCCACCCCCTAAGCATCAATGAGCCATGTGTATTTGCAATATATATGCTGCAGCAAAAGACAACCCGTGTGAAGCCGACACATGAAGAACTTCAAATTTGCCACAAGCACTAACAGAAAAAGGGAAATAGATCAAGCCTGAATAGAAAGCGAATTTAGTGCTAAATATATGGATAGAAATATTAATGTCAAGGTTGCCATTGTAACATGGTCTCGACGCATCAACGGATGGTAGCACATGCATTGGCGTGTTTGTATTGAGACTACAGATTAAAGACCTATTGCTCATGGAGCTAAAGTTAGGTTAGCTTTAAGTTGATGGCGACACTGCCTAGCCTACATAGAGCATCGACAGCAATGTCTGGCTCATGCGTTCGGTGCCAACGACATGGAGTAAGATTTCTTTGTAGTCCACGTGATACAGGATTGATGTAATGTATCTAAATTAAACTTGAAATCACACACGTGCTTCATATGGAACCCACTTGAACGCCAGCCCTAGGGAAATTGTATGATTTGAGTTCATTGTTACAGGTTTTCATGTTCTTGAACTCCGAAAGACATTGAAAATTGTCCAGACTCCATATGCGGTATGAAGAGCACTATTAGGAAGATAATCACTATCAGCATAATCAAGAACATGGAACCCACTTGAACGCCATCCCTGGATAAGTTCTGTGATTTGAGTCCATTGCTTCATACATCTGGTTGGAAGGTGACCTCAGTTAGTTAGGAATATCCATCCTAAACAATTTCGCTTAGCACAACGACCTACACATATGCCCAACCTAAGTTATTCCCCCCCATCCAATCCGCCTAGACCTCCTTCTTCGATCCTCCTGCCCCCTATGGTGAGAAGCAACCGCAACAACATCTTCATGAAATTCAAGTGGCTCACAATGCCATGGTCCTTGGTTTTTTCTCAGATTACAATGACCAGCGGCCGCCTCTTGCTCACAACGCCATGTTCCTTGGTTTTTCTCTGATTGCAAGGATTATATGGGTGGATCTGCACCGTTATAACTCAGCCCATCAGATTAAGGACCTGTAATTTCTAATTAACATGGGAATTTCTATGGAATCCATAATTAGTATCGGTAATTTCTAATTACCGTGAGAATTTCTAGGGAGTCCATAATTAATATAGGTATAGATAGATAGGTGGGTTATTTTATCAACTTTCTTGACTTATAACATTGTGTAAATATCAAATGGTTGCAATTAGCTAGTTTGTTAAATTAAGGCCAGATGTTTCTAATTCTTGTGAGATTTTGCAGCCTAATTTTCTTGTTTATGGTTGGTCTTTAAATTACTTTTTATATAAAATAGATAGATGCTAAGGATCCTTATTGTACATAAGGTGAACCTCATTTATAATGATGTAATCTCCTCTTCAGGCTTCGCCAGCCAGCCTGTTGATTTGCCTCCCCTCTGTCTGCCGCTCCGTCGGCCGGTGCCTGGAAGGGAAATCCCGGTGTATCCGCTTTGCTTAGTAGTTTAGGTTAGGCCTTTTTAGTCCTCGCAGGTGCAGCGCTCGGGTGGATGGCGGTGCTTTCTTCTTCGTGTTTGTCTTCCTGGTTCTAATCCTCCTCAAGTTCGTTCATCTGGACGTAGTCGACGATGCTCTGGCACATATTCCTGGCATCTCATTTGGACGGTGAGGTTAGGGTTCTCGTCATGCGGTAAGATTTGGTGTCAGGTGTTTCATATCTATTCAGGGGTTCAACGACGATGACTGCGGCTCCAGGGCGCTGGTCCTTAGGGGCGCGTGCACGAATACTTCCCGTCTGTCATCGACAAGGTCAAGCCGGCCCCGATGGGGGAGCGGCAACAACGATGTGTCGGCGGCTCATTCTGACGGCGGTAGTGGTCGCTCAGTGGTCTCGGAATCTTGATGTGATTTTTATTATGTTTGAGGTGCTTTGTACTTCCGGTGAACTTTGATAATAGATTTGGATCATCTTCGAAAAAAACATTTAAATATGGTTTTATATGTTTATTTTCATAGGTGTACAACTAATTCAATTTCATGTATGGTGATTGCACAAATTTCATCTGTAGGTTCTTTGTAGAACTACTACATAAACCCCTTATAGGACTTTGCTAATAGGGGCGTATCATGAAAACTGAACACAACTATTTTTTCAGATTGTCAGCAGCGTTATAAAAGCAAATTCCAGTAAACGCTACAAACACTACTAGTGTGGTGTATCAGGTACTACCAACTGTAAAGAACAAGCAGTGTCCGCCCCCAAGAATGTCGCGGGTAGTTGCAGTACTGGCAGCGTTCAGTCTAGTTGAGGATGATGCTAAGTTTATTATATATGTGTAAAGATACGTGTGTAATTTATGTTTTATGTATAAAAATCCTTGTTATGCATTAAGTTGTTGTGTTTTAATTTTATAGTACACACGAAAACTATCTGTTCATACAAGTTGAAAAGCAAAAGAAAAAACAACAATTAATGATTGAACTCCTAAAACACATAAAGCATACTAGCAGCGGTTGCCTAGGCGGAAATGTGGCTAGTGCACGTTCTAGCAGGTTTAGCTTCGAGCAAATGCTGCAAATGTTTGTATTATACTTATTATATTGTAAGTGTCATTTTTATGTAATAGCGACCTCAGATAAATCCATAGTTGGCTATGTAAATGTTAAATGGTGCATATTACGTCTATAGAATTTGTTATTGTCATATGATCAACATTGCCAACATCGATCTCTATTGTCAATTAAACCTGCCGGACAACATTTCAATTCCATTGGCTCCCCTTCGAAACTTCCATAAAATCCTTGGTATTTATCAAATATAATCTTAATAAACAGTTAAGTATATACTTAAACTATGTGTTGATATAAATTGGAAGGCAAAAGACAAATAGTTGAGCTCAAATTCCTAAAATGTTGAAATCGTACCAGCAATGTTTCATAGCTGACAAACACAGCTAGACTCCTCATTAGCAGCGTTCCTGCTAGACTACACAATGCTAAACTAATTATTATGCTTGTTATATTATAAGTGGCATTTTTATTAAAGAGCAACCTCAAATAAATCCATAATTGGATATGTAATGGTGCATATTATGTCTATATAATTTGTTGTTGTCATATGATCGTCAACACTTGCCAACGTCGCGATCTCATTCATGTGTGTTGCGCTGAAGTTTAACTTGCCATGTCAAACTATGAGATGATACAAAGAAATGATGATCAAGTCTAAAGAGCTATCTATCTCTTTGTTTGCAAACATAATTTTATATAATCATTTTCATCTTCTTTACATGCCTACGTCGAACAAGCAAAATCTAAAGAGGAATATCAAGCCTGGATTTAATACATGTGCCAAAGAGTAAAATTTTGTCTCTCGGTAGTTATTCATTGCATGTATAACTAAACCCTAGTTCATTTTCTTTGAGAAAAAACCCCTACTTATTGTTTGTATTGTGCTTTTTTTAATTAGATGGGAACTGACCTGTTGGGCCTGACTTTCATGGGCTGTAGAAGCTATTGCCTGTTATTCCCTGAGAAACAAAACCCACACGGAAAGCAGAGAGGGAGACCGGAGGGAGAGCTCGTCGTCACGCGTGAGCTCGACCCCCACCCAGATCCGGGCATCTTCTCCGGCCGGCAGGGATCTCCCGCCGTCGTGCAACGGCCGAGTGGCCTGCCGGGCTGGGACCAGTCTGTCTTCGCGCCGGTGAGGGGTGAGTTCAGAGTAGTAGCGCCGGCGGGCGGCGACCGGAGTGGGGGAGGGAGGCGGGGTTTGCGTCCAGTATCCTCCGCGACTGCGACGCCGGACAGCGGAAGCGGTGGTGGACGCTGGCGGCCGACGCTCCGGTAAGAGGGCAGGTGCACCACACCTGAAGCTCTCTTGTAGTCCGGCATCGCCGATTTACTATGACTGTTCATGTTGTCAATACTATCGCTTTGGCATGACTGAAAATTTGGGAACATCAAACTATCGTGGCACAGCACAGCATAAAATACACAACTTCAAACTATTTATTTTGAATTCTGTATTGTAGCTCATTGAGATTTGAACTCATCACTACTATCATATCATGAATACCCCACTGGCCTCATAAAATCTCTGTGTGCCTGTGCATCTAGATACCCTCTGCTCGCATATTTTCCATCTTGATAGCTCATTCCAGGCACCAGCACACGGGGGCTGGCAGTGGGGTGCGTGGCCGGTGCTCGCGGAGGTGCTTGCCACTTGGTACCCTTTTAATTGACCCGTTCTGCCTATCAATTGTTTGATTAGGTTGATCGGTCTGAGGTGGGGGGCACAGCTAATCTTGCCAAAAAATCGGGGGTTCGACTAAAGCCATTATGCCTCACGCCGAGGGTGCTTGTGCAATGCGTGCCGGCAATGGTGAAGTAGAGGCAGGGTTCGCTAAGCTGCAGGGTGAAGATTTCGAGTACTACATGCAGACCTACTCGATCGTGCTGGGCCGCAACAGCAAGAAATCGATGGTGGATGTCTTTCTCTCCAGCCTTGGTGGGGGGATGAACATTTCGCGCCACCACGCGCGGATATTCTACGACTTCCAGCGCCGCCGTTTCGCGCTCGATGTCATCGGCAAGAATGGCTGCCATGTTGAGGGCGTCCTGCATCTCCCTGGGAATTCTCCTGTTAAGCTTGACTCGCAGGACCTTCTTCAGATTGGGGACAAGAAGTTTTACTTCCTCCTGCCCACGAGGTCTATCTTTGCGTCGCTTGCCACTGCTCGACAAGCCCGTGTTATTCCCTCACAGATCCCGCTGCCATCGTATGTGCAGCCAGGGCACCCTCGTGTGTCCGATTTCCATGACCGCCGCCCTGAAGGTGATTATGGCCGGGGCAGTGATGACATTGGGAATGGTGTCAGTGAAAGTGGAATGAAGGGCATGCTGAAGAGAACCAAGAAGTCTCCTGGAGATTTTGACATCTATGGTGGGCACAGAATCAATGTTGAACCAATAGGAACAATCGGCGAAGGTGATACATAATCCTTGATCTGCATTTTTACTGTGTATACTTTCCCTTCCTCGTCGTCTTGTTTCTCTTCTGAAAACTGTGTAGAGAAGATGATGATTTTGCTTGTTCAGCTACTCAATCTGGCTGTACGCATTATTTGCATGTTGCAACTCATGGCTACAAAGTAAGATAATGTTGATATTGCAACATTACATGTTATATAGATAGATATGCACATTATAACACAGATGTACTATTGCGGAAATATCTCGTAAGCAACTCTCATCATATGTTTACTGCAAGTGCACATATATTATTAGTTGCTATAATGCTATTGCAAGTGGTGTTATGTAAGAACATTATGCTTTATATCTGAATTGGCATATCATAATGTGTGAACATATCTGCACTCTTATGTCTTTACATTTTAGGAGAAAAAAGTAGAAGAGATTCAGTTATATTCGCACATCGAAAGATACACACCGAAATGTTTGGCTGAGGGTCAAACAAGTTGATTCAAGAAACCAATTTCCCTCTCGCGACCGCGTCGCCCCCGCGGGCGACCGGCCGCGCTTCGCCGCCTCCCTCCTCCGGTCCCCACCTCTTCCCTTCCTCCTACCGCCGTCGCTGGCGCCCGCGGCTGCCCTGGCCCCGGGGTCGCTGGTGGCGGCGGCTCCCTGACCTTCCCCTCCCGGTGGCTCTCCGGCGCGGGGCGGAGCTGCACCGGGGGGTGCTCCTAGGCGGCGACGGACCGGGTGGCGGCGGGGTTCCCTGTCGTGGCGCGGGCGGGCGGCTGGCCGGCGGCGGCGTCGTTGGCGGCGGGGCGGCGCTGCGGTTGGGTCCTGGCGGCGGCGCTCGGCCCAGATCTGGGCCCTACGGGCCCCATCTGGGCCTGGGCGGGCCGGCGGCGGGGCTGATCCGTGGCGACTCTTCCGAGAGGCGGGGGAGCAGCGCTGAGCGGCGAGGTGCTGGCGGCGCCGGCGCCAGCCTGCTGCAGCATGGCCGGCGGGGCTTAGCGGGCCTGTTGAGGGCCTGGCCGGGCCTGGGGTGGCCTGGTTTGCCCCGCTGCCGTGTCCGGACGGCAACCGCGACTGTGCCGGAGGCGCGAGCCTCTCGCACGACGGCGGAGGAGGAGGTTCCCTCCCGCTCGGCCTTGGCGTTGCTGCTCCTGTCCCTTGGCTCTTCTCTCCGGCCTTCTTGGCCTCGTGTTGGTGCTCGTAGTGAGACAGCTTGGGTGGCGCCGCATCCGCTATGGCGCATGGTGTGGGGTGGTGGTTTGGTTGGTCGGCTCCGGTTGGGCGGTGGGGTTGGTGTGCGGGAGAAATCCTTGCCGGTTCGGCCGGCTCCGATGCGGTGACACCGACGGGTGCCACCTTTCCTTCTTGGAGGGTGTCGGTGGTAGCCATCCTCCACTTCCCTCCGCGTACCGGGGGAAACCCTAGGACTCGTCCGGGCGGCAGCGTCGTCGGCGTCGCATACCTTCTTGAAGGTGCCGCTTGTTACGCGGCAGATCGGAGCCTCGGGCGGTGGTGGTGTGTCTCCGGAGGGCGCAGCGGTGGCGGTTCATCCATGCTTTGTCGAACTGCCGTTGTTGGCATTCTTTTCTTCTTGTTTTTTGGGCTTGTTGTGCTGCTCGCCCCAGCAACGCTATGTGTATGGTGTTCGTTGCTTTGGAATACAAAGCGGGGGGAAACCCTTTTTCGGTAAAGATACACACCAAGATGCTTCCATATGAATGTGTTTACCATCTTCCAATCTTAGTTTCTAGGGATTAAGTAAGTACATTATCTACAACCTCTGTCCCAAGTTACTTGTCTTAGGTTTGTCTAGATACGGATTTATCTAGACAAATCTAAGACAAGTAATTTGGGGCGGAGGGAGTATGATATTTCTATCACTATAGCAGGAGACAACTATCAAGAATTATGAATTAGTAAATGGTATGATGCAATTTCTAGAAGCTGTTAGTGAACTTTGTTCTTGTTTCCAAGACTTCCAGCTATGGACCTTCAATTTCAAAAGCTATTACTGCATTCTGTTTCTTTGGGGTTTTGTCCAGTGAAAGACCAAACTCATTATCTTTTACCATCTGTAGGGAAATATTTGTTTGCTCTGACCAGAACTTGCTTCTTTTTTTTTTGTGTGCAGACAATAGACCAGAAATAAGGTTGATGGGTGATAGGGATCTGGACAACCAGCACATCCTTCAATTGGAAGAGAAGGAAGTCGTGTCATCTGTTGCGACTGTATTATCCGACCTCTGTGGTCCTGGACAATATATGCCTATGAGAGAACTCCACGCAGAGGTTTGTCATGGAAAAACACACGTATTTCCTATCCAACTTCTATCCTGAAGCTAAAGTACCCCTAACCTAATTAGTCTTGCTCTGGCTTCGAAAAGTTAAATATACTGAAATTAGTTTACTGTGTTGATACATTGATGGGATGGTCCATATCATTACAGTTTAACTTCTGATAATGAATATCATCACAATTTACGACACTAAAAAGAGTCCTGATTCAAAAGAATAATAATGCAAACTGCATTCTGAGAATATCATTTGCGTATAGAAGTCAGGTGCTAGCATCCCTGCCTGTCTAATATAGCTTAGTTGTAGCCCCTAGGTGTATGTACTACGATGTGGAAGGTTTCAGGGGAGGATTGTAAAAATACGACCCTCCTATTGCTCGTCGGCGCCACCACCACGCGGGGGCCGGGCAGGAAGCCCTCCCTAGCCTGGTTGTTGGAATGGGTGGCGGCGGGGCTCTCCTTCCTCCTCATGCAGTGCCGGCGGTGCGAGGTGCTGCCGGCTGGCAGTGGCGTTGTGCTGTGCGGGTGGCGTGGGCATGCGTCGGAACCGCAGCAGCTGCATTGTGGGTGCCCCATCCGGGGCGGCCATAAATGGGGCCACGCTCGTCTGGGGTGGCACGGGGCAGTTCCCCGGATGACGTGTGTGGTTCTGGCGTCCATTATGTTGCAGGATCTGGGTTTCAGCGGTAGCGGGCCTCGCGATTGTTCCTTGGTCAGATCCGAACGGCTGGATCTGGCCCGTGGAGGCCATCTACTCTAGCGGTCCGCTTCGGGCGGGTGCCACCCCAGCATTGCGTGGTGGGCAGTCGGCCTGCAAAGTGATGCTGGTTAGAGCCGGTGATCCTCGTTCCCCTCTGTGGTAGGGCTGGATCCAGAGGGGATCTGGCACCCATAGCCATTTGTCCTCTGCTCTTGGGCCAATATCTGTGTTGGCTGGCCCTGACTGTGGTGGAGCTATGACACGACGATTCCGCCCTTGCGTTGTCCATCTGAAGGTGCCTGCTTTTTAGTGGCCTGATGCCCTGACGGCCGTGGTGTGTCTCTCCTGGATGCCAAGGCGGCGACCTTGGATGTTGAGGCTATGCGGTTGGCTCTATGCCGAGCAGTGTTGCAGCGGTGGTGGCGTCTCGTTTTGGGCTATAAGGATGGCAAGGGGAGGGGTAGTGGGTGATCCTAGTGTCGTCGTGGCTTCAGCGGTGGTGGCTCCCTGGTCCGGATTTAGGGGCCTTGCGCTGGCTGCAGCGGTCCCCTCCTCGCGGGTTGGGTTGCAACTTTGGCTCCGCAGGTGGCACTTGTGAGGGTCCTAGCAAAAGCTCCGCGTTATGGCGCCGGCGACGGCAGTGCCTACGAGTGTCGCTTCCTTCCTGGATGTGTGGCTGTGGGTCCCCTCCCAATGCAAGGGCTCTGGGTGAAAACCCTAGTCCGTCCTTTCAGGCTCTATGGTGTTGCTTGGCATCATCACCATCTTGAGGGCGTTGTTGCGGAACCCTGATTCCTTGTGGTTGCAGCTGCCCAGCGGCTTCGGGCATGCCTTGTACTAGACTTGTAGCATCCTCGACTCTGGCGTGGGATGGTCTAGTGGTCTCCTGTCATTTAAAGTGTCTCCGTGGTATCTATTCTCGGTCCTTGCTATCTCCTGGCAGGAGCTGGTCTCCATGGCCCGTAACAAGGAGGCTATCTCAACGGCGAGTCGGCCCTTTCCATAGATGGCTCGGTGTGTTCGGTACTACGGTGTCCGGTGGATTCTCAAAGCAGTGAGTGCCGGGTCCTATTCAGTAGTCTTGATTGTCTCTTGTTAGGTATGGTGTCTCCTGTTTTCACGCTCGATGTTGGGTAAGGTGCACTTGTGCCCTTGCTCGGGTGCCATATTATTTTTTCTTTTGACCTGCTTGTATGAGGGTTTTCTCACCACTTTGTATCAGACTGGCTATTTGGGTTGTATATATAAAGCTGGGCGAAAGCCTGTTTCAAGAGAGGTGTATGTACTACTTTTATCTTGTCTAAACTATCATATAATCCACTCTGCCTACTAGCATCCTTCACTTGTCACTCCCAACATGTTTTGTACTGATTCTGTCGCTTCGTTCTTGTGTGGAGCCATGACTTGCTACGGATGATTTTCTATTCAGTATCATTTCACAACACTATTTTAGCATTATTAATATATATTTTTGTAAATTCAGATTACCTTTTTTCTGGATTGTTGTTGCTGTAAATTCAGATTACTTGTTCTCCTTTTTCCTGGCAATTTCCTTTTTCTTCACTCACCCAGCCATGTAAAAGCTAAGCAATGAAGCATGAGCAGACTATTTTTACACATTTGCAATCATTGTACATGCAAAGTCTTATACTTGTTTGTCTACTCGCAGCTTGTGGGCCGGTTTGGCAACGTGTGGCACCACAGCAGAGTGCGGAAGTACCTGACCTGGGAGGACTGGTCGCCAATTATAGCCAAGGGGAGACCATGGTTTGGACTGCTGGAGCTGCTCAGGGAGCACCCGGAGCATATCGTCATCAACACGAAATGGAAGGGCAGGGCGATTTCGGAGTTTGTCTCGCTGGCTTCCTTGCTCTCCTAGGCGGAACCATATACCAGCAAGGCTGTCTCTAAGCTTTTCTTGCATTTTGTTTCGCACCTGTAGTGCAGTATCCAGAAGGTCGAGCGGTGTCCTGATTTGTCTATGAGAGAGCATCAGTTAGATGGAGTCACTGTATCCTGACTCCTGAGTTTCTCTGACTTAGCTCTGTAGTGTTGAGAATGTTGTGTGGAAACTTCGACTTTTAAGTGGTATATTCACTTCGTATCTTTTCAGACTTGATGTTGCCTCTTTGAACTACAGAACTTAGCATGTCCTTATCGCCCGACACGGCCCCCTATCTCACCGAGGCGGTTGCACAATGCTGCAATGGCTCCCAGCAGCAGCAGCAGCCATGGAGTAAATTATGGTTATTTAGAGCAACGAGCTTATATTGTCAAATCAACATGGTTACAGACTTAAGAGTCATGTTGGATGCAATCTTACATGAATGAAACAGAACCCAGAAAGGATCCTAATAGTCTGGATCAGTTTGAATTTGTTAATAAGCAGGGGCAAGTCTTCCGTTTGAGAAGCAAGTTTTGCGGTAATATGAGCTGCCATACACCTCTTTTTTAGAAGAAAATAATATAAAAGAGAACCAACCGATCATCCATTTGCTGGAGAATAGGCAAAATAATACATGATGGCATGGCTCATCTAAATACTCACTCACAGCAAGGCCGAAGCTTCAGCGGTCAAAGCAAGGAGGATCAGGAGGCTTCCAAAGAGCAGGGGGGCAATGCGCGGCAAGATATTTTGTTTCGGCTGATTCAGAATGACAATCTGAAGAGAAAATGCAGAACATTACAGTGGAGATAGGAAAGCCAGAATTTGCGCGTCTTAAATCCTTGACTGCCTCTGGATGTAGTCTCCGAGACATATGTCAGCAATAGAAACTCCGCTCCGTAGCTAGCAAAATTATGTTCAGATGCAGCGTATGCAAAAATGATGAAAACAATTTGTTTATTCTGTTACCTCTATGCGGAAAGCGGAATGCATCCGAGAGACATGTTTGCAAATAAATCGAAGTGCAGTTCAGAACTTGAAATCTTCCATCAATAGATAGACACAAGCCTCTGACCTAATGAGGCAGTGAGTATATGAACAACCAACTCTGGGGGAACAAATCTGAGTGAACATCAGAAGAGAGGGAGACTCACTGTTTGCAGAATTTGGAGCAACCAGCACTAAGGGATGCTCATATGTACAAATTCTGTTGGCGAAAAGAGCCCGCTGAACAGAATTTGGAGCAACCAGCACTAAAGGATGCTCATATGTACAAATTCTGTTGGCGAAAAGAGCCCGCTGAACAGAATTTGGAGCAAACAGCACTAAGGCATTTTTCTGCAAACTAGAAATAAGGGAATGCGTAAAACTAAATGTACTCCCTGCCTGTACAAAATTAGGCTCTGAAATAGTTGAGGGGACCAAGAATAGTCTTTTCCCAAATAAACATGAGCAAGATATAAATCACTTAGCAACCATAAACATTGTCTGGCTAAATCTCAATATGACATTTCTCTCAAATAAAACCCCTCCACATCAACTCAATGTTTAAACACAGATAAGGCTACATCCTCCTAGGTGTAAAGCATTAAATAAAACCCCTCCTAGATATAAAGCATTAAATGATACAATACGTATTGTAATGATTAGGCTACATCCTTGCCATAGCTTCCTTGACGGCCTCCAAGATTCTGGGGTACTCGTAGAACAAAATAGATTCCTTGCCTTCCAAGCCATCACGGCTGTATCTGTTGCACCCAGCAAGATTGTTACATGGGCTGCCCCCAATCACCAAGTCGAAACCGCCAAATCTAGTAACCAGTGATGCAACTTTAGCATCAGTAAGAGATTTCACGTCATCAAACTCAATCAACGTGCCTGTTTGAGTCTGATCCCACCAACCCCTGAAAATCCTCTTACTAGTTTTGTCTATCTCAACAGAAACCACTGTCCTCATGTGGATCCCCAACCTGTGCAAAGCTACCTCTCCTCCTCCAATACCAGTGAACAAGGACAACACAGTAACTCCATTGGGAAACATGCCCCTCAGTACTGACAAGTGGTAAGCAACAGTATCAACTTGGAAAGAGTTGCCGAGAGATTTGTACCTATTTGTGCTGGCAAGTCCCCTTGTGTGGTCCTTCGGGAAACCTAGTAGATATTCAATCTCTTCAGGTTCCAATGCAGCAACCTTGTTCTTTCCTATCCAGACAAGATTGTACTCTTTGCACTGTTTGATGATATCTTTTTGAATATTTCGAGGCGGTGGATTCCCTGTTCTTGCAAGAGCGCCAATGCTTCCTGTCAGCTGTTGACATGCCACACTTGTTCGCAAGCAGTTGAACTGCGTTCTCGTGTCCCAGGAAGGCCACCACTTCTTGTACCGAGGGAATGCCTCAAGTATCGTCTTTGGAGGCAGAGGAAGAAGAGGTGCTCTGTTCTCAATCGGCAAATTGTGGATGTAGCCTCTTTTCCTTGCAGCTGCACACAAATGCTTCGAGTCCACATACTCAGGTTCAATGTTATACAGACATGTTGAAATGGTCGCCCATACACCTTTGGGAGCTTGGGCCACATTTTCATAGTAGAAAAAAGGTCGCCCGATAGCTTTTTTAGGAATTTTTCTGACCACTGGTAGTTGCCCAGAATTGGGCAGGCTAAATCCAACCATTGGATTTGGGGGAGGCATATGTTCATAATGGCTGCCATCCAAGAAGATTTGATTGCCATGTGCTGTACCTCCATACCGTTTCCTCTTTTTCTTTCTATCTTCCATCAATCTTATTTTCTTTGTCCCTCCAAAGGAGTCAGAGCATCTATTCATAACCTGCGAAATGTACACATATTGCAGTGTCCTTACATCAAATTAAATCAAAGAGATAAAGCATTTTCTTATTCAAATGTACATCAAACCACAATGTACCTGATGATCAGATAAGTCAAAATCTCCTGCAACTTGTGACGCACTAATCGAATCAACCAATACAGAGAGATCAACATCCACACCTAGGATAATTTACGCAGATATATATATCATTAGGTGCCTTTTTCATTGGAAAATGAACATCAAGGCAACAATTTAAAAAAGAGTCATACCACATCTTGTAATAGCCATATTTGCTTCGCTTTCAGAAAAGCCGATATCTACTAATGAGTTGATCTTCTTGTCCATCTCTGACATCTTTTGTATAAAATTCTGCACAAAAGGATAAGAAAAACTAAGGTTAGAAAACGTTTTCTATATGTTACTGACTTTTTAATGCCATCTAGGTGAACGTTGAAAAGAAAATACCACTGCATAGAAACACATATGGGGCCATAGAAAAGAAGGGGGCCCTAAAACTAATAAATCATCAAGAAATATATATCACAGTCTATCCAAGAAACAAGAAAAAAGTGATCAGGAAAAATTAATGAAATAATTTAGGAACTCAATTTCTTATTCTTAGCTGATGCTTGAAAGTCATGTTAATAAAAGAGTTACTATATGCATAAACACGAATGCACATCATTTTACGCTTGAAACTACTACCTACACTAGCAATATGATGTTCTGGACTGGAATAAACTAAAGGTGCATAGTCTAACTTTGTTGTTTCACATAATGGCACTATCTGCAGGATGCATAATAGTGGTGAAACACAGTTCTCTGGTCTCTCCGTGCTGCTTTCATGATAGAAAGTTAAAGACAGATCGATGGATGATGAGGTAAATGTATGTGTCTTCAGGAGAACATGATGGTGTTCCCATCCATCCTAATTCAGGTTCATCGCTTACTAGCAATCAAGATATATCTTTTTTTCCCAAGCAGGTTTAATAAACAACAAACACTCTACACTTTCCCTACTTGTTGTTACATATATCTCGCCATGAATAGGATGGACCATACAATATTCTTTTTACAAATTTTATTTGCGTAACTAATACGAAATTCAGCTGTCATTTCATATAGTACATTCTGAGATTACTAAATTAGTGACTTAATATATTCATTTCTCCCTGAACATCTAGGTATTGACACCCTCATTTTTCGCAGCTAACAGGTATATGTTAATCTTCAGATTTGTCTCGGTGGGAAATTTTATGCAACTAGTGCAGTATATATGTGATGTTCTCTAGTATTATTTTAATTTGTGTAACTGAAAGTCAAAACAAGAATACCTTGTTCTTCCTAACCCACATGCTAGCTTCCAACCTCCTTTGATTCTACGGAAAAGTGATGAGCTGGATCACAGCACAACTTTACGACAGAATTATTTAGCCAACCTATATATATTCCTGCTTCTTTATTTAGTATTCAGCATTCAGGTTTAGCTTATACTTCTTCTGAACTCTTCTCTGCTCAGTCCGATTTTACACTGTATCTTGCACTACAAAATAAATCAAAGGGCATGGTTCTTGTGTAAAATTTGATTTCTTCAAGTTCAAGCTCATGTGGCATGTGTATATCTTCTCTTGTTTACACCACCTGCAGTATAATTTTCTCGTAGCATCATAACTCCTCAAGTCATATGTCTTGTGACTAATATTTAACTACATAGGAACTGAAGAAAAAAAAGATTGGTCTATAACAGAAATAAATTTTCTAATTCATCAAAATTAGAAGCAGGCAACACAACAATATACTCAGTTTCTACTCCTTCTCAGTCTGTTTGATTACTTTGAAGAAGGCATTGGTCTAACGGTAGTCAACCTCACATCCTATATTAACTCTTACACGATAAAACTTTAACATGATGAGAATTTTATGTAAAAAAATCAGGTGCTCAAACTTAACAACGCAACTCTACTATCACGAAAAGCTAGGAGCAAAACAAACAAAGCTCGAACAATACATAAAGGGGTGCGCAAGGTATGCATGGCAAAGAATTCACATATCATCATACATATGGTCAAAGAATTCTTAGCTACTTAATAAAGACAATGAATCATCTACCTCATCACCATAATCACCGATGTTGTGCTGTGTATCACCAGCATCGTCATCGCCATCTGAGCTCTCAAAATCAAGATCATCACCATGTTCAACTCTAAGGGGGGCGCAGCCAGGAGTAGAGCAGTTACCCAATGCATCTTCATCACCTAGTGCCTGCATTTGTCATCACCAATCCTAACATATGATCCTTGCTATGATGTAGAAAGGGCATCATAGGGTAAAGTTAGTAATAACATCCATGGACACGTACCTTGTACGTTAAAAGTAGTTCAAGTAATGCATTTTCGTCACTATACCCTGAAAGCACAACCAAAAGCCTCGATTAGACAAACGATGCAAACACAAAGAAGAAAAATGAAATGAAATTGGTTACTTTCAGTATTACCAATCTCCTTGATGCTCATCACGACTATTTCCGTTTGAAAACCCATTGCCACATATCCCTCGATTAAAGTAGTAGATGGCGCTTCCCCGTTAGCCCATCCATTAGAACCCTTTAGTTAGTTGGACAAACAAACATAAGACTATGATCTTAATAACAACAATGCATGGCTAGCTCTTGTACTTAAATATACAATCAATTACTACATGACGTACCAGCAAGGATGGGCAAGGAGCATCTAAGTTTCTCAACTCCGGAGCCCATGAGGGTTCAGCCTCACCATCACTTCTCCCCTTATCATGATCATCACAATCGCACCTCTTAGTTAAGCAGACATGAATCAATATTGAAAGCAAACCATGAGCAAAGCAATTGTAGAGAAGAACAATAATTCTATCATGCACTATCACATGAATCGCAAGATATCGCAATTGGAATCTCTAGCGTGAAACTAGTATAGTAATTCGATTTTAGAGTTTAGAACACATAAAAATCAAGAAGAAAAGACCATATTTTCTATTGGAAAAAATCCCCTTCGGCATTTTCGCATCAAGACAATAACTGAAAGTGGTAAAAGTATACACCAATGAAATTAGAAATAGTATAGCTTGAAGTTATAAGGATGCCTAATTAAATGAAGTGTGCTAGCTTTCTAGGAACGATAGTTCTCTATCTAGTTGAACACATTATGCGTAACATTGCTATTCTATGGGAGGGGCATGATAGGTTGGTAATTCCAAAAGGATGATCAAGTTAACCAAGTTTTCCTATTATCACCTAGAGTATGATTACTAACCAAACATGCACTAGTGCACTACAACTTGATGATGCTTGCACCAATGGATAAACAAGGTAATCTGCAGTCTAAATTAATATATAACTCAAATGCACGAGGCGTAGTGCCAGATAAGTAAGAAATCTGGACGATATAGATGGATTAGTATAACACAAACTAAAGCGCATAATTCCTTATTAAATACTATTGATGTGTTACATTCCATGTCTGTTCAAAGGAGTTCCAGTGTGTCATCATGGGCAGCACATAGTCAACCATTTTAGATCTATTATGTACTAAAACCACTTGATAGGTTAACTGGAGAAAAGATAGCCACGCTAGAAAATCAGACATGAAAGCAAAAAATTAGGCCATTAATATACTACCCTACTTCAATCAACAAAGCATAACCATTAGATCATTGTAACTACAACTAAGTCAACCATGGGCCCATTTTATTTGACTCAGAAACACAATTGGACATAACAATAACAAACATTATATCTTTCCTTTTTTATGTATTCCCATGCAGAAATCACACTACGATCTTAATAAAAACAAGTCATGGCTAGCTCTTGTATTTAAATACAAAATAAGTTAATTACTACCTGAGATACCAGCATGGACGAGCCAGGAGCGTCTAAGTTCCTAAAGTCCGGAGACCATGAGGGTTCAGGCTCAACAATACTTTTCCCCTTATCACGGTCATCATTACCATTCCTCCAACCCTGTGACATTAGTTAAGCACACATCAATAAATATTGAAGGCAAACCATGAGAAAATAAATTCGTACTTCCACACTTAACGAGTAAAACATGGGTATCAAATACCATACTACACATAACTTTGTCCTCCAATGATTTTTCTATTGTGTGCGAGCAAGAAAAGCCACACTCCCTAAAAAACTATTACACCATGTTTCGCTATCTTACCATCCTCACATGGAAACATGATAACAAAGCCGTAAGCATTATTTTAGGCATACATGATGCAATCTCCATTTCATGTAGATTACAAGGTAGAAGATAGGGATCATGCCCAAAAAAGAGAGGAAGCAGAACCAAGTTGAGATGATATGGGTCGCCCCTTCTTCTTGCGCCAAAGATCTTACCATTTCCAAAGGAACTGGGGCTACATTTCTTTTCAATTTCCATTCAAGAGTTGTTTTTCTTTCATATTTTATTATTTCTTTTATTTTCTGTCTTCTTCCAAGAAAAATTGTTAGACCAAAACTCTTTTAGGAAATCAAAAAAATGAAGATACAATCTACAACCCAAATGGAAACCAAACCCTTTTGTGGTTCAAAAAGGTTCATATACACGTGTCATTGCTGAGATGTGTCTAAGGTGATGACCATACATGAGAACTAATTATGTGAAGTCTTACTTTCTAACCAATTTCATGAGCCATTGACAAAATAAGACATACACTCACTGTTAGCAAGAGAAGAAAGATGTATACTACTTAACGTTTGATTGGTCTTGAGCGAATCTATCTAGCAACTTGCTAAAATCACTACTTTAACCTTGGTAGAGATGTACTTTAAGGCACATAGCTACAAGCGGTTTATGAGCGTCCTATGGAATCTGGTCGTCCGGAGTTTATGGAGATGAAAAGTCCCTTCCCAGCACGACAACAATCGAGTGTTCCTTGGCTATACAGTCATGTTTGATTGATCTTGAGTTGTTCTAGCTAGTAATATTCTATATTATTTTCTCTTGGTAGTGGCATAACTCATGCCACATAGCTACCTGCAGTACACGAGCATGTTGCAGAACTTGGTCGTCCGAAGCGCATAACAATGGAAAGTCCCTTTTTGTTAGATGTGGTGATACTTGAGTCGTATCTTGGCCAGAAAATTGTGATAATAGGAATAATATGATGTTTAGCGTCGAATATGAACTATCTCTTCCCCATTGTTTTGAGGGGTAGACCACCCATGAGCAGGCGATACTCGAGCGGTCACATGGAAATGGGACGTAGAACACATGATTTTCCTTAAACTAAGAAAAGTGACGCGGAAACATAATAAGTGTTTTTCCTCATGTTAAATTGAGCAAGTGAGAGCCCAGGTTATAACGTTGTGATGGCAGCTCTAATGAATAAGATTTTTTAATTAGGGAAGAAGACATCACTAGGGCAAGCCAATCCTCCCAACTCAGCATGCATTCTAGGAACAATTGGCCGGAGCCAGCAGGCAATTATCCATCATGTCAATAGAGAAAATAACAAATAAACTCCATCATGTCTAATTGATCTTTACTCAATGCATCAATCCAAAAATACATACAAAAACAAAAAGGAGGGTGGAACGACGAGTACCGCCATTCTTCAACAGATGTATGCACTGCCCTTCGCTCGAGGACGGGGAGGCACCTCACTGTTTCCCTGCAGCAGCGTCGAGGATTGACTATTTCCCTGCGCACCTGCAGCCAAAACTAGACGGGTTACACGTATGCCATCTCCATTTTGAGGCATATATATAGACGGGGGTTAGGAGATGTAAAATAATGCTACTATTATTTCCATTAATACCTATATCTATTAATTTATATATAATTTATTATTATTAATGTTATTAATAATGTATTATTCTTATTTCCAAAGATAAATGGGGGTAACTATATAAAATAGTAAGTAGTAAAAAAATTCTAACTTTGGCTACCTATCTACTCCTCTCCCGAATTAATTGTCTTAGATTTTTCTAGATACGGATGTATCTCCACACGTTTTAGTGCTACATACATTCATATCTAGACAAATCTAAAACAACTAATTTGAGGCGGAAGTAATATTATATATGTAATTTATTATTATTAATAGTGTTTTATTATCATTTCCAAGGATGAATGGGCTTGATTTTAAATATACGGATTTTTTGCTAGCAATTAGGTTGAGCCACATAGCCTAAAATATCTACGTCATTAATCTTTGATTTTAAGGACTAAGATAACAAAGAAAAAGGTTACATAATACTTGGTCAAAAGCATACAACCATCATCAATCTAACAAGCCAAAGTATGGTTTATTAAGGTTTACTGGCTATATATAGGGGAGAAAACTTAGCATGTCACAACAAAAGCATTGATCCGGAACACCGTTGTTTGTCCCTGAAACAAAATCCTTAGTACCTTGGGAAAGGGTCATGGGGCAGTGCTACGTAGATAACAACATAACCTTTTCTACGACGTCCAAATCGAATCTTTCAGTTGGCTTTCCCATGAAGAATTTTTCTTTTGTGTACGACAAAGCAAGTACTTCTAGATGCTTCACTTGCTCCTTTCTTATGGTTTCATGACATGAACGAACGAAGGTGAAATTATTCAAATCCATTGATAGGGTGTACTAACATGATATAATGTATGACCAACCCACCAACTTATTAGGGGTGATCACTCGACAGAGACATGTTCCAAACTTTAATGGCACATACTGATCTAAGGTCATGTACAATCGACCCACAAATATTTTTTCAACCAACACTCCAATTCAGCATGATCAATACAACGAGGTTTATCTTCAATGTTAACATACATCTACAAGAATTATTACTTAATAATTTTCAAAAGAACATTGTAAGATTATAATTGTTGAAAAAATCTCTATAGATTGTTTGCTTTGTAGGATTATAAATCTTAGGAATTCTATAGGTTGTTGTAGGATTATAATTTTTGAAGATTGATTGTTGTTTATTATGTCGGAATAATGTGGTCTAAGTATGTGTACTCACACTACACGGCACAATAAACACATGTGAGCGGTATCATAGAACAGCTAAACTCAAGAATGGGGGATACCATTACTAGGTCTAAAGAAAAATAGATAAAAATAATGCTATATCTGTTTATAAAAGGTGAAACTCTAGAAAGCATGTAGTCAAACTTGTCTAACAGTGACTACCGATTATAAACACTAGTACAAAAAATGCTACTGGTGATGTGCCAAAACCACGTTGGTGGCGTGCAACCCCCACACCACCAATGTTTTGCCACTGATAAATGTTAATGGTGGCATGGTACCACCTCTTGTGATTACGCACATCAGTGGTGTGGTATCTGTTCGACATGTCACTAATTGGTTGACATGCAACTGAACTACACTATCACGACAGACGTGGCAGCGTATTTTGCTGACATGGCAAAGAATATGATTATCAATGTAGGTGTTTGCATGTCATAATTATATGTCAATATAAAAACAATGAATTTAAGAACCATAATAAGTAAGACAATTAGGAAACAAGTTTGGAATGACGTTAATTAACTCACAACGACAATCGTTATAACAAAGTAGTGAAGATGATAGATAGTCATGCAAGTTTGGAACAACGTTAACACATAATGAAAAATAAATGAGTACTCAAGACCCCGTCATTTTCACTCTCCTATTCATAGCATAAGCATCATTTTGGTATTTATTGCAATGCGATACTAGCAGGGCATGTTAAAGATATATTATGGCGGCTGTTATGGATATCTTATGGCGGCTGTTATGGATGTCTAGTTAAAGATCAAGATTAAACGTACATGGTTTATTAAAATTGATACCTGTAACTCTCTTCTTTAACTCTCTTGGAAACCTCCATGTATCTCTCTTTCTCTCAACGTGCTATGCACAATTGTAACAATCAAGTGTATGCATTTATGGGATAAGCCCCATCCTATGAATATATAATATGCGGGCTCTCCACCAGGAGAGTTGAGACGCTTTACCCATCTTGACATGGTATCAGAGCCAAGAGGTCTTGAGTTCAAGACCCGGCTGGTGCAATTAAATTGCAGTCCACGTTTGGTCCATGTTTAGGCCTGAGGGAGACACACGTGAGGGAGAGTGTTGACGTATAATGTGCTGCATAGTCTCTTCCATCAGATCGGTCTTTTGATTGCATTGGCTAGAGCATGCACTTCTACATGGTAGAGAGGTTTCGAAGGAGATAGGCCACAATCTGTTGGTCCTGGACGAGCCAGGGGTTGTAGGCAGGGTTGGGAATGATCTCTTCTTTCCCATCAGAGTTCTTGGTCATGATGGTCTTTGCGGGTTCGGTTGTGGATTGATCGATGTACCCATATAGCCCAGCCCCCATGATTTGGGAACGAGCTTGGGCTTTCCAAAGGAAATAGTTGGTTCGGTTGAGAGGCTCGGATGTGGTGTAATTGAGGCCAAGGGAACATACTTGGGTGGAGGACATGGCAGCTCAAGGTGGAAGATGGAGGCTGCGTGGTGAGGGGTTTGCTAGATGCGATGGAAGAAGGAGGCTTTGTATACCAATTGGTACGTTGACTCTGGAGCCACAAATCACATCACCAATGAGCTTGAAAAGGTGACCATGAGCGAGAAGTACCGTGGCTATGATCAAGTCCACAACGCAAACGGTGAAGGTATGAAGATAGATCATGTTGGTCATGCAATTGTCAAGACCCCTCATCGGAATATTCATCTTAGAAATATCTTACATGTCCCACAAACTGAGAAAAATCTTCTTCTGTTCATCGTATTGCCATAGATAACAAAGTTTTTCTCGAGTTTCACCCCTACTTCTTTTTGATTCGTGATCAGGGCACAGGGATAATTCTCTACCGCGGTACATGTGTGCATGGGCTCTACCCTTTGATTCCTCAGTATAGAAGCTTCAATAAACAAGTGTGTGGTGTCATCAAGATTTCATCGGAATGGTGGCATGCGCGATTAGGACATCCTTCTTTTTTTATTGTTCAACAAGTGGTTCGAAATAATCAGCTCCCATGTGTTGGTGAGCGTAGTCTTGAAACTATTTGTGATTCTTGTCAGAAAGCGAAAGCTCATCAATTACCATATCATGTTTCCACTAGTATTTCTACCAAGCCATTGTAATGTTTTTATGTATGGGGTTCAGCTCCTTCTTCCATTGGTAGACATACTTACTATGTTAGTTTCATAGATGACTTCAGTAAATTCACTTGGATCTACCTTCTTAAAAAATGTTCTGACGTTTTTCAAGTTTTTCATAATTTTCAAGCACTTGTTGAACGCCAATTTGACACTAAAATCCTTGTTGTCCAATCTGATTGGGGTGGTGAATACAAGAAGTTAAACTCGTTTTTTCCAAAATTTGGGTGTTTTGCATCATGTTTCATGTCCTCATGCCCACCAACAAAACAGATCTGCCGAGCGCAAACATAGGCATATAGTTGAGGTAGGACTTGATCTCCTAGCATGTGCCTCCATGCCTCTCAAATTTTGGGATGAGGCATTTTTTACTGCAGTTCATCTCATCAATATGCTACCCAGTCGTGTTATCAACAATGAAACTCCCATGCAACGACTCCTTCATACTCGACCAAACTATAACTCTCTTCGTGTCTTTGGATGCGCTTGTTGGCCAAACCTTTGTCCCTACAATACTCAAAAACTCATGTTTCGCTCAAAACAATGTGTTTTTTTGGGGTTATAGTGCGCAACACAAAGGTGTAAAGTGCCTTGATGTTCCTACAGGTCGAGTATATATTTCTCATGATGTGGTCTTTGATGAAACTGTCTTCCCTTTTGCTCATCTACATCCTAATGCCGGTGCCCTACTTCGCCAAGAAATCCTTCTACTACCACCTAATTTGTCTTGTTTTCATCAAGGGAATGACAATTGTACTGATCACTTGACTAACTCTTCTAACCATGCAAATGAGATTTGTGATGACGCACGCTCAAGTGGTGAAGCAACAGAAAACAATTTGGCGTCAAATGGTGAAGAAAATGGCCAAAATAGCCCATATTTCATGTGTCCTCCCACTACTAGGGAAAAGCCTATACACAGAATCTTATCTGCAGCGCGCTTCAAAATACCACGCTACTGCTACTTAGCAGCAGCGCGTGTCTGCCAAACGCGCTACTGACTTAGAAGTAGCAGTAGCGCGTTTGAGGCATACAGCGCTACTGCTATAGTTGCCATGACCTTGGCCCCCCGCTAGCTATAGCAGTAGCGCGTTATACTGTAGAGCGCTACTGCTACTTGCGTTAGCTGTAGCGCTTTTGCCCAAACGCGCTACAACTATCCCTACCTTATCCCCACGGGAGGACCGGCCCTCACTCACACTCTCACTCGCCGCTACAACCGCGCGTCGTCGTCCGTCGCCGCCGCCGCCGTTCGTCCGCCGCCGAGGTACTCCCCTCCTTCCGTCCCTCCTCCATCCTCCTCGCACATCCTCCCCTCCGCCTGCGGCCGCCCCTCCCTCCTCCGCCGCCGCCCTCCTCCATCCGCCTGCGGCCGCCCCTCCTCCCTCCTCCGCCGGCAGCCCGCCTCCCACCGCCCTCGACCTCGCCGCCCCTAGCTACCTCTTTCCGCCCCCCACCCCTGCCACTAGTTAGTACTAGATTTAGTAGTAGATGTTAATTTAGGGTTAGCTAGTACTAGATGTTAATTTAGTAGTAGTAGATGTTAATTTAGCTTAGTTAGTACTAGATTTTTAGTAGTAGTAGTGGTAGTTGAACTACTTTAGTTGTAGTTGAACTAGTTTAGTAAGTAAATTAATAAACTAGTTGAACTAGTTGAATTAACAGAACTAATCTATTCTTAGTAAGATAATTAATATAACTAGTTGAACTACTTTATTTTTAGAAAGAACTAGTTTTTTCTATTTATAGTAAGTTTATATTTAGTAAGAACTAGTTGAATTAATAAAACTAGTTGAACATGTTTTGTTGCTAGTGATAACTTATATGGTTTCAGGTGACCTCCGTCGTCCCGCCACGGACCCCTCCGACAACCCCGCCGTCATCCCAGTCACCGACGTACCCCTCCGACATCGAGGTGAGACCAGCCAAATATCCTTGTATATTTTGTGTTGTTGCTCAAATAGGATATGTGGTTGCCCAAGTGGCCGTTCATGTTCAGTTTACATCTCCGAGTGGCCTATGTTTTGTCGGAGTGTTGATTAATTTCCGTTCCGCAAATTTCAGGCGCCGATATGTCCTTTTTAGCAAAGGTCATGCGGATTTTGTCGTGAATTCTGACATGACTTGTGCTAGAATATGTACAAGTTTAATCTTTGAATTATGATTGTAGGAAATGTCGTACTCGGACGACGACGGTCTCCTGGGGGAGTGTAGCTGGTGCCACGACAATCGAGGTATGTGCGACTGGTTCGTTCGGCTGGACGACGATCGCCGCTTCAGCATTAAGCTCGAGGAGACCTGCGATGTTCATACGGACGCATAGCAGCGACAATAGTTTTTTTCTCCATTAAGCATGACTTCAACTATTTCAACGTCTAATTTTCATATTTTACAATTCGACTAGCTTATCCCATGCCATGCAAGATGCTATGTCTTGGAGAGGATGGGTTTTGAAGACCATGAAAATTTTGAAACAAAGAAAATACACCTAAGGACCCATCATGATATGGATTTTGAAGTAAATCTGTATAATGCTCAGAGCGTAACCCATTTTGGTTGCCAAAATTGGGAAGCACTTTGCAAAATGTATGGTTTTGATGAGGGTATGATTATCACCATGGATCTTGGTGATCCTGACAGCGAGGAAGACAATATGGACATTTGGGTCCTTGTTGATACGCTGCTGATTGTACCGCTATGTGAGTTTATCAAACATAGTTATTAACTAATTTATATTCTTTATTTCAAAATAGTTGATAGCTTATTTCCATTGACAGCTTATTTTGATTCTTCAAAGACTGTGCGGAAGATGGTAGATAAAACCCACTACACCGAAGGCACCCAATTAACATATAAGGAGAAAAATCATCTGATCGCATTTTGTACACTTCTTGAGAATTACAATGCCTATTATCGAACTCCTCCAAATTATGGTGAATACGTGCCACTAGTGCATGTGTTGAACAACGATAACTTCTCTGGAGATACCTGGTAAGATTTTTACTATTACGACATTCGTGCATTTTTGCATACTTCTAAAACTAGTACATCATTGCTAACTACAAAGTTATTATTATGTTTTTCAACGAAACTCCCGATGGATTGTGTGCCTCATCGATGTGTCTGCATGGTCGCCTCTCGTTCTGAACATACTGTCAGTAAATCTAGGAGCTCACTGTGCATATCGGATTTCTAAAACCGTGAACACATGATCATCAGAGAATGGAAGAAATGTATGGACATTCGCAAGGAGGTTCTTGGAAGTAACATTCAGCGAAAGGCAAGAATGGGAGACAGGCTAATCTCCATTCTCCATAATGGAGAGTCAGGGCTATCTTGTTTTTGTTATTTTACCTTAGAAAATGTAGTAGGTCTTAATCGAATGTAATAGGTCCTATGAGGTACAATATGTTTATTATGTGGTAATGTGTTAGAGTTGATAATGATGATCTTGAGGAGGTGTTATGTGATGTCAATGATGAAAACGATGATATTGAGGAGGTGTTATATGACAATGATGTATTATGATGCTAAGTTGTTAATGATATGATGATGATGATGATATTATTATATCATTGGGTGAAAGAATCATGGATTAGTTTCAAGTGGATGGACATCCACTTGAAACTAGTCCACGGTTCTTTCACCCCATGATGTAATAACTCATTATGATGTAAAACAATCTCTAAATTCCTGTTGTATGAAAACTTGTGTAAAGGTGTATGAATACAACATGAAATAGAAAAGAAATAAAATACTAAATAGTAGTAGTAGCGCGGGTTAGAGAAGCGCTACTACTAATTAACGATAGCGATGTTATAAAGAACCGCTGCTAGTAAGTCAATTTAGCAAGAAGCGTCGTCAAGCGCCGCTATTGCTAAGCATTAGCTGTAGCGCCTTATCAGTAGCGTTTGTGCCCGCGCTACTGATAGGCCCAAAACCCGCGCTGCTGCTAGGCTTTTCCCTAGTAGTGTCCGCTACGTGACATGGCTGCTCCCGAATCTGCCTCGGTAACGGCGGTGTCAGCGCAAGCGCAATCCGATCCGGGATCAGAGCCTGCAACGTCCTTGTCTGGGGGGTTGTCATCCACGCGTGCCTCGCCATCAGGGGATCGGGCGACCACACAGTTTGGCCCGGACCCACGGGTCTACGTCAGGCGGACGGTGCGCCAGCTCGCTGCAGGCACGGGATCCCAGCCTGATCCAGCTGGCCCGCCTGGGTTTTCTGCGCCATCCACTAAAGCTTCACCCACATATATGACCAGAGAAGATCCGGCAGCGGCACATGTCATAGTAGCAACCTCAGGACTGCATGGATCCTCTGTCCAGGAGCAGTCTATGGGATTTTCTGTGCCTGGATCGTCTACAACAATCTAGCAACATACTACACTGCCACATACAAGACTTCGAACAGGGGTAATTCAACCTGTAAATTATAAAGTTAAATTTGGCTTGGCGTGTTCAGCAGGAGAACCTAGTACTTTTCAAGAAGCAAGTGTGGATCCCAAGTGGAGAAAAGCTATGGAGGAAGAGTTCCAAGCACTTCAGAAAAACAAGACATGGCACCTAGTTCCTTCACATCGAGGTAAAAAATTAATTGACTGCAAATGGGTGTTCAGGATAAAGAGAAAGTCAGATGGTACAATAGATCGTTAAGGCTAGACTTGTTGCTAAAGGATTCAAACAGAGGTATGTCATAGATTATGAGGATACATTCAGTCCTGTTGTTAAGGCTACCAGTATCCGTCTTGTTTTGTCTATTGCCGTATCTAGAGGCTGGAGTCTCAGACAGCTAGATGTGCAGAATGCGTTTCTTCATGTTGTTCTGGAAGAGGAAGTGTACATGAAACTGAAGGAAATATGCCCTAGAGGCAATAATAAAGTTATTATTTATTTCCTCATATCATGATAAATGTTTATTATTCATGCTAGAATTGTATTAACCGGAAACATGATACATGTGTGAATATATAAACAAACATATAGTCACTAGTATGCCTCTACTTGACTAGCTCATTAATCAAAGATGGTTATGTTTCCTAACCATAGACATGTGTTGTCATTTGATTAAATGGGATCACATCATTAGGAGAATGATGTGATTGACATGACCCATCCCGTTAGCTTAGCACTTGATCGTTTAGTATTCTGCTATTGCTTCCTTCATGACTTATACATGTTCCTGTAACTATGAGAATTGTGTAACTCCCGTTTACCGGGGGAACACTTTGGGTACTACCAAACGTCACAACGTAACTGGGTGATTATAAAGGAGTACTACAGGTGTTTCCGAAGGTACATGTTGAGTTGGCATAATTCGAGATTAGGATTTGTCACTCCGATTGTCGGAGAGGTATCTCTGGGCCCTCTCGGTAATACTCATCACCTAAGCCTTGCAAGCATGCAACTAATGAGTTAGTTATGAGATGACGTATTACGGAACGAGTAAAGAGACATACCGGTAACGAGATTGAACTAGGTATTGGATACCGACGATCAAATCTCGGGTAAGTAACATACCGATGACAAAGGGAACAAAGTATGTTGTTATGCGGTTTGACCGATAAAGACCTTCGTAGAATATGTAGGAACCAATATGGGCATCCAGGTCCCGCTATTGGTTATTGACCAGAGACGTGTCTCGGTCATGTCTACATTGTTCTCGAACCGTAGGGTCCGCACGCTTAAGGTTTCGATGACAGTTATATTATGAGTTTATGTATTTTGATGTACCGAAGGTTGTTCGGAGTCCCGGATATGATCACGGACGTGACGAGGAGTCTCGAAATGGTCGAGACATAAAGATTGATATATTGGACGGATATATTTGGACACCGGAAACGTTCCGGGAGAGTTTGGGAATATACCGGAGCTCCGGGAGGTTACCGGAACCCCCCGGTAAGTATATGGGCCTTATTGGGCCCTAGTAGAAGGGAGGGAGAAGGAGCAAGAGAGGGGGAACCCCCCCCCCCAAGCCCAATCCGAATTGGGTTGGGGCCGCCCCCTTCCTTTCTCCTTCCCCTTCTCCTTCCTACTAGTACTACTCCTTCCTTCCCCTCCATGTTGGATTAGGAAAGGAGGAAACCTACTTGAGTAGGTTTCCCTCCCTATGGCGCCCCTTGGGCGGCCACCTCCTCCCTCCCTCCTTTATATACGGGGTAGGGGGCACCCTAGAACACACAAGTTGATCATTGATCGTTCCTTAGCCGTGTGCGATGCCCCTCCACGATATTACACCTCGGTCATATTGTAGCGGTGCTTAGGCGAAGCTCGCGACAAGAGAACATCAAGATCGTCACCACACCGTCGTCTGACGGAACTCCCCTCGGCGCCTCTCTGGATTGGAGATCGAGGGTGCGCCATCGAGCTGTACGCGTGTCAAGAACTCGGAGGTGCCGAGTAACGGTGCTTGGATCGGTCGGACCGGAGGACGACGACTACTTCCTCTACGTTGCGTCAATGCTTCCGCTTCGGTCTACGAGGGTACGTAGACAACACTCTCCCCTCGTTGCTATATCATCACCATGATCTTGCGTGTGCATAGGAAAATCATTGAAATTACTGCGTTCCCCAACAGTGGCATCCGAGCCTAGGTTTTATGGTTTGATGTTATATGCACGAGTAGAACACAAGTGAGTTGTGGACGATATAAGTCATACTGCCTACCAGCATGTCATACTTTGGTTCAGCGGTATTGTTGGATGAAGCGGCCCGGACCGACATTACGCGTACGCTTACGCGAGACTGGTTTTACCGCCGTGCTTTGCACACAGGTGACTAGCGGGTGTCAGTTTCTCCAACTTTAGTTGAACCGAGTGTGGCTACGCTCGGTCCTTGTGAAGGTTAAAATGGAGTCTATTTGACAAACTATCGTTGTGGTTTTGATGCGTAGGTAAGAACGGTTCTTGCTAAGCCCGTAGCAGCCACGTAAAATTTGCAACAACAAAGTAGAGGACGTCTAACTTGTTTTTGCAGGGCATGTTGTGATGTGATATGGCCAAGACGTGATGCTATGTTTTATTGTATGAGATGATCATGTTTTGTAACTGAAGTTATTGGCAAATGGCAGGAGCCATATGGTTGTCGCTTTATTGTATGAAATGCAAACGCCCTGTAATTGCTTTACTTTATCACTAAGTGGTAGCGATAGTCGTAGAAGCAATAGATGGCGTAACGACAACGATGCTACGATGGAGATCAAGGTGTCACGTCGGTGACGATGGTGATCACGACGGTGCTTCGGAGATGGAGATCACAAGCACAAGATGATGATGGCCATATCATATCACTTATATTGATTGCATGTGATGTTTATCCTTTATGCATCTTATCTTGCTTTGATTGACGGTAGCATTTTAAGATGATCTCTCACTAATTATCAAGAAGTGTTCTCCCTGAGTATGCACCGTTGCGAAAGTTCTTCGTGATGAGACACCACGTGATGATCGGGTGTGATAGGCTCTACGTTCAAATACAACGGGTGCAAAACAGTTGCACACGCGGAATACTCAGGTTATACTTGACGAGCCTAGCATATACAGATATGGCCTCGGAACACGGAGACCGAAAGGTCAAGCATGAATCATATAGTAGATATGATCAACATAGAGATGTTCACCATTGAAACTAATCCATCTCACGTGATGATCGGATATGGTTTAGTTGATTTGGATCACGTGATCACTTAGATGACTAGAGAGATGTCTGTCTAAGTGGGAGTTCTTTAGTAATATGATTAATTGAACTTAAATTTATCATGAACTTAGTACCTGATGGTATTTTGCTTGTCTATGTTTGTTTGTAGATAGATGGCTCGTGTTGTTGTTCCGTTGAATTTTAATGCATTCCTTGAGAAAGCAAAGTTGAAAGATGATGGTAGCAATTACACGGACTGGGTCCGTAACCTGAGGATTATCCTCATTGCTGCATAGAAGAGTTACGTCCTGGAAGCACCGCTGGGTGCCAGGCCTGCTGCTGATAACCGACGACGTTAAGAACGTCTGGCAGAGCAAAGCTGATGACTACTCTATAGTTCAGTGTGCCATGCTTTACGGCTTAGAACCGGGTCTTCAACGATGTTTTGAACGTCATGGAGCATATGAGATGTTCCAGGAGTTGAAGTTAATATTTCAAGCAAATGCCCGGATTGAGAGATATGAAGTCTCCAATAAGTTCTACAGCTGCAAGATGGAGGAGAACAGTTCTGTCAGTGAGCATATACTCAAAATGTCTGGGTATAATAATCACTTGATTCAACTGGGAGTTAATCTTCCGGATGATAGCGTCATTGACAGAATTCTCCAATCACTGCCACCAAGCTACAAGAGCTTTGTGATGAACTATAATATGCAAGGGATGAACAAGACTATTCCTGAGCTCTTCGCGATCTTTGAAAGCCATGGAGGTAGAAATCAAGAAGGAGCATCAAGTGTTGATGGTCAACAAGACCACTAGTTTCAAGAAGAAGGGCAAAGGGAAGAAGAAGGGAACTTCAAAAGAACAGCAAACAAGTTGCTGCTCAAGAGAAGAAACCCAAGTCGGACCTAAGCCTGAAACTTAGTGCTTCTATCGCAAGCGATCGACACCGAAGCGGAACTGCCCCAAGTATTTGGCGGATAAGAAGGATGGCAAAGTGAACAAAGGTATATGTGATATACATGTTATTGATGTGTACCTTACTAATGCTCGCAGAGCACTGGTATTTGATCTGGTTACATTGCTAACATTTGCAACTCGAAACAGGGACTACGGATTAAGCGGAGATTAGCTAAGGACGAGGTGACGATGCGCGTGGGAAATGGTTCCAAAGTCGATGTGATCGCGGTCGGCACGCTACCTCTACATCTACCATCGGGATTAGTTTTAGACCTGAATAATTGTTATTTGGTGCCTGCGTTGAGCATGAACATTATATCTGGATCTTGTTTGATGCGAGACGGTTATTCATTTAAATCAGAGAATAATGGTTGTTGTATTTATATGAGTAATATCTTTTATGGTCATGCACCCTTGAAGAGTGGTCTATTTTTATTGAATCTCGACAATAGTGATACACATATTCATAATGTTGAAGCCAAAAGATGCAGAGTTAATAATGATAGTGCAACATATTTGTGGCACTGCCGTTTAAGTCATATCGGTGTAAAACGCATGAAGAAACTCCATACTGATGGACTTCTGGAATCACTTGATTATGAATCACTTGGTACTTGCGAACCGTGCCTCATGGGCAAGATGACCAAAACACCGTTCTCCGGATCTATGGAGAGAGCAACAGATTTGTTGGAAATCATACATACAGATGTATGTGGCCCGATGAATGTTGAGGCTCGTGGCGGATATCGTTATTTTCTCACCTTCACAGATGATTTGAGCAGATATGGGTATATCTACTTGATGAAGCACAAGTCTGAAACATTTGAAAAGTTCAAAGAATTTCAGAGTGAAGTAGAAAATCATCGTAACAAGAAAATAAAGTTTCTACGATCTGATCGTGGAGGAGAATATTTAAGTTACGAGTTTGGTTTACATTTGAAACAATGCGGAATAGTTTCGCAACTCACGCCACCTGGAACACCACAACGAAATGGTGTGTCCGAACGTCGTAATCGTACTTTACTTGATATGGTACGATCTATGATGTCTCTTACCGATTTACCGCTATCGTTTTGGGGTTATGCTTTAGAGACGGCCGCATTCACGTTAAATAGGGCACCATCAAAGTCCGTTGAGACGACGCCTTATGAACTATGGTTTGGCAAGAAACCAAAGTTGTCATTTCTTAAAGTTTGGGGCTGCGATGCTTATGTGAAGAAACTTCAACCAGATAAGCTCGAACCCAAATCGGAGAAATGTTTCTTCATAGGATACCCAAAGGAGACTATTGGGTACACCTTCTATCACAGATCTGAGGGCAAGATTTTCATTGCTAAATTCGGATCCTTTCTAGAGAAGGAGTTTCTCTCGAAAGAAGTGAGTGGGAGGAAAGTAGAACTTGATGAGATAACTATATCTACTCCCTTATTGGAAGGTAGTTCGTCACAAGAACCGGTTCCTGTGACAACTACACCAATTAGTGAGGAAGCTAATGATATTGATCATGAAACTTCAGATCAAATTTCTACTTAACCTCGTAGGTCTACCAGAGTAAGATCCGCACCAGAGTGGTACGGTAATCCTATTCTGGAAGTCATGTTACTTGACCATGATGAACCTACGAACTATGAGGAAGCGATGATGAGCCCAGATTCCGCAAAATGGCTAGAAGCCATGAAATCTGAGATGGGATCCATGTATGAAAACAAAGTATGGACTTTGGTTGACTTGCCCGATGATCGACAAGCCATTGAGAATAAATGGATCTTTAAGAAGAAGACTGACGCTGATGGTAATGTTACTGTCTACAAAGCTCGACTTGTTGCGAAAGGTTTTCGACAAGTTCAAGGGGTTGACTACGATGAGACTTTCTCACCCGTAGCGATGCTTAAGTCTGTCCGAATCATGTTAGCTGTTGCTGCATTTCATGATTATGAAATTTGGCAAATGGATGTCAAGACTGCATTCTTGAATGGATTTCTAGAAGAAGAGTTGTATATGATGCAGCCTGAAGGTTTTGTTGATCCAAAAGGTGCTAACAAAGTGTGCAAGCTCCAGTGTTCCATTTATGGACTGGTGCAAGCATCTCGGAGTTGGAATAAACGCTTTGACAGTGTGATCAAAGCATATGGTTTTATCTGAGACTTTTGGAGAAGCATGTATTTACAAGAAAGTGAGTGGGAGCTCAGAGCATTTCTAGTTTTATATGTTGATGACATATTATTAATTGGAAATGATATAGAATTTCTGGATAGCATAAAGGGATACTTGAATAAAAGTTTTTCAATGAAAGACCTCGGTGAAGCTGCTTACATATTGGGCATCAAGATCTATAGAGATAGATCAAGACGCTTAATAGGACTTTCACAAAGCACATACCTTGACAAAAATTTGAAAAAGTTCAAAATGGATCAGGCAAAGAAAGGATTCTTGCCTGTGCTACAAGGTGTGAAGTTGAGTCAAACTCAATGCCCGACCACAGCAGAAGATAGAGAGAAAATGAAAGGTGTTCCCTATGCTTCAGCCATAGGCTCTATCATGTATGCAATGCTGTGTACCAGACCTGACATATGCTTAGCAATAAGCTTGGCAGGTAGGTACCAAAGTAATCCAGAGTGGATCATGGACAGCGGTCAAGAACATCTGAAATACCGAAAAGGACTAAGGATATGTTTCTCGATATGGAGGTGACAAAGAGCTAGTCATAAATGGTTACGTCGATGCAAGCTTTGACACTGATCCGGACGATTCTAAATCGCAAACCGGATACGTGTTTATACTAAACGGTGGAGCTGTGAGTTGGTGCAGTTCTAAACAAAGCGTCGTAGCGGGATCTACATGTGAAGCGGAGTACATAGCTGCTTCTGAAGCAGCAAATGAAGGAGTCTGGATGAAGGAGTTCATTTCCGATCTAGGTGTCATACCTAGTGCATCGGGACCAATGAAGGTCCTCTTGTGAAAATCTGGTGCAATTGCCTTGGCAAAGGAATCCAGATTTCACAAGAGGACCAAGCACATCAAGAGACGCTTCAATTCCATTCGGGACCAAGTCCAAGTGGGAGACATAGAGATTTGCAAGATACATACGGATCTGGATGTTGCAGACCCGTTGACTAAGCCTCTCTCACGAGCAAAACATGATCAGCACCAAGACTCCATGGGTGTTAGAATCATTACTATGTAATCTAGATTATTGACTCTAGTGCAAGTGGGAGACTGAAGGAAATATGCCCTAGAGGCAATAATAAAGTTATTATTTATTTCCTCATATCATGATAAATGTTTATTATTCATGCTAGAATTGTATTAACCGGAAACATGATACATGTGTGAATATATAGATAAACATATAGTCACTAGTATGCCTCTACTTGACTAGCTCATTAATCAAAGATGGTTATGTTTCCTAACCATAGACATGTGTTGTCATTTGATTAAATGGGATCACATCATTAGGAGAATGATGTGATTGACATGACCCATCCCGTTAGCTTAGCACTTGATCGTTTAGTATTCTGCTATTGCTTCCTTCATGACTTATACATGTTCCTGTAACTATGAGAATTGTGTAACTCCCGTTTACCGGAGGAACACTTTGGGTACTACCAAACGTCACAACGTAACTGGGTGATTATAAAGGAGTACTACAGGTGTTTCCGAAGGTACATGTTGAGTTGGCATAATTCGAGATTAGGATTTGTCACTCCGATTGTCGGAGAGGTATCTCTGGGCCCTCTCGGTAATACTCATCACCTAAGCCTTGCAAGCATGCAACTAATGAGTTAGTTATGAGATGACGTATTATGGAACGAGTAAAGAGACTTACCGGTAATGAGATTGAACTAGGTATTGGATACCGACGATCAAATCTCGGGTAAGTAACATACCGATGACAAAGGGAACAAAGTATGTTGTTATGCAGTTTGACCGATAAAGATCTTCGTAGAATATGTAGGAACCAATATGGGCATCCAGGTCCCGCTATTGGTTATTGACTAGAGACGTGTCTCGGTCATGTCTACATTGTTCTCGAACCGTAGGGTCCGCACGCTTAAGGTTTCGATGACAGTTATATTATGAGTTTATGTATTTTGATGTAACGAAGGTTGTTCGGAGTCCCGGATATGATCACGGACGTGACGAGGAGTCTCGAAATGGTCGAGACATAAAGATTGATATATTGGACGGATATATTTGGACACCGGAAAGGTTTCGGGAGAGTTTGGGAATATACCGGAGCTCCGGGAGGTTACCGGAACCCCCCGGTAAGTATATGGGCCTTATTGGGCCCTAGTAGAAGGAGGAGAAGGAGCAGAGAGGGCGCCCCCAAGCCCAATCCGAATTGGGTTGGGGGCCGGCCCCCTTCCTTTCTCCTTCCCCTTCTCCTTCCTACTAGTACTACTCCTTCCTTCCCTCCATGTTGGATTAGAAAGCGGGGAAACCTACTGGAGTAGGTTTCCCCCCTATGGCGCGCCCCTTGGGCCGCCACCTCCTCCCTCCCTCCTTTATATACGGGGGTAGGGGGGCACCCTAGAGCACACAAGTTGATCATTGATCGTTCCTTAGCCGTGTGCGGTGCCCCCCTCCACGATATTACACCTCGGTCATATTGTAGCTGTGCTTAGGCGAAGCCCTGCGACAAGAGAACATCAAGATCGTCACCACACCGTCGTGCTGACGGAACTCCCCCTCGGCGCCTCTACTGGATTGGAGATCGAGGGTGCGTCATCGAGTTGTACGCGTGTCAAGAACTCGGAGGTGCCGGAGTAACGGTGCTTGGATCGGTCGGGCCGGGAGGACGTACGACTACTTCCTCTACGTTGCGTCAACGCTTCCGCTTCGGTCTACGAGGGTACGTAGACAACACTCTCCCCTCGTTGCTATATCATCACCATGATCTTGCGTGTGGGTAGGAAAATCTTTGAAATTACTGCGTTCCCCAACAGAAACAACCTCCTGGGTTTGAGGATAAGAATAAACCTTTCCATGTGTGCAAGCCCCTAGAGCGTGCTACTCACGTCTGAGTTCAAAGTTGCAAACACTTGGTTTTGTTCCTTCTAAATCTGACACATCACTATTTATTTACAATAAGTTCAAAACATCCATATTTGTGCTTATATATGTTGATGATATCATTGTCACAAGCTCATCAAATGAGGCAGTAACTGCATTGTTAAAGGATTTGAATTCAGAATTTGCCCTCAAGGATCTAGGTGACCTGCATTACTTCCTTGGTATTGAAGTCAAGAAAAACAAGGAAGGTGGTCTTCATCTTTCCCAAGAAAAATATGCAACTGATCTTTTGAATAGAGCTGGATTGCAGGGCTGTAAACCATCACCAACACCATTGTCCATTTCAGAAAAACTCTCTCTTGCTGAAGGAGAACTCCTGAGTCAAGAGGATGGTACTAAGTACAGAAGTTTGGTGGGTGTACTTCAGTATTTGACTCTCACCAAACCTGATATTTCCTTTGCTGTCAATAAGGTTTGTCAGTTTCTGCATGCACCAACTACAGCTCATTGGACTGCTGCCAAACGTATACTGAGATATGTGAAAAATACTTTGAGTATTGGCCTGACCTTTAGCAAGTCATCATCCACACTTGTTAGTGCGTTTTCTGACTCTGACTGGGCAGGTTGCATAGATGATAGAAGATCAACAGGTGGTTTTGCAGTCTTCTTTGGACCCAATTTGATCTCATGGTGTGCAAAGAAATAAGCCACAGTTTCCAGGCCAAGTACTGAGGCAGAATACAAAGCATTGGCAAATGCAACTGCGGGGATTATATGGGTCATGTCCATGCTTAAGGAACTTGGCATATGTCACACAGCAACCCCATGTCTTTGGTGTGACAATCTTGGTGCTACATATCTATCAGCTAATCCTATCTTTCATGCAAGAACCAAACACATAGAGATTGACTATCATTTTGTGAGGGAAAGAGTTGTTAATAAGGAGTTGCAGATTCGGTTTGTTCATTCAAAGGATGATGTTGTAGATGGTTTTACAAAAGCCTTGGCCACACGACCGTTTGAGGAATTCAAGCGTAATCTTAACTTGGGAAGTTCATATTAAGGGAGGGTGTTAAAGATATATTATGGCGGCTGTTATGGATATCTTATGGCGGCTGTTATGTATGTCTAGTTAAAGATCAAGATTAAACATACATGGTTTATTAAAATTGATACATGTAACTCTCTTCTTTAACTCTCTTGGAAACCTCCATGTATCTCTCTTTCTCCCAACGTGCTATGCAAAATTGCAACAATCAAGTGTATGCATTTATGGGATAAGCCCCATCCTATGAATATATAATATGCGGGCTCTCCACCAGGAGAGTTGAGACGCTTTACCCATCTTGACAGGGCAAACGTCAGCATGACAGATCTATTGCTTTAAGCAATCGGATATCTCTTCCGAATTTGCCGCGCCACCGTTGAACCTCTGGGCGTGAATGGCATGCTGGTTGATGATGATTACAATCTTATATGTTGGATGCATATGAACTCATCTCCGTGATCTTCTTCTAAGACTTGATCTATTGTCTTCCCCCCGTCTGATTGCTTTGAAAACATGTCTCCCTCCCGTACATATGCATACATGTGGTGCATGACATATTAGCCGTTCGTCTGACTGTTTTTCCGTTGATGCATGCAGCTGAAGTCGGCTTTGTCACTGAAGCATATGATGCTATTTTTGTCCAACTATTGATAATACTATTTGATGTTCCCTTCCTTGAAATGATATCCAAAGAAAGCTCCATCGATTAGCTTCTTGAAATATTGCAGAAATGGTTAGACACAATCTTAATTGGTGGCGCCCTACTTTCAATCTACGCCATATTTGGTATGCCACCACTAACATGTTACTAGTGTTGTGCTTGCATGTTCACATGCCACCAGCATGTGAGACCAAGTTTCCTAACCAGGCATAAGTTAGTGGTGACATGTGACACACCACTGGTACTGTCACTAGTGGTGGCCTGTGGGACATGTGGCACGCCATTAGTAACGTATATGCCTATGTAAGTGTTCGCAACCTCTCTATTATTTTACCACTTTTCCTCTTCTCCCCGTTTACTTCTCCCAAGCTGGCTCATCTTAGTTTTTGGTCTTCCTCTCCTAACTGGCAGTAATGGACCATTCAGAGCTTCGAAAATTGGCACGAACCCCACACACGAGCACAAGTTTGGCTAAGAACACTGAAATATTGGGGCTCCACCGCGTTGGCCGAGCTACCCTCTGACCTCTTGGCTCAGCGATGAGCTTGTCACCGTGGCCTATGCAACAAACCATGTCCGGCGAATAATCCCACTGCAGCAGCACGTCCATTTGATTCCGTGGCAAATCCTACACCATTAGCGGCGAAGCGGCCCAGAATCCTACAAGGCCACCTATATTGCTTTGCGGCTGCCAATTCCCTCTTGATAAGAGAACCGAATACACACCATGGAATCCATAATGAGAGTTCTTCATATGTGTTGAACGTGCATTGGTACATGACGGAAAATCTCCCTTTGTGTCATTAAATTGGCATGCATACAAACTCGCATTGCTCACATCATGATGTATACACATGTGCAGAAAGGAGTCTCTTGCCACACATGGATATGTGTTGATCTCGTAAAGAACTATACGTAAGCGAGTTGCTCGAGTGCTACCATGAACCTATGACCCAACAACTAAATGAGATGCAAGCCCATAACAACGAGATGTGAGACCGGATCAGAAAAATTCAAGAAGGTACGATGTGCACTTTTGGCTTGTGTTATGATTAGGCTCGTACTCCCACCTGGATCGGTGACAACAATTTTCTTGTGTGATTCATTGTAGTGATGATGTAGTTTGTTTAGGACAACAATTTTTGCATGTGATTTAGAGATGACAAAAAATTTGTCTACAATGGGTCATCTCTTAGCCTTATCTTCAATAACTAGCAATTCCTAAAAATGTGGTGAGACATATTGTGCTAAGAGATCACCTCTTGTCTTTTCTTAAATAAGAAAAGACAAACCTTTTCTTATGAGTTCTCTCTCCTCCACCTCATCATCTATCCTACGTGTCACTCCTAAGATAGCACCATTGTACATGCCGTTAGGCAATTAGCTAGATCGAGTAACATTTAGTATCTATTGTTTAGCCTTTAAGTTGGTATTATGTTTTCTTAGTAATATATATGTATTCGGGTCCACTTAAATATATAAAACATAAATAAAAAATATTAAAAAATAATCTTAATAATACCTAAGCTAAAAATAAACCTAAATACAAAATAAATCTATATGAACTAAATGAAATATAAATTAAACATTAACATAAATAAGAAATGGACTAAATAAAATATTGCTTAAAAAGTAACCTAAGTAAACCTAAAAATTACAGTAAATAAAGTTGACTGCAAAATAATAATAATATATAAAATTTAAAAAGAAATATACTCCACAATAGTAATACACTAAATTTTTGTTTCCAAATTAATATGTAGTGGTGGCATGGGGCCCACCTACCCACGCCACAAGTAATGTCGGCTACTGGCCCAATGCCGCGCTCTAATCCACATACGCACACACATGCACACATACGCACATACACACCATTGTGGTATCTTACATTCTTAAGTAGTTGATCCCCACTACTACTAATTCTCTCTACATGCAGACAGTCCACATCGTCACAATGCCACGTCAGCGTTTTCTCAACATGCAGCGTCCAACTCAGCAAAAGAAATCAACGAAAGGTCACCTCTGAGTGGGATTAATCTATGATCACATAACGCAAGGCGCATATTGTTCCTTACAGAGCTTCACAATCAATCAAATCTACTACTACCTCTGTTTCAGTTTACAAGTCCTACGCGTATACCTAGGTTGCTAATTTTATCACCATAATATAAACTATATAACACAAAAATTATACCTTTTGAAAGTAGAAACTCCGAAGTTTATTTTGGTATATTTTTTGTAATATATGACTTGTATTAGGTTGGTCAAATTGACGACCTAGGGGTACGCGCACGCCCTCTAAGCTGAGAGAGAGGTAGTAATTAATTTTGGGAGCCCGAACGACCAGGCCGCGTCCACTTCCCCTCCCTGTCTGTGCTCCTCCCCCATCTCTATAATAGCTGCGCATATCCAATTTTAGCGTAGGGCGCTCTCCGGCAAGGCCGACGGTCTGGCTGCCGCCGATAGCCCTCTCCACGTTCATCCACTCTGCTCCACTGTTGGTCATCCTCCCTCGGCTGTGTCCTCCCTCCATCCCCTCCCTCGGCTGTGTCCTCCCTCCATCCCACCGCTGCCTCTGACCTCCATTGAAGGTCAGATCGGCGAGCCGCCAAGATGCAGGACACAACGGAGAAGACTCTCCTGTGGAAACCGCTCAACCCCCCTTATTTCCACGCAAGGTCAGGTGATTTTGTTTATAGTGAAGCCGCTCCCTTGAGTTCTAACCTCCTGTACAAGATATGCATCCTCAGCCGCAAATTAGATCACCTATCTGAATATAAAGCCAATTTTTTTTTCACTTCCAATTCCACCTATGAAAGCGATTGCTTGCCTTTTCACCATCTGTGCTTATTTTACAACTTTGTTCTCATACTTTTAGGATGAGGTTCGGGCCTACATGTTATATGTCATGTGTAATACTACTGACATAAATACAGGGACAAATCTTCTACAGATTACAGGGTGCTTCACTAGAGAAAGAACGCAACGTCACATATATGTCAGAGCAGAATTGGAAAAATAACAATGATGGCATTCACAACTGCAGTGAATTTGATTTATTGCTTACCCACATTCTGTATTAAAACATTTGCTTCTGGTGCATATATGGTTGTTTCTTCACGTTTCTGTAGTATGATGTTATGAATTGAGGCCAACCGTTTCCTTACAATGGTGAGCACTAGCAAGTCTCCCACCTTACAATAGCAATTAGTTTAGTCTCTATTCGGAGGCAATGGAAGTTGTCACAAAGGCTGCTAATTTTTATGTGGTTCTTCAAGGACAGATTTCTAATATGTCACAACAGCTGGTTCCTCTCTTTTTAATCTAGCAACATGTTTCTCTTGCGAACACAACAATTTGATAATGATTCTACAATCGGAGAATCGTCTAATTTTCTGCAATAAAACCCATGTTTGTTTCTTTTTTGATATTATTTTAGGATCTTGCTATCACGGCCATGCAAAGTAACCGGGTACTCCAAGATATCTCTCCTGATGTAACCAATTTCTATTTGTCAGTTTTCTTATTTCTAGATCTGCAACAAGTCATATGGTCGTACAATAATTCAGTTTTGATTGTATTTGTTGGATCATAATTTTGTTCTTTCATTTTATCCTCTCACTGCCTATCTACTTCATGCAGGGTATTGTTTTAGGAGCAAGGGTGTCAAATTGTGCATGTTTTGGGCTCATGCGAAGCATTTACCGCTTTTAGCTCCTTTTCGTGTAGTTATTCTCTTGAAGTCATGGTCACATGTGTTGTATATGACCTTTATCATAATAGTTAAATTGTATATGCCCTAATTTTCTGAACCATTCATTTTATTTTGTTTGATTTAAATTACCAATTTTTGTATCAATTGATTGTTCTTCTTTTGTTAACTTTTATGACGCCTTTTGGTTTTTGTAGGTCATTGGCTAGGTGAGCATTTGGATTGGGGTAATTATCATGTAGCATTTCTTTCATTATCCTATATTGCGTCGTTCTCTTCCTTATTATCTTTACTGTACAAGTCACATGTACGCGTTATTCTACTACCTTCCCCACTATATGTGACAATGAAATATTCTTCAAAGTCCCTGAATGAGCTATTGATAAAAGTGTCAATTCAATATTTTGATGAGATTGGAATTGATAAGATGCATCAATTTAACTTTTCTAAGATGAATTATGACATTGTTTTAAATATCACACACTGCCAATTTCCATTTTGTCATATCTCCCTGAATCATTCTTGAATTTCCCGCTGCAACGCGCGGGTTATCCTCTAGTTTATAAGATAATGGTGTAACTTTATAATAGCAGAGAAATTACACCCTTTGTAGAATTATAATTATAATTAAGCTTATATTTGAATCAGATGTTCCTGTGTGACTTTTAAATGCTGGCACATTGGTTTAATGAACAAACAGTTTCCTTCACATGCAATTAAATCAGCTTCATAATACAAAATATTTATTTGAACACCGAAATACATATATATATATATACAAAACAAACAATAATATAGCCGCACAAATGCGCGTGTTACCCCACTAGTTTCTTGTTATCCCACAAGAAAAGCATAGCTGGAAAAAAATTAGTCTACACAATATCGAAGACCAATTTGCAATTCCGCCAAAAAGTGATACACTATCATCCAATGGAGCAACATTACAAGGAAAATTATAAGCAAAAGTGTTCATAAAAAAGGGTAGGTTTTGGTCTTATCAATCCCCTCAAGCTTGAACATTAGTGTAAGCGAAGGAGTCTTCAATAGAGTTTTTCCTAATGTTCAAGAGTCTTCAATAGAGTTTGAGTCAATGGAATTTCTCTTGCGAAGTACGTGCATAAGATACAATCCTTGCACGAAAAATTCCTAATAATACCTCAACAATCCATAATTTCTAGGAAAATACTTTGAGTCAAAGAGACTCCAAAATGACAAGACAACATGAAGGAGGGAGTGTAGCCACCATTTCCTGCCCAACTGTTGTTCGACGTCTATCTGTCAGCTAGCTCAGTCCTTCCCGGTGAAGGACCTTGGCCACTGGAGTACTTCTTGGGCATTCAATGGCTTCCGGTCTGGGGGGTTGAGTCTTACTCAGAAGAAATATGCTACTAACCTTCGACGTACACACATGGAAAAATGCAAGGAAGTGTCAACCCCTATGAATGTGCAATAGAAGTTATCACAGGACGTTGGCCAAGCTCTTAATGATGAGGATGCCTTTGTCTATCGGACTACTGGAGGTGGTTTACAATGCTTGACGCTCACCAGATCCGACATTTTGTTTGCCGTCAGCAAGGTTTGTTAGTTCTTGGCACAACTAACCAAGGTCCATTGGGAAGCTATGAAAAGAATTCTCCGGTATGTCAAAAGGACAATATGAGATCAACATCTACACCTTTGAGTGTTTTCACACATGCGGATTGGGCTGGATGCGGTGATGATCGGCGCTCAACCGGTGGCTTTGCGGCCTTCTTTGGACCAACCTTAATTTTCTGGAGCGCATGGAAACAACTAACCATGTCACACTCATCTACAGAGGCGGAGTACAAGGAATTCGCAAATGGGGGTGCCAAAGTTACTTGGGTACAGTCAATGAGTTGCACATATCGCAGCCGCACCCTCCTGTACTATGGCGTGACAACCCTGGAGCTACCTATCTTACAATGAACCCAGTGTTTCATGGACAAAACATATCGAGGTCGAGTTCCACTTTGTCCGAGAGAAGGTGGCACTAGGAGCTCTAGAGGTTCGGCTCATAGCTTTAGCAGATCAGGTCGCAGATGTCTTCACCAAACTGTGCATGAAGCTGATGCTAGACTGGTGTGGTCGCAATCTCAATCTTGAGGGGGTGTGTCAAATGTGACGAGTTAGTGCTGTCTAGCAATTACTCCCTCCATTCCGAAATATTTGTCTTTTTAGAGATTTCAAATGGACTATCACATACAGATATATATAGAGACATATTTTAGAGTGTAGATTCACTGATTTTGCTCCGTATGTAGTTGCTTGTTGAAATCTCTAGAAAGACAATTTGAGAACGGAGAGAGTAGAACTTAGTGCTAGAATGTAGAAGATCTAGAGACCCCTCTCTTGATTATCCACCTCCTAATGACTTGTAACTGAACATGTACATGTACTATATAAACAGACCAATACAGTGGGGCAAATAACATCTTCTATCTGTATCTGGCGGCAATGGCGCGCTCATCGATCCCTCGCTACCCTAGATGATGAGCTTAGAATGGGATTACAATTAAGTGTGTGGCACCTCGGTTTGTAACAGAATGGACATGAGGTGAAGCCTCGGTGCTCTGTTTCCATAAGGACGAGGCATAGCTGTCAAGCATCACACGTCATGCAACGTGTTGACACCTGATTTTGGCAAGATACAAAGTGAAAGGGTTTTCAACATGAGAAAATTTCATATCGTCGAGTGGAACAACTTTGATGTTTAGGCTATCGACATTCGACCTCATCTCAGTGGCCGAAGCTGTACTCCGAGAGACAAAATTTAATATTCTGAGTGCTTTTCGGCCGATTACGTCCTCAATATGACCTCAGATGAAGGAGTGCTCTAAAGGAATTGTCTTTGTCTCGTCGAGGCAGTCGATTTTCATATATAAATCATCTCAATCCGAGTTCATATGCAAAAGTTATAGTCAATACGGTCTGGACAGGTCAGAGACCAAAATATTACGCTTGACACCAGACACATGTTGATAAGTGTCTGATGCAATGCGTGAGCAATTTGGCCTTCAAGACGGCCTTGAATTGAAAAACCTTCAACACGGAAAAGTTTCGTCTCGTCGAGCCGATCGATTTTCATAAATAATTCGTCTCAATCCGAGGTCGTATGCAACCTGGAGAGGCAAATCAAGATCAGGCTGTCTTTTCAGTCGGGAAATCCGAGTGGAAAGTTTTACCATCCGAGTGAAAACCTACCGATCGAGTAAAAGGTCGAGTGAAAACCTACCGATCGAGTAAAAGGTCGAGTGAAAACCTACCGATCGAGTAAAAGGTCGAGTGAAAACTTACCGATCGAGTAAAAGGTCAAAAACCTACCGATCGAGTAAAAGGTCGAGCGAAAACTTACCGATCGAGTAAAAGGTCGAGTGAAAACTTATCGATCGAGTAAGAGATTGTCTTCCGACTGAAAATGTGGTCATCATCCAAGTGAAAGATTGTCTTCCGAGTGAAAATATAGTCATCCGAGTGGAAAATTCTAAACATCCGAGTGAAAAAGTCTCGTCGAACCATCCGAGTGGAAGACTCTAATATCCGAATGGATGAGCTCGAATCCGAGTGAAACTGAACATGTGCCCGAAAGTTTATCAAGATGACCTCGGATGAAGAAGTGTTCAATACAGAAGTTGTGCATATCATCAAGACGGTAAACTTTCATTTTGGAGTCATCGTCATCAGAGATAGTATATGGCCTGCAAATTCACTACAAGACTCGGATAATTCAGTCTACCGCAAGACCGAGTCCGACTGGAAGGTAAAGACGACCTTGAAAAGTATTCAAGATGGCCTTATTTGAAAAAGTGATCAACATGAGAGTTGTTCGTATCGTCGAGGCGCACAAGTTTGTTGTTTGGGCCATCTTGATCGGAGGTCATATGGAGGCTCGGAGGCCTGCACAAGGAGGAAGACAGAAGTTGGGCCAGATTCAGACTGAATCCGAGTTGGAATAGAACTAGGACTCTAGGACGCGAATTGATGTAATTTTTCTTGTAAGGAAAGCCTAGATGAATCCTTTACTTGTACGGGAAGTCCAGCCGCCTCTTATATATGTTGGGGGTGACGGCCGATTGAACAACACACAATCGAACAAATCAATATACTACTTTTTCCTGTCTACTTTTTATCTCTCCACCGTTTTTCTCTCTCGTTCTTCGCTGTTCTTCGTGTTTAAGAGCTGCGAATCCCGAGGCTCTAGGGGTGAGCGAATCGACCTAGGGCAGCCCATAGCCGCCGCAATCCCTGACGGGGTCCCTCCCGGGTGCGCGGGGTTTCGGGTCTGCAAAAGCACCCGCCGACTGTCTTGCGTATCGCGTTGTCGGTCGGGTCTCCTTCGACGTGAGCTGCGGTGCATCACCCCCGACGTCGAGGATACACGTGACGTGTTCGTGTGTCAACACACTTTTTGGCGACTCCGCTGGGGAATTGAAGATCAATCGTCATCATCCACCATGTCTGATATTCCCAAGCCATCTGAGGTAGACGCCCATAACATCATCAAGCCCAGCCTTGATGAGATATCGGCCGATCATCGCCAAGTCTATGAGGATTACAAGAAGGCGCGTGAAGAGAAGGACTTGCAGGAGTTCCTTGCAAAATTCAAGAAGGATCGCCAAGGCAACATCACTCCGATTGAGGAAATCAAGTTCCCTCCTCTTCAAGCCGAGCAGGTTAAACCCTCTGTGAGTACCACCTTTTCTCCTGAGCAGTGGGCTGAAATTGAGAGTCGTATTGTTGATGCTAACAATCTGGTCTATCAAACTTTCATAGAAAATACTAATGCTCAGAAGAATATATCTCAATCGTCTAGTGGTAATGATGGTGTAGCTGCTAGTGTGCAAAACCCTAATCTGGCTTTACCTATTACATCGGCGCCTCCCGTGCCGATGGCTTATTATCCTACCCAAACAAATCAGATTGTGACTGCACCCATCAACCCTATTATGAGCATGCCAGGTTCGGTGGCAACGCCGAACCAAACCCTACCTGCAGCTACAACCACTCGACCACTACCAAATTATGGGTCGACGTACATGCCACAATTCCTGCCTACATCTAGTAACCCTACTCCTCCTATGCCACTGCCACAAGCCTCATCGTCCACTATGGATGATGGTCTAGCTAATCTTAGAGAGGAGATGGCTAAGATGCTTCGAGAGAATTTTGGAGTTGAGCTACCTCGGAATCGGATTTACCAAAAGCCGTACCCCGAGTATTTTGATGCCATCAAAGTGCCTCCGGGATATAAAATTCCAGATTTTGTTAAGTTTAATGGAGAAGGCACAAAAACCACATGGGAGCATGTTAGTCAGTATTTAGCACAATTGGGTGAGGCAGGCTCATTGAATGAATTGAAAGTGCGTTTATTTCCTTTATCATTAACTGGTACTGCATTTTCATGGTTTTCTTCTTTACCCCATGGTTCCATTCGGGTTTGGTCGCAGCTAGAGCAAAAGTTTCATGATCACTTTTATATCGGCGACAATGAACTCAAGTTGTCACATCTAACATCGGTTAAACAGAAGCATGATGAATCGGTCTCCGATTACGTCAAGAGATTCAGAGAAACAAAAAACAGGTGTTTTAGTTTGGTGATAACCAAGAGGGACTTGGCAGACCTAGTGCTGAGTGGTTTGAGAACTCCCATTAGAGAAAAGCTAGAAGGCTACGAGTTCCTAAATATCAACCAAGTCTTACAAAGGGCTTTGGCTCAGGAAAGCCAAAGCAAAGACCTCAAAGAAGTGCATAGATACAAAGCCGATCGTCCAAAGATGAATATGGTGGAATATGACAGTGATCACTCGAACGATGAGGGTGATGTTTTTGCTACTGAATTTGTTTGGCCATATAAGGCCAAACCCTTTACTTGCAATGATCTGAAACCGATTCATAAGAATCGTGATGAAGAGATGAAGTTTACTTTTAACATTGCTAAGTGTGATAGAATATTTGATGCTTTGCTGCAGGCTAAGATTATTAGGATATCTCATACTTTACCGCCATTTGAAGAGCTAAAACGGCGTGCTTATTGCAAGTATCATAATTCTTTTTCTCATGCTACTAACGATTGCAATGTTTTTCGACGACAGATACAATCGGCTATTAATGACGGACGATTGAACTTTTCCGAGATGCAAGTTGATAAACAACCTTTTCCAATGAATACCATGGATTTGGAGGGGAAGAAGCTACTCATTCGGCCGGAGGTAGCCGAATCTGCTAATAAAGCTAATGTCATTGTTGGTGAGCCCAGGAAAGACAAGGAGGACAACAAGGTCTTGGGGAGACAGGTTGTGCTTGATAAGCAACCCGATGGCAAGGAAGTGATCAAAATGACCATCAAGAATCCTACACTCGGGGGGCAACCGCAAGTGCAAGAGAATACTCGTGTTAAATTTGTCAAGCCCAAGAGTCCAGAAGTTGGCAAGTGGAAGAAGAATGAAGTTAAAGTGAAGCGCAAGCGGATCAAACCAACTTTTGACATGTTGTTGTCCAAGTACGCCAACCAGTCAACTGGTCCCAACTCTAACCGGTCATTACACTTGAAGCGACCAAGGTCACCATCAGATGATATGTTCAGTCGGTTTGCGAAACCGAGTGGACCAAAGGCACTGTTTCCCGAAGAGCAGAGGCAAACTGTTTGGGACCGACTTGAATACTCATATAATGGCCGACTGAACATTGGTGACTATCAGTCGGCTGGTCAAAATATGCGACCGAGTGGAAACTATCCTAGTGTAAGAATGCACTCAAGTGGAAGCTATCCGAGTGAAAAAATGTGGATGGGTAGATCTCATCCGAGTGAGTTCCATCCGAGTGGATACCATCCGAATGACATCAATCCGAGTGGATTCCATCCAAGTAAAAAGGTGCGCCCGAGTGGAAATTTCATGCATCTGGAAAATCGAAAGGAATGGCGTGTTAAGTCGCCAAGTGTTGCAGTAGTTGAGTCAGGAAAAGGCAAGGAGAAAATGGATGTCGACTCACTTATTTTGGGCACCAAAACATTCCCCATACATCAGCCGACTGTGCATAACCACTCGACTGAGCCGATACTTGCTATCGTGCCAAAGCACTCGGTTAATGACCATGAAGCAAGCACCAGCCAAGTAAAGGTGGGAGATCCTAAATACACTCAGCCAAAGTGGTGTCCTCCAGGGCTAACAAAGACACAGAAGAGGAAACTACAGAGGTTAAGGAGTCAAGAGATGGCAGAGCAGGAGGCCGAGAAGCAAAGGGATAAGTTGTTCAATGACACTCGGCCCATGGTTCCAGCAAAACAAGTGTGGAGGCTTAAACAAATACAAGATACATCAGCTTCTACATCTATCACAGAAGTGCCTACACCACCCAAGGAGGACGATGTGACAGCTATTACATCGTCTGTGACACTTCTTACCTCTCCTTCACTCGGACAAATTTCAGAATCGGTCGATCCACTTGAAGAGGAGGTTGATATGTTGGACTATGAGTCTATGCCGGTTCATGAAGGTATGGATATCAATATGGTGTATTACTTACCTGCTGAGTTTCGTGCTGTAGATGAGGAAGGGGAGGTGGCTCAGCTGGATTTTGGCCCTAAAAATACAATATTCGAGAAGCCAAAAGAACCAGTAACGCATCTAAAACCGTTATATCTCAGAGGTCATATCAATGGGTCGCCGCTCACTCGGATGCTTGTCGATGGAGGTGCTGTGGTAAATCTTATGCCCTATTCGGTCTTCAAAAAATTGGGTTTGCCTGATGAAGAATTGATCAAGACCAATATGGTGCTCAACGGGTTTGAAGGCAAAGAGAAAACTGAAGCCAAAGGTGTAATGTATGTGGAGCTCATAGTCGGAAGCAAAACTTTGGCCACTGCATTCTTTGTCGCTGAGGTGCAAGGTAACTACAACGTTATACTAGGCCGTGATTGGGTTCATGCAAACCAGTGTGTGCCATCCACTATGCACCAGTTTTTGATTCAGTGGGTTGATGATGAAGTGGAAGTCATTCATGCGGATAACTCGGCCTGTGTTGCTTTGGCCGATGCATCGGTGGATTGGCAACATCCCAATGCTACTTGCTTGACGAGACGTGACTTATCAGAGTTTGATTTTCTCAGCGCGACCAAGAATGGTTTTGTGCCCGTGTCTTTAAAGCCAACTAAATGCAATCGGCTCCAAGGTATGATAGGTTTAAATGGATTCTAATTCCAAGTGGTTACAAAAACGTCTTGTAAAATATCGATCCAGTGAGGATGATATGTATGAGTCTATAGAGGAGTTGGATGACATGGATAAACTTGGACAAGGTTTTACATCGGCCGATCCATTAGAAGAGATAGATATTGGAGATGGTTCAGTCACTCGACCGACATTTATAAACAAAAATTTGAAAGCCGATTGTAAAGCTAAACTAATCGAGCTATTGAAAAATATGTTTGTTGCTTTGCATGGGAATATCATGAGATGCCAGGGTTGAGCCGAGAGCTAGTGGAGCATCGGTTGCCTATAAAAGCTGGTTTTAGACCTTATAAACAGTCGGCCAGAAAGTTTAATCCGAAAACATATGACCGGATCAAGGAAGAGATCGGTCGATTGCTTGAAGTTAATTTCATTCGACCTTGCAGGTATGCCGAGTGGATTTCTAACATTGTCCCAGTGGAGAAGAAGGGATCCGGCAAGTTGAGGGTGTGCATTGACTTCAGAGATTTGAATAGGGCTACACCCAAAGATGAGTATCCCATGCCAATAGCCGATATGCTTATTAATGATGCTTCTAGACATAAGGTTATTAGCTTTCTAGATGGTAATGCTGGATACAATCAAAATTTTATGGCCGAAGAGGACATGTACAAAACAGCTTTCCGATGTCCTGGTTTCCTTGGTTTATTCGAGTGGACAGTGATGACATTCGGATTGAAAAATGCTGGGGCCACATATCAACGGGCTATGAATTTGATTTTTCATGATTTACTCGGTATCATACTTGAAGTTTATATTGATGATATTGTTGTCAAATCGGATGCTTTTGAATCTCACTTGGCCGATTTGCGTTTAGCTTTTGAAAGAATGAAAAAGTATGGACTGAAGATGAATCCTTTGAAGTGTGCATTCGGCGTGTCAGCTGGCAAATTTTTGGGTTTCATTATTCATGAAGATGGCATCGAAATCGATCCCAAAAAGATAGAGGCCATACAGAAAGTGGAGGCTCCAACATGCAAAAGAGATATGCAAAAGTTCCTTGGCAAGGTCAATTATTTGAGAAGGTTCATAGCTAATCTGTCAGGGAAAGTTGATGCATTTACTCCTATCCTTCGGTTAAAGAATGATGTTGATTTCACTTGGGGGGCAAAACAGCAAGAAGCCTTTGATATGATCAAGAATTATTTGTGCACTCCTCCGGTGATGAAAGCACCCAAGCATATAGATCCTTTTAAACTTTATATCGCAGCAGAGGAAGGTGTTATTGGTGCTGTTTTGACTCAAGATACCGAAGGAAAAGAGCATGCCATTACATATTTGAGCAGACGCTTATTGGACGCCGAGACAAGGTATACATTTATTGAAAAACTATGTCTATGCTTATATTACGCTTGCACAAAATTGAGACATTACCTAGTGCCGAGTGCTTGTGTAGTAGCTTGTCAAACCGATGTCATTAAATACATGTTGCATAGGCCAATTCTTAGTGGTAGAATTGGCAAGTGGGCTTATGCTTTGATTGAATATGATTTGGCTTATGAATCTCTAAAATCCATGAAAGGCCAAATTGTTGCTAATTTCATTGTTGAACATCGGATTAATGACAAGCATGATGCCGATATGAACCTTGTTTCATTAGTACCATGGAGATTATACTTTGACGGTTCAGTTTGTAGCAATGGCCAAGGTGTTGGTATTGTTTATATATCTCCTCATGGTGCTGTTTTTGAAGCCTCATGCCGCTTAGAATATTTTTGCACAAACAATCAAGCCGAATATGAAGCATTGTTATTCGGCCTAGAGATGTTACTTGCTATAGGTGTTACACATATTGAGGCTTACGGTGATTCGTTACTAGTAGTGCAGCAAATATCTAAAGTCTTTCAGTGTTTGGACGAATCACTTAATGTTTATCTTGATAGATGTCTAGATATAATTTCTACTTTGGATTGTTTTAGCATTGCACATATATCTAGACATGACAATTGGAAAGCAAATGAGTTGGCACAGCAAGCATCTGGATATCATGTTGATCATGGCATGTTTCATATTTCTCAAAGTCCGATGTCTTGTCTTACCAGTATAGAAGAGGCCGAACCAGAACCCACTGATTCGGTCATTAACAAAAAATCTAGTGCAGATGACAATTCCGACTGGAGGAAGCCCATTGTTGCTTACTTGCGCAATCCGAGTGAAAGGGTGGACAGGGCTGTTTGGCGTATGGCTTTTAAATATACTATGAGGAATGATGACCTTTATCGCCGAACAGTTGATGATGTTCTTTTAAAATGCTTGGATGAGGACCAAGCAAGAGTTGCTATGGGAGAGGTACATGAGGGCATTTGTGGTACTCACTAGTCGGCTCCTAAGATGAAATGGTTATTACGACGTGCTGGATTTTATTGGCCGACCATGATTAATGATTGCTTCAGATATTATAAAGGGTGCGAAGCTTGTCAAAAATTTGGTGAAATTCAATTGGCTCCTGCTGCTATGTTGCATCCTATTATCAAGCCGTGGCCTTTCAGAGGATGGGGTTTAGACTTTATTGGGCAAATTCATCTATCTTCCTCAAAGGGGCATCGATTCGTGTTGGTGGCAACTGATTATTTCACTAAATGGTCTGAAGCAGTACCTCTCAAGAACATGACACATATGGAGGTAATTCAATTCATAACCGAGCACATTATTCATAGATTCGGTATTCCTCAAACGTTAACTACAGATCAAGGTTCATCTTTTATGTCACACCAAGTCAGAGAGTTTGCCGAATCTTATAATATAAAGTTGCTCAATTCCTCTCCGTATTATGCCCAAGCTAATGGACAAGCTGAGTCTAGCAATAAAATTTTAATCAAGCTCATCAAGAAGAAGATTGAGGATAATCCAAGGAGATGGCATGATTTGTTGTCTGAGGCATTATGGGCACATAGAATCTCAAGGCATGGTGCTACGAAAGTGACTCCATATGAGCTAGTATATGGTCAGGAGGCTGTTTTACCGGTGGAAGTAAATTTGAATGCTTTGAGAATAGCCAAACAAAATGATTTATCGGCAATAGACTTCTATAACTTGATGATGGACAACATTGACGAGGTTGCTGATAAACGTTTGGCTGCTTTGAATGCCATAGAGAGAGATAAGTTGAGGGTAGCAAGGGCTTACAATAAGAAAGTTAAGTTGAAGAATTTTCAAGTTGGTGATCTTGTCTGGAAAGTGATTCTGCCGATTGGTTCAAGAGATAGAAAATTCGAGAAGTGGTCTCCAAGTTGGGAAGGTCCTTTTAGGATTACAAGAGTCGTTCCCGGAAATTCATATTTGGTGGAATCAATACAAGGGGCATTGTTACCTCGAGCTCTCAATGGCAAATATTTGAAGAAGTACCACCCGAGTGTGTGGCAGGAAGCCTAAGTAGGCAATGGCCGATATACAATTATCGCCCTTAGCACAAACATGGCCGATACATAATTATCGCCCTGAGAAAAATAAATGGCCGATGGAGTGTTAACATCGTCCTTAGAACGAACACTATGCATATTATTTTTCGGCATGCAAGCTTTGCCAAAAAACAGGGGGGCATGTGTTGCACCTGATTTTGGCAAGATACAAAGTGAAAGGGTTTTCAACATGATAAAATTTCATATCGTCGAGTGGAACAACTTTGATGTTTAGGCTATCGACATTCGACCTCATCTCAGTGGCCGAAGCTGTACTCCGAGTGACAAAATTTAATATTCTAAGTGCTTTTCAGCCGATTACGTCCTCAATATGACCTCAGATGAAGGAGTGCTTTAAAGGAATTGTCTTCGTCTCGTCGAGACAGTCGATTTTCATATATAAATTATCTCAATCCGAGTTCATATGCAAAAGTTATAGTCAATACGGTCTGGACAGGTCAGAGACCAAAATATTACGCTTGACACCAGACACATGTTGATAAGTGTCTGATGCAATGCGTGAGCAATTCGGCCTTCAAGACGGCCTTGAATTGAAAAACCTTCAACACGGAAAAGTTTCGTCTCGTCGAGCCGATCGATTTTCATATATAATTCGTCTCAATCCGAGATCGTATGCAATCTGGAGAGGCAAATCAAGATCAGGCTGTCTTTTCAGTCGGGAAATCCGAGTGAAAAGTTTTACCATCCGAGTGAAAACCTACCGATCGAGTAAAAGGTCGAGTGAAAACCTACCAATCGAGTAAAAGGTCAAAAACCTACCGATCGAGTAAAAGGTCGAGTGAAAACTTACCGATCGAGTAAAAGGTCGAGTTAAAACTTATCGATCGAGTAAGAGATTGTCTTCCGACTGAAAATGTGGTCATCATCCAAGTGAAAGATTGTCTTCCGAGTGAAAATATAGTCATCCGAGTGGAAAAATCTAAACATCCGAGTGAAAAAGTCTCGTCGAACCATCCGAGTGGAAGACTCTAATATCCGAATGGATGAGCTCGAATCCGAGTGAAACTGAACATGTGCCTGAAAGTTTATCAAAATGACCTCGGATGAAGAAGTGTTCAATACAGAAGTTGTGCATATCATCAAGACGGTAAACTTTCGTTTTGGAGTCATCATCATCAGAGATAGTATATGGCCTGCAAATTTACTACAAGACTCGGATAATTCAGTCTACCGCAAGACCGAGTCCGACTGAAAGGTAAAGACGACCTCGAAAAGTATTCAAGATGGCCTTATTTGAATCCTAGATGAATCCTTTACTTGTACGGGAAGTCCAGCCGCCTCTTATATATGTTGGGGGTGACGGCCGATTGAACAACACACAATCGAACAAATCAATATACTAATTTTTCCTGTCTACTTTTTATCTCTCCACCGTTTTTCTCTCTCGTTCTTCGCTGTTCTTCGTGTTTGAGAGCTGCGAATCCGAGGCTCTAGGGGTGAGCGAATCGACCTAGGGCAGCCCATAGCCGCCGCAATCCCTGACGGGGTCCCTCCCGGGTGCGCGGGGTTTCGGGTCTGCAAAAGCACCCGCCGACTGTCTTGCGTATCGCGCTGTCGGTCGGGTCTCCTTCGACGTGAGCTGCGGTGCATCACCCCCGGCGTCGAGGGTACACGTGACGTGTTCGTGTGTCAACACAAGGGAGGAAGCGAGCAAATGTGAACTCGTATAATTTTTGTTGTCGATACTGTGAAGATTGTATCAATAGATGCCAATTTTTTGTAATCTATATTTCGTAATTCTCTAATAATATCCATAGTTTTAAATAGTGCGCGAAGGATCTTAGCGGCGGACCTCTTCTAAATGTTATAGCGTGCTATATGGACTCTAAGTTTGCTAACCACATATCCCATGTGGTTATGCTATAGCATGCTATTTAAAATGTATTTTTGTTTGTTTGAACCAAAAACCCTTAGCGCGATAACTTTTCTAAATGCTATAGCGGAGCTATAGCCAAAAATGACAAACGGAGACCGAGCTCCATGGAGGCCTTAATTTGAAAACTTCAAAATTCAAGCTTTTTCAAAAATTTCTGAAAAAAATTACGCATATATCTAGATACATAATGAACGTGTGTGCAAGTTTTCTGGTCGATATACATTAAAATGAGAGCTAGACAAAATTAACAAATCTGAGACTTTTTAGCATATGCAATGTTCATTCTTAAAGTCTATGATTTTGTTTTTGTGTGCAGCTCGCAACTCCAGGTATTTCATCCTGGAAATTTTCACGCATACACATTACATCCTTGGATACATGTGTATTTATTTTTGAAATTTTTTTATACTGAAAACTTTAAATTTTGAATTCTCCAAAATAAAGGTCTTCATTGAGCTCGGTCTTCAAAATGCCCTACTCAGCTATAGCGCGCTATCTATATAAAAGCATGATAATATCTAAAACACTATCTATTTTCAGATGTGTGGGCACTCTGTACAAGTACAAAGTGCATGACGGGATGATGCACATATTAAGTGTGAGAATCATGAGAAATATTTCCTGCTCATTCCATCCGTCATACACTACGGAAAAAAGCATATTTACCTTGTGTTTCTCGGTAAGCCGAGCGTACTTTATTGGCCGTCTGCGCGGCGAAGAACGAGTCATCGGCTTACTACCATGTATGCCATGATACACCTAAAATACACTTGGCTTATTGGCCTCTCCCAATGCTTCACCTTGTACAGGTGCTAAGTCTTCCATGTAGGCAAAAAATCTGATGTGGCAAGTTATTTGTGTGGCGACCCAGGAAGAAACAATAGTAAGCGCGTGAACCTAGGCAAAACATTTAAATGAAGGAAGCCCACCAATACATGAAAAGCTTTAGTTGCGAAATCATTAAATGAAGCAAGCTTAGCTACCATAAGCTAAGCACCTATGCATTGGGGAGTACAGTTGCTAAGTTATTTAATGTGCTTAGCACCGGTGCATTGGCAGCAGCCTTAGCCCTCGGCATATAATGGCAAAAGTGCAATCCACACGGTGCACAGTCGTGCCACGTGGTTGTTCTCACCACGCTTGATGGCACCATGATGGCCGGGATGTGTAAGAGCAAGTACAATAGAGCTGAGTCAGCGGGCTATAAGAAATAAACTAGTATATTTATGCTTAGTTGGAGGAAAGAGAAGAAGAGAGAGAAGGTAAGCGGGCTCTTCGTGAAGAGCCAGCTCTAGCACGTGCTCCTAGACACTTTGTGAGAATGAAAGGTGGGCCACATAATAAAAAAGTAGTACATTCTTTTGATCTACTATTGTACATGTTGGCTATAATATGAGTTGTAGATGACATGGCACTGGCTTATAGCCAGCAGCTGGCTATACTATTAACCATGCTCTAAGCAGTGTGGTTCTGACGTTAAACAGGGCATAATGGCGCCCAAACCTTTGACCGCAGGTAGTTGCCCATACGCCAACTCGCCATCTGGACACACGCATCCCCTGTGGGGCCGGAACAGGAATCTGAGGCCATTAATGGCGGCATAACACCGTCAACGATGTCTACAAACCTCTCCGCCCTCTCTCACCAACAAATAGGTCACCCTTCCACCCCCCGTCCTCGCACACATCTCTCCGCCGCTCACACAGCTGCCGACACCACCTTCACCTCCAAACGACTGTTGTAGTCCTCCACTTACACAACAATGTGGTGTCACGACGGCTAGGTCAGAAGCAGTGGCTGGGGGCCATGTAGCCTAACCATCGCATAGGCGGAGGAGCCCCCATGGTTTGGCCTCATGGTGCCACCAGACATGCGCTTGCCGAGAGGCTGGCATCTAAGAGCATCTCTAGCCGTTTGGTTCCCCAGCGCACCGGCGAATGCCTTTTGGCGTTTGCGCCGACGGGATGACCCATAGGGCAATCGAGTTTTCAGCCGTGCCCCCAGGTTTCGTCCCCCAGACGCCCAAAAAATTCAAAATTGTCTTTCCCACTACAGAAAGACGCCACAGGTCTGCCTCCCGGCGATCAACATCGGCCTTCCACTCGGAGTTTGACATACTGGGGGGCTTGCCATCGGCGCCCTCGGCTTCCTCTGCTTTGGCTGGACGGTGACATCGGTGGCTAGGCGAGGGGCCGCATATTTCTTTGGCAGCATGGTGGGCGGATCTGGGGAGAATGGAGGGAGAGCCGGGGGTTAAGGGGGGAAATGGAGGGAAAGGGGGAGAAAACAGTGGGAAATCGTCCGGTGTGGCCGACAGTTCTGGCCCACGTGACTTTTCGCTTCAGCCGGTGCGCTGGGTTCGGCTTGGGTTCGCCGGTTGTTATTTCGTCCCAAACCGGCAATAAACAACGATCTTGAGAGGCAACTGGGCCGATTTTTCGTCGTCGGCACTAAAAAAGGCGCCCTGGGGAGCCTGTTTGGGGGGAGGGGTGGAGATGCTCTAAGCCTCGGCAGTGTTCCGGTGCCGGTCACAGGAACGGCAAGAGCTACTCGCCAAATACGACAGCCCCGGTGAGCCACAATGCCGCTGGGCAGCGCGCGTTCTAGATGGGCCGCAACCTCTGGACCTTGTTGCACGTGTACCGCATGCAGACCGGCGAGCACCAGGGCGAGAATGGCATGTACCAGGGAGGGGCCCGGTGTTTACCAGGGCATGCACGATGCATAGGTCGGCATGTTCCATGGCGCGTGGCCGCACCCCATGGCGTCAGGCGGTCTCCGCCTCAAGCTGGTGTTGTCCTCGTTGCTGGCAGAGGTGGCCTCTATGTCCTGAAGCGGATCCGGAGTGTGGTGGTGCGTCGGCAAAGCAGCAGCTGGACCATCCGCCCCTGCTGGTGGACTACAAGGTGGAGGCCGAGCCCGGCGACCCGGACCTCCTCCACGTGCTAAAAGAATCGGCGGCTTCCACCAACGAGTTGGGGATCAACGCCTCCATTCTCGCATCGGTGGACGACATCGCCATCGACCTAGACGATGACTCCTTGCTCTTTGGCAGTGAAGTGGACGACAAGGACAAGATTTAATAAAATATTCATAAATTTAATAAAATTCCACAAAGTTGAAACTAATTCATGATTTTAAAAATTGTTTAGGGAGCAAGATTTGAAATTGTTTGCAGAATTGAAAAACATTCGTAATTTGAAAAGATTCTATATCAATATGAAAATATTCATGTATTTGAAAAATATTCATGAACTTAAAAAATGTTTACGAATTTGGAAAATGTTCGCATATTTGAAACTGGGAAAAGCTTGAGAACAGTCGGTTGATCTGGCGGGGCGTCCGCCGCGTCCAGCACGTGACGCGTGTACCATGTGTGGCTCACGCAACACACTATTCTTACTACTTTGTTCTATTTTTTTATACAACATCACATGTGTTGCAAAAGTTCCTTCCGCGACAACACTTTTGTTGCAAAAAAAGGAAGAGGCAAAAAAAGCTGCAACAAGACCTCTATTACAAAAAAGAATCTGTAACAAGACATATGTTGTAAAAAATATCTGCAGCACAACCTTTGTTGCAAATATTTTTGCAACAAAACTTGTGTTGCAAAAGAGAACTTGCAACACGATCGCTGTTGAAAAAATGAGGACAGCGCTTAGCCACAAAGTTACTTCAATCTAACGGCTCGCAACCCGGCAGATCTTTTAAAAATTCTATAACAGAAGGTCTTCAGCCAATGAGATAGCTTCACGGCTACCATGGCTAAATGGGCATGTCCAGTAATAGCGTCATGGTAGCGATGGCTATCTTATCGAGAGCAACACATATAGTCTGTTTGGATTGTGGCTAGCAGTTACCATACCAATTTTTTGGCGTTGACTGCTGTCATGGGCCAGTGTTTAGATTGAAGCCCAAGTTCTGGAGCCACGCCAATATTTTGGTCGTAGCCGCCGAGTCCTGGACGCGGATTTTTAGAGCTTAAGCTCATGGACACCTTCTATCCATACCATTCAGTATAGCTTTGAGATCCGTGCTAGACAACTAACTTACTGCGTGAAATTTTCTCTTTTTTGTTGCTTCCACATAAAACAACATATGAAGTTCAAACTTTGCAAGATAGCAAAACATTCTTACTACAATGAGAGAAAAAACTTACAGATTTTTTTGACCAACATAAATATACAAAATGGGATTTTCTTTATTCAAAAATGTTATTTTTAGTACTTATGATGCACGAAAAAATCTGAAAGTTTTTTCCCACATTCTAGTTAGAATGTTTTGTTGTGCTTCAAAAGTTTGAAGTTTATATGTTGTTTTATTTGGAAGAAACAAAAAAGAGAAAAGTTCTTGCACGAATCATGATGCAGAGATGGATGGCTAGATAAGGGGGTGCACCTAAGCCTAAGCTCTACACAATATTTTCCGCCGATTCCTTTGGGCTAATGTACCCGAGCGCTGGCGAAACTTGGGCGGGCAAATCCTTCGCCAAAATTTTGGCGAGCCCCTGATTTGGCGGGGCTGACTTGGATGTAAACCAAACAGCCCCATAGTATTTACACACCTATAAGGAGACAACTCCCGCGGCAGATCTTGAAAATACCGGGGAAGATAAAACATTTTGGTTGGAAAGTTCTACACGGTTCCCTTCCTTGCTTTGGTGTGCTGGCAAACCGCCACATCCCATGTACTGGGCAATGCCCGGTTTGCTCAATTGGAGTGGATGATATACATCACTGTCTCTTTAACTGCCCACGAGCAATAGCAGTTTGGGAACACCTCAGCTTGGCGCAAAACGTACATGAAGCGATGTCCGAGGACAGATCAGGCTCCATCACGATGGAAATATTGTCAAAACTTCAGGGTAATGATCATGAGCTACCAAGGGCATAGCTTGCACTAGTGGCGGCATGGTATATATGGTGGCAACGAAGACAAATTGTCAAGGGAGCGGAGGTCCAAAATCCGTCGAAAATGGCACTAGCAATTCAAGTTCTAGCGACGAACTATTTAAGATCAGCAGTTGCTAAGGGGCCAACAAGGGCATGTGATCATATTTGGAAGAAGCCTGGCAGTGGAATAGTTAAGATTAACGTGGATGCTTCGTTCCAATATGAAACCCTATCGGGAGCGAGCGGTGCAGTGGCTCGGGACGACCATGGTGATTTTATTGCTGCAGCAAATTGGTACATTCCAAGTGTAACCGGGGTGGATTCTGCTGAACTAATGGCCATCAGGAATGGCCTATACCTTGCCGCCAACATTGGATGTAACACTGTTGTCCTGGAGTCGGATTCTTCGTTTGTGGTGGACTCGATGAACCAAATTCATGACTACCTGGGGCCTGAAGTAGCTATCATAACAGAATGCAAGCAACTGATGATGGAATTTGCGTCAGTTTCTGTTAAGCATTGCTTTAGAGAAGCTAACCAAGTTGTGGATGAACTTGCTAAGAACTCTTTCAGGAATAGGGCTTCTGGGTTTTGGGATGTGATCCCTGACTTTATTTCCAACCTCATTGTAAACGACATGTCTATTGTTTAAGGAATAAAGTCTTATTTGTGGTCCAAAAAAACTCCCGCGGCAGATCAATAGATTTGCTTCATTGCCGGTGTATGGGCTTTATTGAAAGAGCCAAGATATTGGGTGTTTGGTGGGCTACTACTCTACTGGACCATGGGCCGCATCACATATAGGGGCAAGAAATTTTTCCCAGACCCCGGGCCGTGGCCCTGGTTGCCTAGGGCCCAGCTCCACCCTATGTTCAAGGGATGGACCATATCATTACAATTGACTATTGAAATAGAACATCATTACAATTTACAACACTAATATGAAAGGACTACGGGTTCAAAAGAGGAAGAATGTAAACTTAAATTATGATAATATCATTTGGGGATAGAAGCCTGTAGGTGTGTATGATAAGTTGTCCAAAATATCATGGGAATCCATGAAGGCATGCACTTTCGGTCCGTAGGTTTTAACTAAGACTTGTAGCATGTTAATGCATCACTCTGCCTGCTAGTATCCCTCACTTGTCACTGTTGTAGAACTGAACCTTAAGGGCAAGGTAGGCTATGCATTTATACTTCAACACCTCCCCTCACGTGTGGCTCCCTCATACCTAACATGGACTGAGTGGGCTGCAATTTTTATGATGCCATGTAAAAACTGCACGCACCAGTCAGTTCACTCAAAAGCTCAAGCTGATATGGAAAGGTATGCTATGCATTTATACTTCAACAACTCCAAACATGTTTTGCACTGAAATCTTGTAGCTTGAAATTTGTATCGACCTGTGACTTGCGGCTGGGAAGATTTCCGACTGATATTTACACATTCTTCTATAGTTAATGGGAAAGACACTTTTAAAATGATTAATCATGCTACATTCTGAGATACCCCATCTATTCTAATCATGTCACAACAGTATTAACATTACTGAAGCTGTTCTTATCAGTTCAAACTCCATTCCCAAAATTGTTCTCCTTGCTATGACGATCTCCTTTTCTTCACTCATCCAGCCATGTAAAAGCTTAGAAATTAACATCTAAACTCTTTGTATTACAAAGAACTTAGTGTGTCCTGATTGCGCGAGACGATGGCCTGTCGCAGTGAACCGGTGGCGCACTGATGCTTGGACCCTAGCGCGCCATATGGTTCCCAGCAGAAGTAGCAGCAGCCCTGGATTTTGTTATTTTAGAGCAATGAGCTTATATCATCGAATCAGTGTGGTCACAGTCATGTTAGATAAAAGGGGCCAGTCTTTCCGGGATCAGTTTGGGGAGCAATGTTTGCAGTAATAAGAGCCGCCAAATTTGCACCTCTATTTACATGAATAGAAAAGAACCCAGAAATGGGACGCCCCTAGCTAATACTCCTCATCCATTTGCTGGAGAATAGGCATAATACTTGATCTATCCTTCGGTGTTGAGTTCCAAGATGACATGACTCATATTCAGAGTTTCAGACACACGGGAAGGTCCAAGGCACCATGGCTAGCCAAAGCTTCAGGGGTCAAAGTAACGAGGATCCGGAGGCTTCCAACGGGAGGAGGAACAGTAATGCAGGTTTCAGTTTTATTGCTGTGGACCTTTGGTGATTTGGGAGGCAATCAAGGTATCTGTCACTGCCACTACACGATCTTCGTTCACCTGATTTTTTTTTTTCCATGTGATTCAAAATACAACTGAAACAGAAAACAAAAGTAGAACATAACAGTAAAAATAGGAAAGCCTGAATTTACACGTCTTAAATCCTCCACTTCCTCTCTCGATGCAGTCTCCAAGAATGATATCAACAACAGAAACTCGACTCCGTTAGTTAGCAAGATTATGTTCAGATGCAACGTCTAGTACATTACCACACCCCTCCTAAAGAGAGATAATATAGTCTGTGTCATCTTCTGCCTCAAGATCCAAAATCTACATAAACCAAGCCATGCAGGTTGTCCAAGTAGTGACTCTCACAATTATACGGGCTTAACGGATCAGTACGGTCTAAGAGCTGGAAATGATCTTTTATTCGTTTCAGCTCAGGAAACTTGGTATGAAAAATGAAACAATCTACCTAGAAAGGGAACAGAGAGGACTATCTATGAATTTTTATCTATTTCTTCTGCATTCCCGTATGAACAGTTTCTTTCTATTTGTGTGCATGTACCAGCCACTCCTCCTGTTCTCTCCTGTGCAATATGTACAGTATCTACTATATCAAAATATTTTACTAGAGGAAAGATGCGCTCAAAATAGAAAATTAAATGTCCGGTTTGTCTACAGGTTGACTGGAGAAAAAGATAAGATGCTGTAGTATATAGGCTTCCATAATCAAGCATCGTCTTTTACCCTTATTGTGTTCACTATTTTCATAGCCTGAAAAGTGCTTCATATACAGTGTTGCAAGTGCAGGGGCAAAGGAAATTATATGAAGAAGCTAATCAAAAGAAGTCTCTTCTTCTACACAAACCACCAAATTCTGGTCTTGAAAACAACATCCACCTCAATGTTCATACACTGATAAGTTGCGGTTCCTAGATATAATTATTTAAGGATAAAATAGGTGCTACAATAATTAGGCTACATCCTCGCCATAGCTGACTTGACCGCGTTCAAGATTCTGAAGTAGTGGTAGAACAACGCAGATTGCTCGCCCTCCAAGCCATCACGGTTGTATCTGTTGCACCCGGCAAGATTGTTACATGGGCTGCCCCCAATCACCAAGTCGAAGCCGCCAAATCTACTAACAAATGATAAAATTCTATCATCAGTAAGAGATTTCACATCATCAATCTCAATGAGCGTGCCTGTCTGAGTCTGATCCCACCAACCCTTAAAAATCCTCTTATTAGCTTTTCTTATCTCTACAGAGACCACTGCCTTCATGTGGATGCCCAGCCTGTGCAAAGCTACCTCTCCTCCTCCAATACCGGTGAATAAAGACAACACATTAACACCATTGGGAAACATGACCTTCAAAACTGACAAGTGGTAAGCAACTGTATCAACTTGAAATGTGTTGCCGAGAGACTTGTATCTCTCCGTGATGCCGAGTCCCCTTGTGTGATCCTTTGGGAAACCGAGTAGATATTCCATCTCTTCAGGCTCCAATGGAGCAACCTTGTTCTTTCCAATCCAGACAAGATTCCCTTTTCTACACTCATTCATGACATATTTTTGAACACTTCGAGCCGGTGGATTGTCTGAGCTTGCAAGAGCACGCCCGATCCGTTCTGTCAGCTTCGCACTTGCGACATTTGTTCGCAAGCAATTGAGTTGTGTTCTCAGGTCCCATGAAGGCCACCACTTCTTGTAATGAGGGAATGCCTCAAATATGGTCTTTGGAGGCATAGGAAGAAGAGGTGATCTATTCTCAATTGGCAAATTATGGATGTAGCCTCTTTTCCTTGCGGTTGCACACAAATGCTTAGAATCCACAAACTCAGGTTGAATGTCATAAAGAAATCTTGAAATGGTCGCCCATACGCCTTTGGGAGCTTGGGCCACATTTTCATAGTAGAAAAAGGGTGGTCCACTATCTTGTTTAGGAAGAATTCTGGTAACTGATGGTTGCAAATAACCTGGCAAATTAAACCCAACCATTGGATTTGGGAGAGGCATTGGTTCATCATGGCTACCATCCAAGGAGGGTTGATTTCCATGTGCTCTACCTTCATACCGGTTCCTCTTTTTCTTGCTCTCTTCCATCAATCTTGCTTTCTTTCTCCCTCCAAATGAATCGAAGCACCGATCTGTGACCTGCCAAATTTACAGATATTGTAGTGTCGTTACATCAAATTAGAAGAGCGTAAGTGTTTCCATATACAAATGACAGCAAACCAATAGGTACCTGATGGTCAGATGAGTTTCTGGAATGACTATCTTCTATAATTCGTGATGCACTTATAGAATCAACTAATTCCCATAGATCAACATCCACACCTAGGAAATTTAAACACAAATATATAGCATACAATGCCTTTCTTGGAAAAATGACCGTCAAGGCAACAGTTTCAAAAAGAATCATACCACATCTTGTAATAGCCATATTTGCTTCATCTTCAGAAAAGCCCATGTCTACTAATGATTTGATCTTCTCATCCTTCTCTGACATCTCCCGTAGAAACTACACAAAAGTACAACAAAGAACTAAGATTAGAAAACACATGCTATATTTTACTGACTTGTTAATGCCAAAAAGTGACTGCAATAGGGAAATAGGATTACATAGAGACACATATAGGGATAGAGAAAAGAAGGGGGCCTGACTCTAATGAGTGATCAAGAAATGAATACCCCAGACTACCTAAGAAACAAGAAATAGAAAACTAGCTGAGAACTAAATCAATGAAATAATTTAGGACTCAACTTCTTATTCTCTAATACTATTTGAGAATGACTTCATAATGAGAGTTAATTACTATATGCACTAACAAATGCTTCCCAATTTATGCTTGAAACAACTACCTACAGTACTAGTTGTGTTGGACTGGAATAAAGTGAAGGTGCATGTCTATGTTGTTTCATATAATGGCACTCTGTGCAGGATGCATAATAGTGGTGAAACACATTCATCTGGTTTCTTCATGTTGCTTTCACAATAGAAAGATAAAAACCGATGGATAATGAGGCAAATGCATGTGTACTTCCGGAGGACATTGCGATATTCCCATCCACCCTATTTCAGGTTCATCACCTGCTAGCAATAAAGAAATATCTTTTTGCTGAGCAGGTGTAAATGTGCAAAAGAAAATAAACACTCTCTACCATTTTTTAGGCATTACATATATCTAGCCACGAATAGGAGTGAACAATAGGATATTCTCTTTGCAAAGTTTATTTGCATAACTAATAGGAAATTCAGCTATCACATCATATATGCATTTCCCACTCTTCTTGAGGCTATTTATGGAGGGAAGTTTGATGCTACTAATGTGATATGTAATAAATGTTTCTAGTATTATGTTCATTTTTTGTAACTGAAAGTCAAAATAAGAATCTTGAACAATGTGGTTTAGTTCTTTAAGACCTTGTTCTTACTAAACTACATGCTAGTTTCCAAGCCGCCTTAGATTCTATGGAAATGTGATGTGTTGGGTCGCAGAACAAACTCTACTCCAGGGAATGATAGAATTATTTAGGTCCAACTATAATCTTGCTTGGCATGGTAGAATTATTTAGGTCCAAATATATTCTTGCTTCTTTCTTTAGAACTCGGTCTTCAAGCTTAGCTTCTATTTCTGCTAAACTCTTTTTAGCTAAGTCCTATTGTATACTATATCATGGACTAGAAAATAAATCAAAGAGAACAAGTGATGCATAATTTTGGGATTTCTGCAGGTTAAAGTTCTTGTAGTATGTGTAAATCATTTCTTGGTTACAAATTACAACACATGTAAGAGTATTTGCTTGTAGCATCATAACTCCATAAATCATATGTCTTGTAACTAATATTCAAATGTATAGGAACTAATGAGAAAGGAGTGGTCCCTAACAGAAATAAATGTTCTAATTCATCAAAATGACAAACAAGCAACCCAATAATACATTTAGTTTCTGCTCCTTTTAGTTCGTTTGATTACTTTGCGGGAGACATTGTCCTAATGGTATTCAAGCTTACTTCCTATGATCAATCTTACACGATAAAACTTAAACATGATAATAATTCTATGTAAAAAATGGGTGCTCAAACTTCACAATGCAATTATACACCAATGAAACACTAGAAGCAAAACAAACAATGCTAAAACAATACATACGGGGGTGCATAAAGTAAGCATGTCAAAGATTTCACATTTATCAACATACATATGGTTAAAGAATTCTCAACTACTAAACCAGAGAAAAGGAATTATCGACCTCATCACTAGAACCATTAGAGTCGGTCTCTGTATCACTAGCATCGTCATCGCCATCCAAATTCTCAAAATCAAGATCATCATCATCTTCAAGTGCCTGCATTTGGCATCACCGATCCTAACATTTGATCCTTGCTACCATGAAGCAAGAGCATCATGTGATAAAGTCAGTAATAACGCACAAAGGCAAATACCTTATATGTGAGAAGTAGCTCGAGCAATGCATTTCCGTCACTATGCCCTGAAAGCAAAATCAAAAGCCTTGGTTAGACACAAGGTGCAAACATAACAAGACAAATGAAATGAAATGAATCAGTTTTTTTAGTATTACCAATCTCCTTGATGCCCTTCACAACCATCTTTTTTGGGAAACCCATTCCCACATATGCCTTGACTAAATAAATAGATGATGTTTCCTCATTGGCCCACCGATTAGAACCCTTTAGATAGTTGCATAAAAATATATAACACTAATAAAAACAAGTCATTGCTAGTTCTTGTAATTGAGTGCACAACTATTTACTACCTCACACACAAGTGATGGGCCTGGAGCATCTATATTCCTCAATGCCGGAGCCCATGAGGGTTCAGCCTCACCATAAATTTTCCACTTAAACTTATCACTATCATCGCTATCGCTTGTCCATCCCTGTGAGAAGAATTAAGCACACCTCAATGAATAATTAAAGAAAACCAAGAAAAAAGCAATTGAGGAGAAGAACAATAATTCTATCCTGCACGGTCATAACAACAAGATATCACAATTGGCATCTCTAGCATGAAATTAGTATAGCCATTAAATTTTAGTGTGTAGAACACTTCAAAAAGCTAGAAGGAAAGACCTAACTTTTTAGTGAACAAACTCCCATCGGCACTGTCACAACATGGCCATAAGATAATGCCCAAAAAATATACATGAGTACAATTATAAGTTGTTTAATTTCAAGTAACGGGGATTCCTATTGAACTGAAGTGTGCTAGTTTTCAGATTATAATAGTTCACTAGACAGTTGAATCGGCTATACGTAATGGGGCTATTTTATGGAAAGAGAGTGATCAGGTTGGTAAATCTAAAAAGTTGATTGCATTGAGCAGGTTTGTCCATTATCAACTTGATGATGCTTGTATCAAATGTATTAAAAATGGTAATATGAAGTCCAAATCAATAGCTCAAATTCATGAGGTGGAGTGCGAGAGAAGTAAGAGTTTTGGACCATATAGGTGGATCACTGTAACATAAACTAACAGCATAGACTTATTGAAGAGTATCAACATGCTAATTGAATTGTTTGGTCAGCGGAGTGCCAATGTTTCATCATGCAGAACATAAAAAAATCGAATCCATTATATGCTAAAAGTACATGACAAGTTAACAAGAGAGAACAAAGCCATTCCCAAAGAAACCAAAACATTTGGCCATTAATCTAGTGGATGATCTTTCAGTCAACAAAGCATAACCGTAAGATCATTGTAACTGCACCTAATTTGACTATGGGCCATATTATTTGACTCACTTACATAATTGGACATGACAATCGCAAACTTGTTCTCTTTCCTTTTTATATTTCCCCATGCAGAGCACTTACATATCATGTGGACATGTTTTTGTTCTTTGTACTTCCACACTTTAGCAACTCAAACATTAGCATAGGACATCCTACTACACATGCATGTTTGGCCCTCCATTGTATTTGCTATTGTGTGCGAGCAAAAATGCGATGCTACCTAAAAAGAACTATTACACACTTTCTCGATATGTTACCGACCACAGATGGGAACATGATAACAAAGTCACATGACTTATTCATGTACACATGATGCAATCTCCATTGAAGTAGAGTATGAAGTAGAAGAAAACCTCATACCCGAGGTTCATATACATGTGTAGGATCAACAAGCTTCAGTATCCACAAGATGCAACATGTGCAGGTGCCATTATGGTCGGCGTCATTGGTAAGATGTGTCTAAGATGACGAACATGCATGGCAACTAATTATGTGAAGTCTAGCTTGCTGGCCAATTCCACGAGCCATATGGAGGAAAGAATACAAACAATTAATGTCAGAAAGAGAGAGAAAAGTATACTATTTGGTGTTTGACTTGTCTTGAGTGCGTTCATGCCACTTGCTACATCGGTGTGTTACCCTCGATAGTGATGTAACCCATGCCATGTAGCCATGTGCGGTACATGAGGATGCTATGGAACTCGGCTGTTTAGAGTGAGTGGAGCTGAAAAGTCCTATCCTACCCGCACAACAATAGCCGAATGTTCTCTTGGCTCGACAAACATGTTTGTTTGGTCTTGAGTCGTTATAGCTAGCAACTTCCTGCATTTTATGTTTCTCTTGGTAGCAACATAATTAATGCCGCATAGCTATAGGAGGTACATGAGTGTGCTTTGGAAACTAGCTGTCAAGAGCATGTACAAATGAAATGCCCCCTCTTGTCCAGTGTGCGGATTTTTGAGTGGTCTCTTGGCCAGGGTATTAGGATGATGTGATGTTTAGTGTTGAAAGCGAACTATTTCCCCTAACAACTTTAGGAGGGTAGCCTGAAGATGGTCGACCCTTGAGCAAGAAAGTTGAACCATTAGAAAGCTACAAATTTGATATCAATCACAGAATTTACGTCAAATTGAGAAGGCGAGAGGGAAACATAATATGTAGCATTCCACATGTAAAAAATCAAGCAAGTAAGAGCCGAAACAACAATAGTGCCATGCCAGCTCTATCGAAGAATATGTTAAATAAGAGGACGGCTCAAGCACAATTCATACCCACCAACGCAGCATGCATTCCAGGAACAATTGGTGGAAGCAAAGAGGCTATTATTCGACATTTTCAATGTCAACAGAGAAAAAAAATTACATCATGTTAGTTTGATTTTTACTCAGTTCATCGGTATGTATTACTTTTAATATGTGCTAAAAAGAGAGACTAACTCTTAGAAATATTATAAATCATCCTTAGAATAAGCAATTTTACATGAAATCGAGCGAGTGAGAGGGAAACAAAAAGGCATTCTCGTAATTCCAAGTCCAGTACATGAGAGCCGAGGTGACTAGCAACATTGTCATGCTTCCTCTAATTAAGCACATTTGACCAGGAAAGATGACAATGACTGCGTAAGACCATGACCCAAATCGGCATGTACCCACCATGAATGTTGATTCCAAAATAAAAATGCAAATCCAACCTACATGGGACGACCATGCTTATAGCCTACCATATGCCATCTGCACGTTAGTTGGTTGTACCTGAAAATGGCGGTGTTTACGCGACATTCCCTTCTTCAAGGCATTAACTGAAGTTTGCTCAGACTTGATCTTTGGGGTGAGAACCCTGGACCTGGCCTTCAGTGATTGGATCTAACAATGTCGACATGAGGTGTAGTTCCCTTTGTAGAGGCACCATAGCTGAAGAACCTCTCTTCAATTCCTATGGTGCCAGAGGTGGCAGTTGGTGTTGTTGCATGTTGATGCTTGCTACCGTCACTTTGACATGACTTTTTGAAGTCATGCTTTTCTTTCCTCTTTTTATATTTTTAACAATTTGTGTCTGTAGATCATCGGTCTCTTGACTAGCTATGTCTTTATATCAATTTTTTACCTGACTAGCTAACATGACATGCTGACTAGATGGTCAACGCGGCCAAACCCATCTGACCCATCGGAAACTAGCACCTGGCCGAGGGCAGGGTTTGATCCTGAACGGTTTGGGAAGTTGGGGGTTGAATCTTTGTCGGTTTTACAGCTGGGGGTTGAATCTTAGACAAACCAAAGAGTTTAGGGATGAAAGTGGACTTCTCACTTCTGATCTTATTTGGTGTGATCCTGATGCATGCTCAACATGAGAAAATGCGAACAAGGGCAAATAATCTCTTTGGCATCCCACGATATGGCAAACAGATTGAAGAATCTCTTTTCTTAGTTGGATCTTTAAAAGAATTGTTCCAAGCCTTTATAGTTGCAGAAAGAGATTCAAGGAGGAGCTCAAGTGGTTGGTTCACAGAGCAAAGAGGAAAGCATACCACAACATGGAGGGCTGGGTTCAGGCCTTTGCCTAACCCCTGTATTTTATTTCCTTGTTGTTTCTGTTGTATCGTTAGTTCGTTCTTTTATTCTTTTCTTTTCTTTTGGCTTGTTAGGTTTTCTCCTTCTTTTGTATAGCCTTTTTTCTTATTTTGAGACCTTTGTATTATGTTTACAAAAATCAATAAAAAAACGCAGCGGAGTCCTGCTGTTTCTCTCAAAAAAAAATCTCTTTTCTTAGAGAAACATTTTGAAGAGTTAACCAGACAGCCAACGCAAGTGAGAAATATCACATAATATTCTTCCTTTTTCATCTGAAAGGTTTTTTTTTTATTCTATTTCACTATTTCATTCCATCTAGATCTAAGAAAGAACCCAATGCACTGAAATTCCACTAATAACTAATATACAAAAAAGAAGAAAGTCCGGTGGAAACCCCAATGCTCAACGCCCCCAAACTCCACGCCGCCAAGAAATGACCCACCAAGAACGCAGAATTCTTGAGGAGATCAAGCGTCGGTTGATATCCGACGAAGACTGCCCGCCGGAGTAGTGGCCGACAATGACGTGGATCCGGCTGGGGTTCATAGCCGATATAATTGAAGAACTGTGAGGGCAGTACTAGGGACATGCTGAGGCAGCATAGGGGTTCTTGGCCCGCAATCTTTACAACAGCTAAGAAGGTGTTGACACAACGGAGGATGATGACGGCAGATTCAAGTACACACTGGAGGAGCTGCTCGGCGACGACGAAGAAATGGACGCTTCATGCATTGCACCAGCGCCGGCGCCGATCTCGCGTGAGGGCCCATTCTTTTTTTCGAGAATTGTGAGGGCCTATTCTATACGTGTGTGACGAAGAAGTGCAAGGTTTGCATCTAGAAGATGATGCAGGATCTGATTCTAGTGTCTGGGACAACGGCACAAAGCAATGACGAAGGGGTCTCTGTTGAAGATACCACCAAAAACCCATATGAAAAACTGAATCGATCACACACAGACATACAAGCCAACAATGACAAACAATGATGAGAGGCTCCTCCGCATCTGAATGGAGGTTGTACGAGAGCTTCTTAGTAATACTTCAATGCCATAATAATTTCTGTAGGAAAATCACTGGACAAGAGGAAGGAGATCGAGGGAAAGCATACCGCCATTCTTGGCGCAGAGACCCTCTGCTTGATCTCCCCGACGCACTAAAGGGAAGGCGCAATCTTATGTGTCCTTGCGCGGTTGAAGTGAAGACAAGACGGGTTACACAACCTCTCAATGGGCAAGTGTGGGTCTAAGGGCCAAGCTGTAGGAAAGTATATAAGTGCAATGTCAATAATTGTGCTAGCTTAGGCATAGCTGTCGAGCTTGACAAGTATGACAAGTCTTTACATCCAAATTTGGATATAAATCAGTGCTTTTATAGTAGACCAAAATCGATATATTTGATATGGAATCCGATTTAATATATAACAAAATTAAGAGCATATTAGTTAATGTAAAATTACTACTATCCTGTTTAATGTAAAATTAAGAGCATCGATGCAGATGCCCCCCCCCCCACCCCACCTCTATTGATCTTGCATGGGCCGACCCATTTACCTTTTTCTGTTAAATTTTCAAAAATGGGTGCAGGTGAGGGATTTGCACTCGAGATTTTTCTTTCCGAAAGGGCCCAACTGACCACTACAACATATGAACGCTCGTGCCCACTTACGTTGTTTTGTCCGTTTTTTGTTTCTTCAGTTCACAGAACCCGCTGGTTTTGGGAAGCTTCCTATATGGTTTTTTCTGTGTTATTTGTTTTTTTTCATTTCTACTTCTTTCCCTTTTTTCCTTTCTATTCTAATATTTTCCTTATACATTTCTTTTTTTCTTTATTCTTTTTCTATGCTTTTTCTCAAAATGCATGAACTTTTTTCAATATCGATGACGTTTTTTCAAATTTGAAAACATTTTTTCAGAATCAAGAATCTTTTTAAAATTTGATGAACTTTTTAAAACTATTATTGTACATCTTTGAAAATTAATGAATGTTTTCCAATTTTGCGATTATTTTCGAAATTATGAACTTTTAAAAAAAATTGACGAACTTTTTTCAAGTTTAAGAACATTTTCGCTCAAAATCGATGATTTTTTTCAATTTGATGAACTTTTTCAAATTAGTTAATATATTTTTCAAAATCGATGATGTATTTTCAAATTTGAGAACATTTTTTTAAGAATTGAAAATCCTTTTAAAATTTGATAAACTTTTTTTCAACTTGAAAGAACCTTTTGCAAATATGATGAACTTTTTAGACCATTATTGTACATCTTTGAATATTGATGAATGTTTTCCAATTTTGTGATTCCTTTAAAATTATGGACTTTTTAAAAATTTATGAACTTTTTAAAGTTTAAGAACATTTTCTTTTAAAATCGATGAACTTTTTTTCAATTTGATGAACTTTTACAAATTAGTGAATATATTTTTCAAAATTGATGAATTTTTTTCTAATTTGAGAACATTTTTCAAAATTTATATTTTTTAAAAATTAGATGAACTTTTTTTCAAATTGAAAGAACTTTTTTGCAAACATGATGAACTTTTTTAGACTATTATTTTACATTTTGAAAATTGAGGAATGTTTTCCAATTTTTTTTTAAAAAAAAATTACGAACTTTTTAAAAACAATTGATGAACTTTTTGCAAGTATATGAACATTTTTTCTTTCAGAATTGATGAACTGTTTTCAAATTAGTGAATATATTTTTCAAAATCAATGTACTTTTTGCGAAATTCATGGACTGTTTTTAGAATTGCCATATTTTTTCAAAATTTGTGAATCTTTTTTATTTTTGCGACCTTTCTTTTCTAATCCCTGAACCTATTTGAATGCACGATTTTTTAATATTTTTTCATTTTTTTCAAAAGTCAATGGTTTACTGGTGAACTGGTGAACTATCAATCAGTTAACCATCGCTCGACGAAGCGACTTCGTCCTGAACGACCAGTGGGCCTTCGGGTGAGCACCACGGAGCATATCAAGCGCTAAATGCATTGTATAGGACCACCCAAGACGTAGCCCTAGCAAGGTTTGAGTGGTCGGAAATCACTAATTAATGGATACATGTATTGTGTCACTTGTCGTAACCTGAGAGTTTTCCTTTTTTTTCGTATATTTGTTTATTCAAAAATATTTTACATCTTAAACCCTGTGTACAAATCATGAACCGTTTCCACCTTAGATTTCTCGTGTTGAGATCTTCGAAACTAGATCCCATGTTAATAGGTTTCGATTAACTTTTTTATGAAAAATAGGGAAAATCAGAACAAAAAACCGAGCAGGAACCACGATTTTCCCCACATTCTTTTCCATTTTAGAAAGATGCCTACTGCAAAAACAATCCGTGGCTTCGTGCGAAATAAATATGTACCTCTTGCGAAAGAAAAAAAACGTATTTTCCCCTTTCATGAGGCATAATTGTGCTTCTCACGGAAGCAAATTTGTGTCTCCACGCGAAGTAAATATGTGCCTCTTGTTAAAGAAAAACGTATTTTTCCCTTTCCGAATGACACAACTATGCCTCTTGCGAAAGTAAACATGTACCTCCGTGATGAGCAACTTTATGCCTCCGGAAGGAAAAGACATGCTTTTTTCTCTTTCCTCCCACGGATGAAAAGAACGTTCTTTTCCTTTTTCTTTTTCTTGCAGGTGTTTTTTTTTGTTTTTTGAGTGTGCCTGACGCGAAAGCAAAAATGTGTCTCCATGATAAGCAAATCTGTGCCACTCACGAAAGGAAAAACTTGTTTTTGGTGATTTTTTATAATTCCATTTTCCCCTAAACCTAGGAAAAACCGGGCAAAAACCAAAAGGCCGAGAAACCCCATCTAAAACCCGAAAATACATACAGAAAAACAAAATCTCGAGAGAGCGCCCAGCACGCAACACGTGGCAGTGGCTGAGAGCGTGACCGACCAATGTGATCCTTGGATATTTTGAAGTTCCTTTTTTCCTTTTTCTTTTGGAAACTGATTATGTACATCCGGATGTAGGTTAGTTTCCATCTCGTATACTCTGTACGTCTCGTACCCAGCCGCCGCCTCCAACGTAGCCAGCCGCCGCCTCCCCAAAACTAGGGTTCTTTGCCTCCCACCGGCGCCGGCGCCGGTCCGTCCCGTCTCCGGTGGCCTTAGGGCCATGGAGGCGGAGTGGATCTCGGCCCTTGCCGGTGGGAGGGCTCCGCTTTCATATCTTTTTTGAACTTTGTTAGGGTTTGTGTCCAGTCGGGAAGGCGAGACGGCGGCGGCTCCTCAAGATGGAATAAAGGTCTCCCCGTCTAGTCCCCGTTCCGGTGATGTGTCTAGCATCATCGGTGGGCGTGTGGAGGTGTGTCTCCGGCGGATCTGTCTTTGGTGGATTTGCTCGGATCTGTTCGTCGTTCGTCTTCGTTCGTGTGTCTTGAGTTGGATCCTTTTGATCTACATCTTCATCTGCGGCGGTTGCTGTTGTTCGTGCGTTGGTTCCATGGGGCCTTAGCACGACGACTTCCGATCGTCTACTACAACAATGTTTGCGGCTCTGTCGATGGAGGGCACGATAGCGGGCGCCGGCCGCTTTCGCTTGTAGTCGCCGCTAGGTGGTCTAGGTTCGGATGTAATTTTTATTATTTCTAGTGTCTGTTGTACTACCATGATTGAAGATGAATAGACTGAAAGTTTTTCGAAAAAAAAATGTACATCCGGATGTAGACAACCAACGCATCAGCCTCCTATGCGTGAGACGCGTGTCCATTAGGGCACACGCACCGCTTATCCTCTTCCTCGTTATCCTGATGAAACACTTTCCAGCCGCACGTCTCGAGCACAACACCCGCCCTTCTCGTCTCTCTCTCTCTCCCCCTCTGAATCTTATGGATCTCACCACCGGACATTTTCTACGCCACCATGGTTGAGGGCGGCGACTGCTTCCGGTGACGGGTGCTGTAGGGCTAGGCGCTACACGTGTGAGCTGCTGCAACAAAGGACGGTGCCGGTGCCGCGAGATAGTGATGCAGGTGGTGCGGGATGTCGATGACCACAACTCAAAAAGTGTGCTGTGACGGCGTCGAACAACCACGGCGATGTTGCGTTAACATCGAACGACTGTGTCCATGTTGCAAAGCGCGTGCCAATGGCCGCGGCCGCCGGAGTCGAACAACCACGCCGCTTGCCATGGTGATGCTGCGACAGCGTCAACGACCATGACGGGGCAGCGCTGGAAGCATCGGATGCTACGAGGACGCTCGCGGACCGGAGCACCGGTGCTACGAGGCTGCTCGCCGGAAGCATCGATGCTGCGAGGTCGCTCGCCGATCGAAGCACCGGTGCTGCATGGCTTCTCGCCGGAAGCATCAGATGCTGGGAGGTCGCTCGCCGCGGGAGCATCGGCGCTGCGAGGCCGCTCGTCAGGAAGCATCGGGATGACATGAGGTCGGCTGCTGCGACGAGGGCTGCAGCAACGGTGGCTAGCGGGCGAGCCGGCTGCTGTGACGAGGTCTCAAGGCAGTGGTGAACAACGACGTACGAAGCCGGCTGCAGAAAGCGGTGTTGGTCGGTGGCTGTCTGCAGCAACGTCTGTTGCTGCAGACGAGAAGGTGGTCGGACGGCGAGCTGGCTGCTACGGTGGCTGCTTCAGCAACGCCGGTTGCTGCGATGGTCGTGGTCGTCGGCGTCGGCGAGCCGGCTACAACGCCCAAGCGCGGGGGTAGAGAAGGAACGAGGGAGCGCGTGAGATGGAAGACGAGTTTTGGCGATGACAAAGTGATGGAAAAGCAACGTTGACTCATCCGACGGCTATAAGGAGGCGTATCGGACGGCAGTGGACCTGGCTGATCTTTTTCTCCCTGCATACGGATGGTGCCTAGCGCTGGCCTTGAGATCTCCGCTGGCCTTTACTTTTTCTTTGGAAGCCTTTTCAAAATTCTATGGCAGGGCCTCGCGCAAGGGGTCTTGGTTTGTCTATTGGGCCTTGCAAGTGTGGGCCGATAATACTGGCCCAGGCCATTTCCGCTTGCGTGTACTCCCACTCGTCCTAAAAAAAACCACCATCCTCCTTTCCCTTCCGAGAGAGAGAGGGAGAGAACAGAGAAAGAATGGCGTCGCGATTGCTGACCAGATCCAAAGCCCTAGCGCTCGCCGCCGCCCGCGCCGACGCGGCCGCGCCGTCACCGCTCGCCGCCGCCTGGGGGGCCCGCGCGCTCTCCACCCTCCCCCGCGATCCGGCGGCCGCATCCCCCGCCCCGTCGCCGCGGCAACCGGCGGCGGTCTCGCCGCTCGGCCTCTCCAAGGTCCGCCCCTCCCTCACCCCCTCTCCCTGTCTAGTAGCTTACGCCGACTGGACTGTCTGTTTGTCGCTCCGGCTATGGGGCTGTAAGCGCGATGCGCCGCTCGTTCGTGCTCGATCCGATCGTTTTGTGCGATTGCCTGATTCCGTTCCGCGAGGGCTGGATTTCTGTGTTCTGTCAGGTGGTTGTGTTGTACTTAGACTACTAGCTTGTATAGCCCTAAGCCATGGAGTGATTTTGTATCTAGGAATTCCAGTTATGCTTGTATGATCTGTAGCATCTCTAGTTCGGTCTATTGTGTCCTGGACAGTGATGGGAAAATGAAGGAAGTATTTTGTAGTCAGTAATTTCGGCTGTGCGTTCCTGCCTCATCAAGCTTATGTTGTGGGTTAGGTTTGTGGCGTAAGGTGAACCTACCTCTTTGCCTTTGTGCTGGCTGACTGCATCTCCAAAGCCATCTGAGTTTGAGAACGAAAACTGAACAAAACTGTAAATTGGGTTGATAAACAGTTGGTTGTGAGATTGGCGTTCATTGTGGCGCAGTAGTGATTACACATGACATTGAGTTAGGGATGTAGTCATGTAGGCAGCGAATCTTAAAGTGTTATTTTTACTTTACATAAACCGAAAAGGGTATCCGTTCATACTTTTGGTTTGTTTTGCGAATCTGCTTCACTTAAATTTCAGCCTGAGCTAGTAGTTGACTAAAGGATTGCTGAGTACATTTGGAGATATCATATCACTATGCTAATGTGTTTCAACAGGGGAGATTCCTGCTAATAGTATATAACTGCTGATTATACGCAAACAGGATATTTCGTTGTTTGAGTCATTACTCTTGATTGGTGTCATCTGTTTTTGCGATTATTATATTTTTCTATTGCAAATGAAAAAGATAGAACTATCTATGATTACTTGGCACATATGTAGTCTTCTATAGTTTTTTATGCACTCTGTACTGCCAGCATTGGATAGGACGTACTTGGTGTTAAATTCATTGATGTTGCTTTACACAAGTTTCATATGCATTGGTCAATAGTAGTTGTTCCCTGGTTCATGGAGAACTGAAATACTAAAAAGCACGGATACGGGGACACGGACACGGCGACACGCATACGGGGACACGGGATACGGCATTTTCTAAAAACAGCCCATCGCGGACACGGCAAGTATATATAAAAATAAAAATAAATATGACATGTAATATAGAGTTAGAGACAACAAAAAGAAAGAGATACTGCCCCATTTGTTGTCTGGTTGCCTCCTATTTCAATTTTCAAGTGCTTGATTGATCCAGACCACATCCATGGCATTGCAACTTGTTTCTTGCAGCTCACACCACTAAAACTCTCAACTCCATCTCCTTTGGTTGTGTGTGAACACCAAATCAGCAGCTCGAGCAGGAGTAAGCTTGTTTCTTGCAGCACTATGGATGAACACCAAATCAGCAGCCCAGAGAGGGTATTTCGGATCCACCGCACCAGGTCCAGTAGCCTGTCCTCCCTCACTCTCACCCACTGATGATTGGCTACCAGCAGTGGCGCCGCTCCCAGATGCAATGTTCCCTAACATGAAGCACCAAACAATAGCATTCAATCAAGTGAATCAACATCAGCAATAAGCGAGCAGCAGCACATGAATAACAAGGACAGCAGCTAGCGAGCAGCAACATCAAGGGCATGAATCACCAAGCATTCAATCAACAACAACAGCAGGAATAAGCAAGCAAGCAGCAGCAGAAGCACATGAACAACATAGGGAAGCACTTGGCGAGCAGCAACTGCAAGGGCATGGCTAACAGGGGAAGCAAGCAGCAGTAGGCCAGCAGCTCAACAATAGATCGAGGCAAATAGATGAAAGAGGCCTAGGTTACCTGCTCCAGCTTGGTTGCCGTTGGGAGGAGATGCTGCTACACTTGGGGTTGGGGGTAGCGGTGGTCAGATCCAGGCGCCGGCGGCGACTCCATACTGCGGCGGCGGCAGCGCAGCGAGTCCAGAGGTGGGGCGGCTGCGAGTCCAGGAGATGGGAAAGGGAAACCCTATTTTGTGGCGTGAAACTGGTCGAGGAGGTCTCCTTTTGTGCGCCCCTGGATGAGTCCTGCAAAAAGAGGTTGGGCCGAAACATTGTTGGGCCTCCCGAGTCCCCGACGTGTCCCCAACGTGTCCCAGCCGTGTCGGAGCGTTTTTTTCTTTTTTTTAATTCGTAATACGGGTAATACGGGGGGACACGCGATTTCAGCCGTGTCCAGCCGTGTCGCCGTGTCCAGCCGTGTCAGCACGGGGATTCGGCAACATTGGCCGTGTCCATGCTTTTTAGCTGAAATATTAAGGAGGAACTAGACTTTGTCATACTGTACTGCAGTTCTACTTTTGCTTTTCACAGGGAGAGTAGGATTCTAGATGCATGGTTTGTGAGTCTGCTCTATCTAGTTATATGTATCTTACTGATGAGTGACTAAAATACCAATAGTGCATTTGGTTTGCCTGACTGATCAGTCATCATTGATATCTAGCAGGTACTGTTTTGGGAGTCTTCTCTATTTAGTTATTTATGTATCGCACTAATGAAAGACCAAATACCAACAGTGCATTTGGTTTGCTTGACTGATCAGTGATCACTTTGTTTCTCAGCATGCTGTACAATTTTTAAGAACTTTCTGTACTTGTTGGGAAATTCATTGTGAAATAATAGTTATATGTATTGTTGGTATTTGTTGATGCTGCCAACATTGTACTATTATTGTGAAATAATTTTAGTGGTGCTGCCAACATGAGATATGATGTGCTAGTTGTGAAATTCATTGATGGTGCTTTACACATGCTCCATATGCATTGTGCAATAATAGCTGTTCTCCCTTGTGCATGGAGAACTGAAATCTAAAGGCGGAACTATAACTTGTCATCTTGCATCGAGAACAGGGCATATTGTAGTACAGTTCTGCTTCTGCTTGTCACACAGAGAGTAGGATTCTAGATGTATGGCTTGTGAGTCTGCTCTATGTAGTTATATCTATCTTACTGATGAATGTCTAAAAATACTAATAGCGTGTTAGGTTTGGCAGGTGCTGGTTTATGAGTCTGCTCTATGTAGTTACCTATGTATTTCACTGATGAAAGGCCAAAATACCAATAGTACATTTTGTTTGCTTGAGTGATCATTTCATTTCTCAGCATGCTGTACAATTTTTAAGAACTTTCTGTTTGTATGCATGTCTACTTTTATTATTACATTCTCTTCTTCAGTTTATCAGCCTATTGTACTCGTAATAATTCATTTTTTGTGGTGCCATTTGTCTTCCCTTATGCAAGCAGATTCTAGGATATGAGCAGGCATCTCGACTTGGTGGCACACACATGTTTCCTCGCTGGTTTTCTACTGGAGCCTCCAGTGGATCTTCTGATCAGCAGGTGTTTGTTCCTTGTGCCAATCTTATGGGACCTGTGTTTCATTAGTTTGATTTCTCACTTGCCAGTATTGATTGCCAGAAGCTTGCAACTGAAAGTTTCTTATGCTTGTAGACCTCAAAGACAATTGCTGGGATGGTACAATCCGATGCACTGAAGTCACAGGAGGGAGCCTCAGCGAAGGTCGCAGCATTCAGCCCCATGGAAGCAACCATTAGCAAGCCCAGAAGCAGTTCATTGACACTCGAAAGCTTCAAAGTGAGGCGGACCGAGATGATGACAAAAGTCACGTTCTACATGATCCCGACTCTGCTCCTGGTGTCGAAGAACAGCATCAGCACTTCTCTCCTGATCGCATCAGTGTACCATCAGGTCTACATGTTCCACAAGGAGATCCTCCTGGACTACGTCCACCACGACATCACCAGGAAGTGGGCCTTGATATACTTCAAGCTGCTCTTGCTAGTCATGGCCAAGGACACGATGGTTTACTTTGATCTGTTCTAAGTGCCTCCATGGTAGTAGTTTCTCGAGAGATGCCACCAGGAACCCTCCCATATGTACACTCGAATAATCATCGAGGTGGACAAAATGCCCGACTGCTGGTTCTTCTTCTGTCTCCCATATCAAGTTGCTGCGTTTTTATGTTTCCTCTTATTATGGCTGTGATTGATTAATGGACAAGTAATGTTCAGTTGTCACAGAGTACTAGTAGCTTATACGGGAGCAACCTTTGCCCTAGTTTTGTAATAATGGTATATATCAACCCTTGACGTTCTGTCGTTGATTGCTCTTGTTCTGCAAAAGTCTAGTAAATGCCATGCTTACCTGTTGCACTGCAAGTGTTATCGGTGTTGTAGCAGTGTCTAGTCTGTTTGGGGCATGAAAGGCCTCGTTGCCTTTGCAACTCTGCCATCAGCTGGTAGCATACACCTACTGGCCAGCAGCTGATAGATGATAATGGTGTCTGTTGTGATGCGATTTGCAGCATGTTTGCCTGGTTTCACTGTTGGCCTGCATTGCACGCTTCTTAAAGCAGCCCAAAGCCTGGCTCGCTGGAAACGCTTGAATCGGCAGTTTCACGCGAGCCAGGTCGAGGCGAGCGCAAGTGAGCAGGCCCTTGCACGAGTGGAGACGGGAGGGATACGAGGTGATTACTAGGTCTTCTTAAGTGAGCGGGCCCTTGCACGAGTGGAGACCGGAGGGATACGAGGTGATTACTAGGTCTTCTTCAACCTCTAGTAAGCTTTCCTCTAATCTCCTTTCTCACTTGTACCTCTGATCTACAAAACGATGCTTTGATTCGAGGTAAGCTCTACACGAAAAAGATGCACCTCGATGCTACGGTTTCATTCAGGCGATCGGTTCGTAGTTTCGTCGGCTGGAAGTTCTTTATTTCGTGTTCCCGTTTGGAGCTATTCTGAATGAATTTTGTCAGATTCGTCGAGCACGATCAATCGTTTGAAATTTGCTTTGACCAACGGCCTAATCTTGCAGTTCCGCACAACATTCGTGTTGTAAGTTTTTGGTTTCGACGATCGTAGCTTCATCTCTCCTTGAACAGCAGTCTAGTGCACTCACGTCACCATGTCGAGCTCCTCCGTCCTCTGCTCAGAGCCCTCATATTCGTCCCTCTCGACGCCGACGCCCTTCCCCTTGACTCCTTGTCCGCGTCCTACTACACTAGAGTCGTTTCCGGCGTCGCTCATCTCGGCCTACTCTCTGTCGTCCTCCTACTGCACTGACGCTGCAATGACGCGTACACTGCTTTCTTGTGTCCTCTACCTCCGTGCACACTGCAGTTTGCCGCGCCGCCGACGGGGCCGATCATCTTGGCCTCCTCTCTCGCCCTACTACACTGGAGCCGTTTCCGGCGTCGATCATCTCGGTCTCCTCTTTCGTCCACTGCACTGACGATACCATGGCGCGAGCACTGCATTCTCCTCCTCTGTCGACTGGCTTTGCGCAAGCACCGCAACTAGTTCGCCGACGGTGTCGCTCGCCGTGCCGCCGACGGTGTTGCTCGTCCACGACTCCATGCTCGTCATATCGGACACGGCGCCACGGCCACTATCCACCGCAGTTGCCATTGTCCGGCGCACACTGCATTTCTTCTCCCCTCCCACTGCTAGCTCTTAACCCTGTGTGCTAAGTGCAAGTGCTAGCTCTTAATCATACCTAATGCGTGCAACCAAACACCGTGTTCATGTGCCGCTTGGACCAATGCAGGCAACCAAACAAAGTACACTTGCGTATTACCTAATGCAGGAACCCTAGATGCAGGCAACCAATCAACTTGCAGATGTCGCATATGAGGCTGTTTTTCCAGAGCCAGGTTGAGTTGAGATATGTATGCAACGCAGCTACTGTTCACTACTACAACCAAACACGCCCTTTCTGCATGGTCCTCAACTGTGAGCAATGTCACATTCTGCTTCTCAACTTTCTTCTCTTAATACCATCTTGCTACATATCATTATCGGAAAACAAAATCCTTACTACTCCCTTTAGTGATCTAAACGGGTTTATATTTCTTCACAGAGGGAGCACATGTGTAAATAACCTCAAGTTGACAGTCTCCAGCTAGGTACGTAATGCGGATTATATAGTCTCCATGGTAAGAATTGTGTCCCTTACAATTTAGGAAGGCTGCCTGCTGATCAGTCAATTGTTCACAAAACCTAAGTCTAGTTACCATCCGCAGTTCTTAATATGTTTGGGTTCTTACGAAATAATTGAGCACACTCCTTTTTCTCTGAAGTTCTCAACCTTTGAACATGAATTGTGCATGTTTTTTGTTAGTGAAATATGTTTTTTTTCCTTACAAGAAATCTTTTGTAGGGTTTGGAACCTGCAGACGAGGCCATCTCAATTTAGTTTCTACCACCTGAAAGATCTACGTACCATACTATTGCTACATCCCCTCCGCCGCCACCAGGCACGGAGGCACCAGCACACCTCCAGGAAGAGCTCCCAGCCGGCGGCCATGGCTGAGGAGGCAGCTGCCGGAGGAGCGACGCCGTTCCTCCCAGATGAGATCATCATCTGGGAGATCCTCGTCCACCTGGACCCGAGAACCCTCTTCCGCTGCCGCGCCGTCTGCCGGTCCTGGCGCCTCGTCACCTCCACCCACCGCTTCCTCATGGCGCACCATGCCCGCCAGCCCGCCCTCCCCATCTTCCCCGGCGACGGCCTCGGCGTCAAGTACAATAGTATCCTCGCTTTCGACCACCGGGCCGTTGCCGACGCCCAGCTCTACACCCTTGCCGGGTTTGATAAGGGCTTCGATCTGGAGGCCTCCTGCGACGGCCTCCTCGTCCTCTCCGAGTTCAACCACGCGACTCTCCCTCGAACCTTCTCCGTCTGCAACCCGGCCACGCGTGAGCATGCCTACCTCAGGCTGCCGCCATGGAACTTCCTCAAGACCTTGGGGATGTACCTGCACCAGCCTACCGGAGAGTACCGCCTCTTACTGCAGCGAAGGAGCTTCATCAAGGGCTTACCCAAACACCAAACCTGCTGCTATATCCTTTCGTTGGGCTCCGACCGGTCGCCGAGGTCCATCGCGTGGCCGGAAACATTGTCAGCGTACCTCCTCAACTTGCCTGCGCAGCTGCATGATAGCCTGCACTGGCATCCGAAGCGCTATGAGAGTGACAGCGAACCAGTGGTAATAGTGTTCGACACCATAGCGGAGTCGTTCCGAACGATGCGTGCTCCGCTTGTTCCCACCAACTCGTATATCTTCGAGATGAGTGACACGCTTGGCTTCTATTGCCAGAGCAACGCCACGACATATGTCGATATATGGGTGTTGCAAAACTACGAGAACGAGGTTTGGGAATTGAAATACCGAATCGAATTGCCGGTTGCGGATTTCAGGGGGATGTTTGGAGCATGTGACGACCATCGGAATGTGGACGTTGTTTCGGTGGATGGTGGTGTGCTCTTGCTGGTCCGTGGTTATGGGTGGCTGCTTCATGTTGATTGTGATGGCAAATTGATTGCCGGTTTCCGTCGTGGTCGCCGAAGATTATGTATGCCTGGAGCTCGGCTCAAGCAGAGTCTTGTTAAGCATACCTTCTTTCCGGCTCTAGAAGGTTATGCTATGAATGCTTCGCCTTTCATCTGACGCCCGTTGAGTGAGGTGGTGCTTCTTAACGGCCTAGAGGTTGTATATCCAGTATCTATGAATTGGATCGAGTATGATCCTGCTGGCCACTTCTTCCTTTTGCATTGCTCTATACAAATTGCGATCGGAAGCTGTGACTTGTATGTGGTTGCATGAGCTCTATGCTTGTCTTGGTATCTTTTGGGCCGAAGTGACTAATGCTGTAATGATGCTAAAATTAGAACTTAATTTTGCTCTGCTTTTGAAATATGTGCCGACTGAACTGACTCATGTGCGAATTTTCGTTGTCTCAAGAATTGATGTTGCTTTATTTAAATTATCTAGTGGTCTTTTCTGTACCAAATAGTTAGCAATCTACATACCTCATGTCATTATATTTCCTTAACTGCAGAATGAATTTGCCTTTTTATCTAGTGGCCTTCTTAATGGTAAATATTTAGGGTGCTTTATGTTTCTACCCTTTGTTGAAGATGATGATGAACAGAGGCTGATTTTTAGAGGACTTTGGAGCATTATTGGGGACTAATAGGCTCGCCATTATAGCGAGAATTGGACATGGTAACGATTGCCTTGTTCCGGTGAGTTGTAGTGTTCTTGAAAAGACTCGGCAACCTGAAATTGTTCCAGATTTTAATTGATCCAGTAGTGAGATACGACATGTGTTGATTGGAACATACTATGGAGCATATATGTTCAGAATGAACATGATCATAGAGAGGTCAGGCCAGACCGCCAGAGTAAGCTGAGAATTTAGAGTGATATATAGTTGGAACATTGACCAGTGGGTGACAGTTACATGCACAGCCACTAGTTCTCACTTTATAAATTCTTCACATATATAGGTCTATATCTGTTCGAGGTCACTGTATGCAGTCCTACCTAATTAGCTCACACTGATGTTACTTCAGTAGCTGAATGCAATTATCAAGAGGACTCTGCTCCACCCTGTACCTTGTTGGTAAACCAGCATGTTAAATCAGACATAAACTCGTAGCTCACACGTTGGTACCAACCAGGGTCAGAAAAATGCAGAATACTGAACTGTTTTTTCACAAGAGAACCGAACCCAAAGTGCATGCTGTAAAAACTTCCCCAGGTAGAAGCTTAAGGTTAATTATAACCTACAAAAAAGGAGCAGAAAACACTATGGGCTGCTCCAGTAGATGGCTCTATACTGGAGCCTCCAGTGGATCTTCTGGTCGGCAGGGACTTGTGTTTCATTAGTTTACAGTCATTGCCAGAAGCTTGTAGTTGAAAGTTTCTTATCCTTGCAGACATTGAAGACGGTTGCGGAGATGGTACTACAATCTGATGAGTGGAAAACACAGGTAATAATGGTAAATATCGACCATGATGTTCCGTCTAGTTACTTGCTCTTTCCTTGCAAAATTAGTAAATGTCACTGTTTGCCTTGCTTGTTATAATCTAATGCTGCATGCCTGCATTGCAAGTGCTGCTCTCTCTACATCCAAGTGAACCTATTCAGTGTGATTTGTAATTCTGTGCCTCTCGTGTTCTTTCAGTGTTGAGTTGTAGTAGTGTCCAGTCTCTGTAAAACATGAAAGTCCTCGTGGCCTTTGCAAATCTGCCATCAGTCGTCGATGCACTAGACACCGTACAACTGTGTTGTAACATACTACACGGCATTGCGTGCATGCGAGATGCTCGACAGCCATCGGGCGACGCGTATCATATCATACACGGCGATACATGGACGTGGCTGGGGAAAGTAGACACCACCATCATATATGGATGCAAGTGTCCATCATGATTCTCTTTGCTTCGACGGTGCACAAACCTGAATTTTCCAGCGTGCTATTTCAGGCACCAGTGTCGTTGGAGACACTGATAACTCACCTCATGGGATGCAGCAGGGAGTTTTCTTGTTTTGTGTTGCGTTTTCTCTCGCGTGTGTTCTTCCTCTTCCCTATTCATAGGACGTACTTAGTGTAAAATTCATTGATATTCCTTTACATAAGTTTCATATATTGATTAGTCAATACCCAATAGTAGTTCTTCCATGGTGCGTGGAGAACTGAAATATGAAGGAGGAACTAGAACTTATCAAACTGTACAGTTCTGCTTTTGCCTTTCACAGGCAGAGTAGGATTCTAAATGCATGGTTTGTGAATTGTGAGTCTGCTCTACCTAATTATATGTATCTCACTAATGAAAGGCCAAATACCAACGGTGCTTTTGGTTTGCTTGACTGATCAGTGATCATTTCTACTTTCTGTCTGTGTGCATGCCTACTTCTATTATTACATCTCTTGTTCTGTTTATGAGCCTATTATACTTGTAATAATTCATTTGCTGGGGCTGGACAACAACAATGCGCCGCACAAATTCACCGAGACGGCAAATATGCACACTACACAGCCCCCTCCACTTGTGATGAACTTTGAGGACAGCTTCAACCAACACGTAAGCAGCGGAATACCACAAACAACATGCACATGCGACACATGATTTAACGTGGAAAAACCTCCTCAACTTGAGCAGTAAAAAACCACAGCTATGAACCGACCGGTCCACCAAACTTCGTATGAGAATTGTGAGTACAAAGTATTCTATAGAACCTCTAGAGAGATTTACTACACACTCTCCATGTTGCCAACCGGCAACAGCAACAACAACCACAAGAGCCAAGATTTCCTCATAGCAGAGTTTACACAACTTCTGTCCCCTTCAGTGTTTTGCAAACTGCTCATAAACTGCTTAACCAAATAGCACCAAATTTGGCAGACAAGTAGACACATGAGTTCCTGAGATCCCCTCAAAATTACAGCTCAATCAAACACCGTTTGCCTACCCAAACTGTTCATCTCACAAAACTACTCTGTTCTGAAACTGCAGTAGTGAGAGCTAACAAAAGCACTCTCAAATCTGATGCTCCACTGACCCAATCCTCAAACCAGTTAACCAGATCGAGAACTCAAAGTAAGGAATGATCTCACCAAGTTTGGGATCAATCCAAGCACGTTTGATCCTCCAATCACCAACTTGAACATTGTCTAATCAGATGCAGCAAATCTAGACAGAATCTCCACTTCTTCTTCCTCTCTTCTCTCATGTTGTGTTTTCTCTTGTGTGCTCTCTCACTCTCACAATGGTAGCCACCACCAGCAGGGATGGAGTGGCTAGGGTTTTCTCCTTGCTCCCTTCGCCAGGGTCACAACCGTTGGATGCAACGAAGATCAACGGTTCATATGTGTTGGACTTGTGTGGGCTGATGTTGGACTGCCGACACACCTCCATGTGGAGGGACTTGGCCCAACATCACTTGTGTGGTGCCATTTCTCTTCCCATACTCAAACAGATTTCTAGGATATGAGCAGGCATCTCGACTCGATGGCACACACATGTTTCCTTGCTGGTTTTCTACTGGCGCCTCCAATGGATCTTCTTATCAGCAGGTGCTAGTGTGTTCCTGGTGCCATATTTATGGGACCTGTGTTTCATCAGTTTGTTTTCTCACTAACCAGCATTGATTCCCAGAAGCTTGCAATTGAAAATTTCTTATGCTTGTACAATCTGATGCTCTGAAATCACAGGAGGGAGCCTCAGTGAAGGTCACAACATTCAGCACCTTGGAAGCTACCATTAGCAAACCCAGAAGCAGTCCATTGACACTCGAAAGCTTGAAAGTGAGGTGGACCAAGATGATGACAAAAGCCATGTTCTACATGATCCTGACTCTACTGCTCGTGTTGAAGAACAACATCATCACTTCTTCCTGATCGCATCAGTGTACACTCAGTTCTACATGTTCCACCAGGAGATTTTCCTGGACAACGTCCGCCATGGCATCACCATGAAGTGGGCCTTGATATACTTCAAGCTACTCTTGCTAGTCATGGCCAAGGACACGATGGTGTACTTTGATCTGTTCTAAGCCTCCATGGTAGTAGTTTCTTGAGATATGCCATCAGGAACCCATCTGTACACTGAAATAATCATCAAGGTGGACAAAATGCCCAACTTTTGGTTCTTCTTCTACCTCCCATATCAAGTTGCCGTGTTTTCCTTTTTCCTCTTATGGTTGTGATTGATTAATGGATGTTTAGTTGTCACAGAGTACTAGTAGCTTATGCAGGAGAAAAACTTTTGCCCTAGTTTTACAATAATGGTATATATCAACTCTTGACATTCTGTCATTGATTGCTCTTGTTTTGCAAAAAATTAGTAAATGCCCTATTTACTTGTTATAATGTGATGTTGCACTGCAAGTGTTCTTTGTTGCAGCAGTGTACGGTCTGTTTGGAGCATGAGTGGCCTTGTTGCCTTTGCAGCTTTGCCATCAACCGGTGCCATACATCTAGATCTTCCAGGTCTCAGTTTCATTGCATGCATGCGAGATGGTTGGCAGTCACGGACTGACCCGTAGCTTATTGATGATAGAGGTGTCTACTGAGATGCAATTGGCAGCATCTTTTGCTCAGCTATGAATGACATTTTCTTTGAGAAACCTCGTGCGAAGCAGGGGGTCTTGCATTTCATTATGAAGAAGAGAGTTGACCCGGTATATAAGGAAAACCGGACCCAAAAACCTAACATTCTCGGTTAATTAGAGAAAACAGAATGAAAACCCAAAAACGAAAATGAAAGAAAATGGAAAAAAAGCACTAGAGCTTGGGGATAAGGGCAAGGCAAATGCATCATCAAGGGACATAAAAAGAGCCAGATACCAGAGCGCCTAGGCCCAAAACAATTAGTCGAGGCTCAAGTGCAACCAAACTGACCACCGCTCGCCAAAGAGAAGCCGACCATATTGAATGACTCTTCTGTCTCGGCCTCGAAACATCATGTGCTAACATTATCATGTGGAAAACATCATGAAAGGTCCAAATTCGACTTCTCCGTGATCCTCGCCAAAGTGCTAAACACCTCGGTCACTTGCGGTGAGAACGGTTTTTTGTTCATGTCCAGGTATGCTTGCATCTTTTGCTCAGGACCCTCCGCTTTGCTGACCTCCGACAGCTCACCAAAAGCCTCCAACAACCTATGCTCCGCGCGCTTGGATGTCGGGATGTTGCATGCCTTGTTCTTCTTTTCCATACACCTGCTCCATGGCCCGTCAACCTTCTCCCCGCGTGAAGGCACCGAGATCTCAAGCAGAGGTTGTGGGAGCGGACAAGTAACCTTGCTGATAAAATCCTCCAGAAAATAATGGTGCTACTTTATTTTGCGCCACCTTCGCAACAACATTGCACACCTCAACCAGAACATTGGGCGAGTTGAAACCAAGAGGCTCCTCTGGACTGAGCATCGGATGTGCAGGGGACTACACAATGAAAGACGAGGAGCGGCCTCTGGGGCATGGTGGCTAGAACTTAGCCTCCAAGCACATAGGATCAACGGATTTTCACTCCCGGCCACCGAGGCACCATGGGTCAACCCCACATCATCGCCCCAAGCTAAGCATCCCATGGGACTGATGACGGCAGGCAGGACCTGAGGAGGAGGCAACAATGCTTCATCAAGCATAGGATCACTATGCCCCAGATCGATGTCCACTGGCCCCGTTGAGAAATAGCAGCAAGGAGATCCTGTTGGGGAACGTAGTAATTTCAAAAAATTTCCTACGCACACGCAAGATCATGGTGATGGCATTGCAACGAGATGGGAGAGTGTTCGTCCACGCACTGTGAGACCGTAAGCGAAGCGCTAGCACAACGCGTTGATGTAGTCGACGCCTTCACGATCCGACCGATCCAAGCACCGAACGTCACGGGCCTCCGAGTTCAGACACGCTCAGCTCGATGACGATCTCCGCCTCCGATCCAGCCGAGCTCGGAGATGAGTTCCACAAGATGACGGCATGGTGACGATGATGATGTTCTATCGGCGCAGGCTTCGCCTAAACTCCGCGACGATATGACCAAGGTGGAATATGGTGGAGGGGGCACCGACACGGCTAAGGAACGATCCGTAGATCAACTTGTGTGTCTATGGGTGCCACCGCCCAGATATAAACGAGGGAGGGGAGGTGCGGCCGGCCCCCTAGGGGTGCGCCTGGAGGAGTCCTACTCCCACCGGGAGTAGGACTCCCCCCTCTTGCCTTGGTGGAGAAGGAAAGGGGGAAGGGGAAAGAGGAAAGGGGGGCGCCGCCCCTTCCTTGTCCTATTCGGACTAGGGGGAGGGGGCGCGCGGCCTGCCCTGGCCGGCCCTCCTCTTCTCCCTCTTGGCCCACTAAGGCCCATTATCCCCCGGGAGGGTTCCGGTAACCCCCCGGTGTTCCGGTAAAATCCCGATTTCACCCGGAACCATTCCGATGTCCAAACATAGGCTTCCAATATATCAATCTTTATGTCTCGACCATTTCGAGACTCCTCATCATGTCCGTGATCACATCCAGGACTCCGAACAAACTTCGGTACATCAAAACTTATAAACTCATAATAAAACTGTCATCGTAACGTTAAGCGTGCGGACCCTACGGGTTCGAGAACTATGTAGACATGACCTAGAACCATTCTCGGTCAATAACCAATAGCGGGACCTGGATGCCCATATTGGTTCCTACATATTCTACGAAGATCTTTATCGGTCAAACCGCATAACAACATACGTTGTTCCCTTTGTCATCGGTATGTTACTTGCCCGAGATTCGATCGTCGGTATCCAATACCTAGTTCAATCTCGCTACGCAAGTCTCTTTACTCGTTCCGTAATACATCATCTTATAACTAACTCATTAGTTACAATGCTTGCAAGGCTTAGGTGATGAGTATTACCGAGAGGGCCCAGAGATACCTCTCCAACAATCGGAGTGACAAAACCTAATCTCGAATTATGCCAACCCAACATGTACCTTCGGAAACACCTATAGAGCACCTTTATAATCACCTAGTTACGTTGTGACGTTTGGTAGCACACAAAGTGTTCTTCCGGTAAACGGGAGTTGCACAATCTCATAGTTGCAGGAACTTTGTATAAGTCATGAAGAAAGCAATAGCAGTATACTAAATGATCAAGTGCTAGGCTAACGGAATGGGTCATGTCAATCACATCATTCTCCTAATGATGTTATCCCACTAATCAAATGACAACACATGTCTATGGTTAGGAAACATAACCATCTTTGATTAATGAGCTAGTCAAGTAGAGGCATACTAGTGACTATAGTTTTGTCTATGTATTCACACATGTATCATGTTTCTGGTTAATACAATTCTAGCATGAATAATAAACATTTATCATGATATGAGGAAATAAATAATAACTTTATTATTGCCTCTAGGGCATATTTTCTTCAGTCTCCCACTTGCACTAGAGTCAATAATCTAGATTACATAGTAATGATTCTAACACCCATGGAGTCTTGGTGTTGATCATGTTTTGCTCGTGAGAGAGGCTTAGTCAACGGTGCGCAACATTCAGATCCGTATGTATTTTGCAAATCTCTATGTCTCCCACTTGGACTTGGTCCCAAATGGAATTGAAGCGTCTCTTGATGTGCTTGGTCATCTTGTGAAATCTGGATTCCTTTGCCAAGGCAATTGCACCAGTATTGTCACAGAAGATCTTCATTGGTCCCGATGCACTAGGTATGACACCTAGATCGGAAATGAACTCCTTCATCCAGACTCCTTCATTTGCTGCTTCAGAAGCAGGTATGTATTCCGCTTCACATGTAGATCCCGACATGACACTTTGTTTAGAACTGCACCAACTTACAGCTCCACCGTTTAATAAAAACACGTATCCGGTTTGCAATTTAGAATCGTCTGGATCAGTGTCAAAGCTTGCATCGACGTAACCATTTACGACTAGATCTTTGTCACCTCCATATACGAGAAACATATCCTTAGTCCTTTTCAGGTATTTCAGGATGTTCTTGACCGCTGTCCAGTGATCCAGTCCTGGATTACTTTGGTACCTTCCTTCCAAGCTTATTGCTAAGCATACATCAAGTCTGGTACACAGCATTGCATACATGATAGAGCCTATGGCTGAAGCATAGGGAACATTTTTCTATTTCTCTCTATCTTCTGCTGTGGTCGGGCATTGAGTTTGACTCAACTTCACACCTTGTAGCACAGGCAAGAATCCTTTCTTTGCCTGATCCATTTTGAACTTTTTCAAAATTTTGTCAAGGTATGTGCTTTGTGAAAGTCCTATTAAGCGTCTTGATCTATCTCTATAGATCTTGATGCCCAATATGTAAGCAGCTTCACCGAGGTCTTTCATTGAAAAACTTTTATTCAAGTATCCCTTTATGCTATCCAAAAATTCTATATCATTTCCAATTAGCAATATGTCATCTACATATAAAAGTAGAAATGCTACAGAGCTCCCACTCACTTTCTTGTAAATACAGGCTTCTCCAAAAGTCTGTATAAAACCATATGCTTTGATCACACTATCAAAGCGTTTATTCCAACTCCGAGATGCTTGCACCAGTCCATAAATGGAAAGCTGGAGCTTGCACACTTTGTTAGCACCTTTTGGATCAACAAAACCTTCCGGCCGCATCATATACAACTCTTCTTCCAGAAATCCATTCAAGAATGCAGTCTTGACATCCATTTGTCAAATTTCATAATCATGAAATGCAGCAATAGCTAACATGATTCGGACAGACTTAAGCATCGCTACGGGTGAGAAAGTCTCATCGTAGTCAACCCCTTGAACTTGTCGAAAACCTTTTGCAGCAAGTCGAGCTTTATAGACAGTTACATTACCATCAGCGTCAGTCTTCTTCTTAAAGATCCATTTATTCTCAATGGCTTGCTGATCATCGGGCAAGTCAACCAAAGTCCATACTTTGTTTTCATACATGGATCCCATCTCGATTTCATGGCCTCTAGCCATTTTATGAATCTGGGCTCATCATCGCTTCCTCATAGTTCGTGAGGTTCATCATGGTCAAGTAACATGACTTCCGAATAGGATTACCGCATCATTCTAGTGCGGATCTTACTCTCGTAGACCCACGAGGTTCAAGAGAAACTTGATCTGAAGTTTCATGATCAATATCATTAGCTTCCTCACTAATTGGTGTAGTTGTCACAGGAACCGGTTCTTGTGATGAACTACTTTCCAATAAGGGAGTAGATACAGTTATCTCATCAAGTTCTACTTTCCTCCCACTCACTTATTTCGAGAGAAACTCCTTCTCTAGAAAGGATCCATTCTTAGCAACGAATGTCTTGCCTTCGGATCTGTGATATAAGGTGTACCCAACAGTCTCTTTTGGGTATCCTATGAAGACACATTTCTCCGATTTGGGTTCGAGCTTATCTGGTTGAAGTTTCTTCACATAAGTATCGCAACCCCAAACTTTAAGAAACGACAACCTTGGTTTCTTGCCAAACCACAGTTCATAAGGCGTCATCTCAACGGATTTTGATGGTGCCCTATTTAACGTGAATGCGGCCGTCTCTAAAGCATAACCCCAAAACGATAGCGTAAATCAGTAAGAGACATCATAGATCACACCATATCAAGTAAAGTACGATTACGACGTTCGTGTTGGGGAACGTAGTAATTTCAAAAATTTTCCTACGCACACGCAAGATCATGGTGATGTATAGCAACGAGAGGGGAGAGTGTTGTCCACATACCCTTGTAGACCCGGCGAAGCGATCACAACGTAGAGGAAGTAGTCGACGCTCTTCTCGCGATCCGACCGATCCCGGCGTTACATTCGGCGCCCAGTTCTTGACACACGACAGCTCGATGACGCCCTCGACTCCGATCCAGCCGAGTGTCGAGGAGAGTTTCACAAGACGACGACGGCGGCAGGACGATCTTGATGTTTCATCGGCGCAGGTTTCGCTTAAGCTTCGCGACAGTATAACCGAGGTGGAATATGGTGGAGGGGCACTACACACGGCTAAGGAACGATCCAAAGATCAAACTTGTGTGTCTTAGGGTGCCCCCTGCCCCAGATATAAAGGAGGGGGGGGAGGCCGGCCGGCCTAGCTAGGGGCGGCCGAGGAGTCCTACTCCTACCGAGTAGGACTCCCCCTTTCCTAGTTGGATTAGGTTTGGGGAGGGGAAGAGGAGAGGGCGCCGCCTCCTTGTCCTATTCGGACTGGGGGGAGGGGTGCCACCACCTCGGCCGGCCCTCCTCTTCTCCCTCGAGGCCCACCGAGGCCCATTTACCTCCCGGGGTTCCGTAACCTCCCGGTTTCCCAGAATTCCGCTGCCCGAACCATTCAACTCCAAACATAGGCTTCCAATATATCAATCTTTATGTCTCGACCATTCCGAGACTCCTCATCATCCGTGATCACATCCGCATACTCAACTTCTTCGGTACATCAAAATACATAAACTCATAATAACCGCCATCGAAACCTTAAGCGTGCGGACCCTACGGTTCGAGAACAATGTAGACATGACCTAGAACTATTCTCGGTCAATAACCAATAGCGGACCTGGATGCCCATATTGGTTCCTACATATTCTACGAAGATCTTTGTCGGTCGACCGCATAACAACATACGTTGTTCCTTTGTCATCGGTATGTTACTTGCCCGAGATTCGATCGTCGGTATCCAATACCTAGTTCAATCTCGTTACCGCAAGTCTCTTTACTCGTTCCGTAATACATCATCTCACAACTAACTCATTAGTTGTAGTGCTTGCAAGGCTTAAGTGATGTGCATTACCGAGAGGGCCCAGAGATACCTCTCCGACAATCGGAGTGACAAAACCTAATCTCGAAATACGCCAACCCAACATCTACCTTTGGAGACACCTGTAGTACTCCTTTATAATCACCCAGTTACGTTGTGACGTTTGGTAGCACCCAAAGTGTTCCTCCGTAAACGGAGTTGCATAATCTCATAGTTACAGAACATGTATAAGTCATGGATAAAAGCAAAGAAGAACATACTAAACGATCGTGTGCTAAGCTAAGGGAATGGGTCATGTCAATCAGATCATTCTACTAATGATGTGACCTTGTTAATCAAATAACAACTCTTTGTTCATGGTCAGGAAACATAACCATCTTTGATTAACAAGCTAGTCTAGTAGAGGCATACTAGTGACACATTGTTTTGTCTATGCATTCACACATGTACCATGTTTCCGGTTAATACAATTCTAGCATGAATGATAAACATTTATCATGAAATAAGGAAATAAATAATAACTTTATTATTGCCTCTAGGGCATATTTCCTTCAGTTCGGACACACCATTTCGTTGTGGTGTTCCGGGTGGCGTGAGTTGCAAAACTATTCGCATTGTTTCAAATGTAAACCAAACTCGTAACTCAAATATTCTCCTCCACGATCAGATCGTAGAAACTTTATTTTCTTGTTACGATGATTTTCCACTTCACTCTGAAATTCTTTGAACTTTTCAAATGTTTCAGACTTGTGCTTCATTAAGTAGATATACCCATATCTGCTCAAATCATCTGTGAAGGTGAGAAAATAACGATATCCGCCACGAGCCTCAACATTCATCGGACCACATACATCTGTATGTATGATTTCCAACAAATCTGTTGCTCTCTCCGTAGTACCGGAGAACGGTGTTTTAGTCATCTTGCCCATGAGGCACGGTTCGCAAGTACCAAGTGATTCATAATCAAGTGATTCCGAAGTCCATCAAGATGGAGTTTCTTCATGCGCTTTACATCGATATGACCTAAACGGCAAGTGCCACAAATAAGTTGCACTATCATTGTCAACTCTGCATCTTTTGGCTTCAACATTATGAATATGTGTATCACTACTATCGAGATTCAATAAAATAGACCACTCTTCAAGGGTGCATGACCATAAAAGATATTACTCATATAAATAGAACAACCATTATTCTCTCGATTTAAATGAATAACCGCCTCACATTAAACAAGATCCAGATATAATGTTCATGCTCAACGCCGGCACCAAATAACAATTATTCAGGTCTAAAACTAATCCCGAAGGTAGATGTAGAGGTAGCGTGCCAACTGCGATCACATCGACTTTGGAACCGCTTCCCACGCAAGATCGTCACCTCGCCCTGGCCGCTGCTCGCTTATTCCGTAGTCCCTGCTTCGAGTTGCAAATATTAGCAACAGTAACCAAGATCAAATACCCAGTGCTACTACGAGCTCTAGTTAGGTACACATCAATAACCTGTATATCAAATATACCCTTGTTCACTTTGCCATCCTTCTTATCCACCAAATATTCAGGATATTTCCGTTTCCAAATGACCATTTTCTTTGCAAGTAAACACTCGGTTTTTGAGCTATGGTCCAGCTTTGGGCTTCTTCGCAGTGTGACAAGTTGCTTGTCTTTCCACTTGAAGTTCCTTTCTTTCCTTTGCCCTTTTCTTGAAACTAGTGGTCTTGTCAATCATCAACACTTGATGCTCTTTCTTGATTTCTACCTTCGTTGATTTCAACATCACGAAGAGCTCGGGAATCGTTTTCGCCATCCCTTGCATACTATAGTTCATCACGAAGTTCTAGTAACTTAGTGATGGTGACTAGAGAATTCTGTCAATCACTATCTTATCCGGAAGATTAACTCCCACTTGATTCAAGCGATTGAAGTACCTGCATAATCTGAGCACATGCTCACTAGTTGAGCGATTCTCCTCCATCTTTTAGCTATAGAACTTGTTGGAGACTTCATATCTCTCAACTCGGTATTTGCTTGAAATATTAACTTCAATTCTGGAACATCTCATATGGTCCATTACGCTCAAAACGCCTTTGAAGTCCCGATTCTAAGCCGTTAAGCATGGTGCACTAAACTATCAAGTAGTCATCATATTGAGCTAGCCGACGCTCATAACGCCCAGATCCGCTCCTGCAATAGGTCTGTCACCTAGCGGTGCATTAAGGACATAATTCTTTCAGGCAAGAATGAGGATAAACCTCAGATCACGGATCCAATCCGCATCATTGCTACTAACATCTTTCAACACAGTTTTCTCTAGGAACATATCAAAATAAACACATGAAAGCAACAACGCGAGCTATTGATCTATAACATAATTTGCAAAATACTACTAGGACTAAGTTCATGATAAATTTAAGTTCAATTAATCATATTACTTAAGAACTCCCACTTAGACAGACATCTCTCTAGTCATCTAAGTGATCACGTGATCCAAATCAACTAAACCATAACCGATCATCACGTGAGATGGAGTAGTTTTCAATGGTGAACATCACTATGTTGATCATATCTACTATATGATTCACGCCGACCTTTCGGTCTCCGTGTTCCGAGGCCATATCTCGCATATGCTAGGCTCGTCAAGTTTAACTCGAGTATTCGCGTGTGCAAAACTGGCTTGCACCCGCTGTAAATGGACGAGAGCTTATCACACCCGATCATCACGTGGTGTCCGGGCACGATTTAACTTCGCAATGGTGCATACTTAGGGAGAACACTTCTTGATAATTTTAGTGAGAGATCATCTTAAAATGCTACCGCCAATCAAAGCAAGATAAGATGCATAAATGATAAACATCACATGCAATCAATATAAGTGATATGATATGGCCATCATCATCTTGTGCTTGTGATTCCATCTCCAAGCACCGCCGTGATCACCATCGCCACCGGCGCGACACCTTGATCTCCATCGTAGCATCATTGTCGTTACGCCATCTATTGCTTCTACGACTATCGCTACCGCTTAGTGATAAAGTAAAGCAATTACAGTATGCTTGCATTTCATACAATAAAGCGACAACCATATGGCTCCTGCCAGTTGCCGATAACTTCGGTTACAAAACATGATCATCTCATACAATAATATAGCATCACGTCTTGACCATATCACATCACAACATGCCCAGCAAAAACAAGTTAGACGTCCTCTCCTTTGTTGTTGCAAATTTTACGTGGCTGCTACGGGCTTAGCAAGAAACGTTCTTACCTACGCATCAAAAACCACAACGATAGTTCGTCAAGTTGGTGCTGTTTTAACCTTCGCAAGGACCGGGCGTAGCCACACTCGATTCAGCTAAAGTGAGAGAGACAGACACCCGCTAGCCACCTTTAAGCACGAAAGTGCTCGTGAACGGTGAAACCAGTCTCGCGAAGCGCACGCGTAATGTCGGTCCAGGCCGCTTCATCTCACAATACCGCCAAACAAAGTATGACATGTCGGTAAGCAGATGACTTGTATCGCCCACAACTCACTTATGTTCTACTCGTGCATATAACATCAACGCATAAAACCTAGGCTCGGATGCCATGTTGGGGAACGAGTAATTTCAAAAATTCCTACGCACACGCAAGATCATGGTGATGGCATAGCAACAAGAGGGAGAGTGTTCGCCCACGCACTCGTGAGACCGTAAGCGAAGCGTTAGCACAACGCGTTGATGTAGTCATACGCCTTCACGATCCGACCGATCCAAGCACCGAACGACGGGCCTTCGAGTTCAGCACACGCTCAGCTAGATGACGATCTCCGGCCTCCGATCCAGCCGAGCTCCGGAGATGAGTTCCACAAGACGACGGCATGGTGACGATGATGATGTTCTATCGCGCAGGCTTCGCCTAAACTCCGCGACGATATGACCGAGGTGGAATATGGTGGAGGGGGGCACCGCACATGGCTAAGGAACGATCCGTAGATCAACTTGTGTGTCTATGGGGTGCCCCCCGCCCCCGTATATAACGGAGGGAGGGGGGAGGTGCTGCCGGCCCCCTAGGGGTGCGCCTGGAGGAGTCCTACTCCCACCGGGAGTAGGACTCCCCCCTCTTGCCTTGGTGGAGAAGGAAAGGGGGGAGGGGAAAGAGGAAAGGGGGGCGCCGCCCCCCCTTCCATGTCCTATTCAGACTAGGGGGGGAGGGGGCGCGCGGCCTGCCCTGGCCGGCCCTCCTCTTCTCCCTCTTGGCCCACTTAGGCCCATTATCCCCCGGGAGGGTCCCGGTAACCCCCCGGTGTTCCGGTAAAATCCCGATTTCACCCGGAACCATTCCGATGTCCAAAGATAGGCTTCCAATATATCAATCTTTATGTCTCGACCATTTCGAGACTCCTCGTCATGTCTATGATCACATCCGGGACTCCGAACAAACTTCGGTACATCAAAACTTATAAACTCATAATAAAACTGTCATCGTAACGTTAAGCGTGCGGACCCTACGGGTTCGAGAACTATGTAGACATGACCTAGAACCATTCTCGGTCAATAACCAATAGCGGGACCTGGATTCCCATATTGGTTCCTACATATTCTACGAAGATCTTTATCGGTCAAACCGCATAACAACATACGTTGTTCCTTTGTCATCGGTATGTTACTTGCCCGAGATTCGATCGTCAAGATCCAATACCTAGTTCAATCTCGCTATCGCAAGTCTCTTTACTCGTTCCGTAATACATCATCTTATAACTAACTCATTAGTTACAATGCTTGCAAGGCTTAGGTGATGAGTATTACCGAGAGGGCCCAGAGATACCTCTCCGACAATCGGAGTGACAAAACCTAATCTCGAATTATGCCAACCCAACATGTACCTTCGGAAACACCTGTAGAGCACCTTTATAATCACCTAGTTACGTTAGGACGTTTGGTAGCACACAAAGTGTTCTTCCGTAAACGGAGTTGCACAATCTCATAGTTGCAGGAACTTTGTATAAGTCATGAAGAAAGCAATAGCAAGATACTAAACGATCAAGTGTTAGGCTAATGGAATGGGTCATGTCAATCACATCATTCTCCTAATGATGTGATCCCACTAATCAAATGACAACACATGTCTATGGTTAGGAAACATAACCATCTTTGATTAATGAGCTAGTCAAGTAGAGGCATACTAGTGACTATAGTTTTGTCTATGTATTCACACATGTATCATGTTTCTGGTTAATACAATTCTAGCATGAATAATAAAAATTTATCATGATATGAGGAAATAAATAATAACTTTATTATTGCCTCTAGGGCATATTTCCTTCAGATCCTGCTCAACAGGAGCACGAGGGAAGATGCAACAGTCAGCGAGACAAGCAGAGTGATCTCCAAGGGACAGCGCCAAAACAGCCTTAGCGTACGGGCGTGGCCTACAAGCAAGGTTGGCTGGCATGCCATGACACCGAGGACCGTATGGACACCCCGACGAGGAAGGTGCTGGGGAGGGCTTTGACGAAGGGCCAGGGCATTGGCTTGCTAGATGAAAATCCTCGTAGCACCGCCAACACTTTAACGTCTCATGGAAGTCGGCAAAATGCTTGCGGCTGAGGCAACGAAAGCACCATCCGTCCATCCATTTAAGGTAGGCAGCGCGCTCAGCTGGGCAAACCATCGGCCGTGATTGCGACGGTGCAGTCCCCCTGGCCCTAGTCGCATCCGCACTTCCCTTGCTCCCCGCACTTCAATCCATCCTCCATGGTCTGTGGCAGCAAACAAATCCCCTCCCCTGATCGCCATAGCATCATTACGTACTACCACCGAATTGAGGCGATGTCGTGGAGTGGAGGGCGAAGCAACAGCAGCATCAACACTAAAACCTCATCCGATGTGGAATATGAAGAAAACTTGCCATCACCAGACTTGTATATGTACTTCTGCATGGTCCTCAAGTGTGAGCAATGTCACTTTTTTGCTTCCCCACTTAATTTCTTCTCTTAATATCATCTTTGCTACATGCCATTTGTCGGCGTTATGGGAATGGGGTCCCCACACTTGCCTGCCTGCGGCCTGCGGCGTGGCTCAGTAGTGGCCCAGTACGACCCGTCTTCATCAACTCAAGAACAAGACCCTCGCGAGGGGCCAAGCCTCGCGGGGCGGACGACACAAGGCCTCCTCAGGGGCGGCCTCACTAGGCAGGCTCGTGAGGAGATGATGAGATCAAGGCAAGGGTACATCGCGAGGTGCTCGTGACGCAAGCCATGACGATCAAGACCAGGTAGGCGCCAGGCGGGTGCCAGCCTGCACAATGTCCTCGTTTCCTCTTTGGTGCGAAGGGGGCAAGCGCAGGCGTAGAGTACCAAGGCATCAAGCAAAGGTTTCCATATATCAGTGCAACGAGACCAAGACCAGCAGAGCGGCAGGACGAAGGTCATTGTGGAGTCCAAGACGGTGTTATCACCAGTACCTTTGGCAGTCGAAGACCACCTTTAGTCAGGATCGCTGATTAAATTCTTTTTGTTGGGCCTCTCATCATCAATCAATATCACTATGAAATAAATTAATCATATCAAAAATGTTTCAATTAGATATTCCATTGTCACCTCAAGTATCGTATAGTCATGTGTGATGCATATCGTATAATCATGCCCACGGATACTTGAGGTGACAATGGAGTATCTAGGTGACGTTAGGGTTTTGGTTGATTTGTGTCTTAATGTGTTATTCTAGTACTAACTCTTTTGTAGATTGATCCAAAGAATAACTTTGAGGTGGTTTCGCACTCTACCATAATCTCTACGCTTGTTCTCCACTATTAGTGGCTTCGAGTGACTCTTTGTTGCATGTTGAGGGTTTGTTATATGATCTATCTATGTTATTACTGTTGAGAGAACTTGCACTAGTGAAAGTATGAACCCTAGGCCTTGTTTCCTATCATTGCAATACTGTTTACGCCACTTTTATCATTAGTTACCTTGCTGTTTTTATTATTTCAGATTACAAAACCTATATCTACTATCTATTTTGCACTTGTATCACCATCTCTTCGCCGAACTAGTGCACCTATACAATTTACCATTGTATTGGGTGTGTTGGGGACACAAGAGACTCTTTTGTTATTTGGTTGCAGTGGTTGTTTGAGAGAGACCATCTTCATCCCACGCCTCCCATGGATTGATAAACCTTAGGTCATCCACTTGAGGGAAATTTGCTATCGTCCTACAAACCTGTGCACTTGCAGCCCAACAATGTCTACAAGAAGAAGGTTGTGTAGTAGACATCAAGCTCCTTTCTGGCGCCGTTGCCGGGGAGGTGAGTGCTTGAAGGTATATCTTTAGATCTTGCAATCGAATCTTTTTGTTTCTTGATTTATCACTAGTTTAGTTTATAAAAGAAAACTACAAAAAAATGGAATTAAGGATGCCTCATATGCTTCATCTTTTTAATGTCTTTCGTGAAAATGATGGGAAGGAAAATTGTGCTCAAGTACTAGAAGAAGAATTACATAGAATGCTTGGCATAAAATATGTGAATGATGAGCATGATTGCAATGTTGTTAGTATGAATTCCTTGAATATCCATGATGCTAATGATATGCAAAGCCACAAGCTTGGGGAAGCTATGTTTGATGAAGATGATATTTTTTGTCCCCCAAGCTTTGATGAGCAAATTTACTATGATGAAAGCATGCGTCCTATCTAGGATCATTATTGTGATGAAACGTATGCTTTAAAGAATAATGATAACCATGAAACTTGTCATCTTGATCCTAATTTTAAATCATATGATAGTTATTTTGTTGAGTTTGCTCCCACTACTATTCATGAGAAGAATTTTGCTTATGAGGAGAGTAGTAAAATTTCTATGCTAGTAGATCACGAAAAGAATGCTTTAGGTGCTGGTTACATTGTTGAATTCATTCATGATGCTACTGAAAATTATTATGAGGGAGGAACATATGCTTGTATGAATTGCAATAATATCAAGTTTCCTCTCTATGTGCTTAAAGTTTTGAAGTTATGCTTGTTTCACCTTCCTATGCAAGTTGATTATTGTTCCCATAAGTTGTTTGCTCACAAAATCCCTATGCATAGGAAGTGGGTTAGACTTAAATGTGCTATTCATATTCTTCATGATGCTCTCTTTATGTTTCAATTCCTATCTTTTTGTGAGCATCATTGAAATCATCATGCCTAGCTAGGGGCGTTAAACGATAGCGCTTGTTGGGAGACAGCCCAATACTTATCCTTACTATTTTTGTGTGTTCACATGATTATGCTACTGTAGTAATCATGTTTTATAGCTTTTGTTTCAATAAAGTGCCAAGTAAGACCTTTAGGATGGCTTACGGTGATAGTTGTGTTGATCCTGCTGAAAATTAGAAACTTTTGCACCCAGTAAATAAGTTTTGTTAGTTCACATAAACGTGCTTCTAATCTTATTCTTTTTGCTCTGGATTGGAACACGAATTTCTTAGGACTTCCTAATTTGGTAGGAGTTTTGGAGTTCCAGAAGTATAGGTTTGATACATATTACTACAGCCTGTTCTGTTTTTGACAGATTCTGTTTTCTAGGTGTTGTTTGCTTATTTTGATGAATCTATGAGTAGTATCGGAGGGTATGAACCATAGATAAGTTGGAGTACAGTAGATATTACACCAATATGAATTTAGAATGATTTAATTACAGTACCAATGTGGTGGTTTTGTTTTCTTTCACTAACGGAGCTTATAAGATTTCCTGTTGAGTTTTGTGTTGTGAAGTTTTCAAGTTTTGGGTAAAGATTCGATGGACTATGGAATAAGGAGTGGCAAGAGCCAAAGCTTGGGGATGCCCAAGGCACCCCAAGATATTTGTCAGGACCCCGACTCAATGCCACATCGATCTAGCATGTAACACCTCATATCACTTTGCGGCCTCACGCACGGTATCCCCACGGTGTTGCCTTACCTTTGCGGGACCATTTGGCGCCTTTTGGCACACGATATGATAGTGTCGCTAGCATCCATATGATAAGGAGCCCGGCTGACATGGCTAGTCGTAAACCCAAAGTGGCACAAACTTACAGGACATGCATCCATGACCCAAAGATCGAACGTGTCGGTCATCGAAAGTGAATCCAGCTGTAGCACTGGCTAACAGGACTCGTGAACCGGCTGTAGCGGCTAACAGGACTTTGGTATTCATCGCGTGACATTTCGGGGACGTATACAGAACGAAGAAGGACACATGCCGCCAACCTAAGTGTTCGGAGCAAGAGCACGCTACCATGGCTCAAGGAAGCACTAGGAGACATTTCCGTAAGAGAGGCTACTAAGGATAAACAACTAGATAGTCGATCCCACACATAGCAATACACATTACACGCACGATAACATGCAAGTATGTGCTGTACAACATGGCATCACAACATAACTCAACAACTCATATAGATAAGGCTCAAAGAGCCATCATAGCATTTATTGCAAACAAGGGTCACAAGACCCATCATACAGAGCATACAGCAACAAGCGGAAGCATTATATGTCTGGGTACAGACATCTACAAAAGAAAAAGGCTGAAGAGCCTGACTAACTACAACATCCGATCAAGATCGTAGCTGGGGTACGAGCTACTTGTCGAAGTCCACGAGAACACTAGTAAGACCGAAGTCTCCGCTGCAAAAACATAAATAAAGCAACATGAGTACAAAGGTACTCAGCAAGACTTACATCGATCCTATCATACATGCATTTGTATCAAGAGGGTAATGTGGGGTTTAGTTGCAGCAAGCCAGCTTTGACTCTGTGGCTATCCTGTTCTACGACTACGTAACTTCTTTGAGGTGATATGGCGCACACGAGTCCAAGAATCACCACACAATACACTACTATGGATTCATCCCCGCCTCCCCACGAGAAGGACATCCATAGCACTCACACTTGTCTTGAGCATTTTATAGTATCCACTTCAAGTTGTCTATGTACCATGTAAGCATCCAAGAAGTCCATAACCGTGGACCCGCTATTCAATAGATCATGTTAACCCCGCAGGGTGTACTTCTTCACACACGCCTCGCCACTTACCGCCATGTACACGTCATGTATCTCGGCAACCTTCAAGCGAAGTTCGGCGAGGGTGTCGGCCACGACCGACTAACCACACAAGACTCTAGTCCAGGTTTATCGCCTATTCGGGTTCCATCCGCAAGGAGATCCGGCCGGGGTGTCGCTCACGGCCCCAAATGATGTGTGCAGGGTTCCCAAGCCCACGTCGCCGGATGGATCTACGCTTGGTACACCGTGCCACTTGTGCCTAGTCTGTCCCAAGCCCACCTGGCCGGGTGCCACTTGGTAGACTACAAACACTACCTACATACACCAGAAACTAGTTGCAACTCCTGGACAGAGATCAAGTCGGTTAATAAATCGAGAGGGGCACTTAAGCATTCCAACGTGTGGTAGTAGCTAGTCATTGGACAACATACACAGAACTCAGTGCTTATGGACGGTTCCAGTGAGACAACCCACCATGTACTCCTACATGGCCTCTCACCGCTACCTTTACCAAATCGTGTTCACACACTTAACTCTCAGCACCAGAACAACTCATAACACACCAATTCATTCCCAATGAATCAGACTTGACACAACTCTAAGCAATAGCAGGCATAGCATGGTAGGAACACAACATGGCTCAATCAACTCCTACACATGCTAGTGGGTTTCAACTATTTACTGTGGCAATGACAGGTCATGCAGAGGAATGGGTTCAACTACCGCAGCACAAAGTAGCAGATGAATCGTTGTTGTCCTAATGCAATAACTGAGAGCAGGGGCAAGAGAGCAGGATTGTATCAGAATGTACAAGGGGGTTTGCTTGCCTGGTAGATCAACAGAGGAGGCACTGCTTCACAAACAGGTACTCTGGAAACGGACTCCGGAGCAGGACCTATCGAGAAGGAACGGTGCCAACAATCATATGCAACATTATGATGCATGAACATGGCATGAATATGTGATGTTGTTTGAGCTAATGCAACTAGTATTCAAATTGAATGAAGTCCATTTGAATCAAGGGTTCAAATGCAACTCCAAATTAAGCTCTTATAAATGCCATTTACATGTTTTCACTTATACAGTAGGTATAAGTTGGTTTTTCATGCATGAAGCTAGTACAGATGGATAGATTGCATTTTTCTGATAATTTTTCATATATAACTTATTTCAATCTGGGTTACGTTTGAATTTCTATGATTTTTTGAAATTTTGCTAATTTTCTGGAATTTCCTGATTTAAAAGAATTAAACTAATTCCAGAAAATAAATAATGAGCGCCACCGACGTCGGCGTGACGTCAAGAGGTCAAAGGCGCCAGCCCAGTCAAACCTCGACGGTGGGACCCACATGTCAAGGTAACATCTAACTAACAGAGTTAGTTAGTGTTAGGTTAGCACTAACCTAGGTTAATTAGGGCCTGGGCCCGCCTGTCAGTGAGACAACTAATTAACTGAGTTAATTAGCGCTAACTAAACTAACACCTAAACTAAACAGGGGCATGGCCCACGCGTCAGTGACCCATGGGGGTCAAACCCCAGGTCAAACAAGTCAAACCCGCCGGCGGTTAGTCGCCGGTGAGATCCGTGGCGTACTTGTGCCCCTGGTTTCCTCTGTGGTGCTCCAAATGACGCGCGGCTAGGCGCGTTGGAGAGCTAGCTCGATGGCGCGTCGGGCGGTGGCCGTGGCTGGGCCTGGGATGGCCGGAGTCGACGGCGGCGAGCTCGGTTGCGGCCGCCGGAGTTCGGTCGTGCACGAGAGCGCGTTTGGAGCTCGAAGACGAGAGAAGCAAAGCGCTAGGGATGCTCTACGTGGCACTACGAGCTTGTTGGACTCGCCGGGGTGACCAAATGGTCACCGGAGCTGCGTCGACGGCGAGCTCGGGCGGCGGCGAAGGTTCGGCCATGGTGGAGACGACCGCTAGAGGGCGAGCGCGACCAGGGGAGAGAGGGGAGATGAAGAAAGGGCTCACGGGGAGGTGGATGGTGCAGACGGCAGGGTCGGGGAAGCGTGGGTTGTCACGAATCGACGGTGGCGATCCACGGCGGCCGAGGCGAAGACGACGATGGTGGCGACGAAGCAGGGCTCTCCGGCGTCGCAGAGCTCGATTGAGGGGCAAGGCGATGTGGCGGAGCTTCTAGGCTCGATGGGCAGGGCGAGGGTGGCGGTGGTCGCGCAACAGAAGCGGCGGCGACGATGGCGCTCGGTGTGCGAGGGAGAGAGCGGAAGAGGCAGGGAACAAGGGTGAGAGTGAGAGGGTGGGGCTTAGGGATGTGCGTGGCGTCCTCAGACAACTCCAGGCGATCGGCGGCAAGCAGGAGGTGGCGATGCACGTGTGCGCGCGCCGTGGGCACGCGCCCCTGTCCTCCTGGCGCGGTGGAGACAATGACTGGCGCCGGCGGCCGGTGGCCTGGCCTTGTTGGGTCATTGGTTGCACAGGTCCCGCCGCACAGTGGAGGTAAGCGCCATGTAAGGTTTTCCCATTTCTTTTTCTTTTCTATTTTTGTGACGTTTGTTTTGATTTAATAATAATACTAAATCATTTTATTTACTTATGCCAATTTTTGTAGGAACTAGTGGTATTATTCCAGAGCTCCTCAACAAATGGCATAAGTTTTGGACATATAATATATATATAATCTTTATATATCCAATGCAAATAATTATGCATTAATTCCAAATGCCCAAAATAAATACTTATGAGCTCCCAAAAATAATGGTTTGATTTTTATCTCTGTCCAGTATTTTCAGAGGACAACATGAGCATTTTCTTAGACCTTTTTGGAGCAATTTTTATTTGGGTCATTTCCAGAAATGATTCTGAGGGTTTCACAAATCCCCAATTCAAATTTAAATGGAATTTAAACATGATGCACAAATGACTAGCTAGCCTTGAGCATACCAGAACTAGGGATGTGACAACTCGCCCCCACTGGAAAGAATTTCGTCTCGAGATTCAGGGGCCGGCGGAAAGAAAGTGGGGTACTCCAGTCCAAGACGGTCTTCTCGCTCCCAAGTAGCTTCTCTCTCGGAATGATGAGACCACTGGACCTTGAGAAACTTGATATTCCGACGTCGGGTAACACGCTCTGCTTGATCAAGAATGCGAACTGGATACTCTCGATAAGTGAGGTTATCCTGGAGATCAAGCATTTCGTGGTCCACTCCGCGGATAGGATCCGAGAAGCAACGCCTTAGTTGAGAGACGTGGAAGACATCATGGACTCGAGAAAGATGTGGAGGTAGTTCCAACTGGTAGGCAACCTCTCCTCGTTTAGCGAGAATGCGAAAGGGACCGATGTAACGAGGAGCCAACTTGCCTTTGATACCAAAACGATGGGTACCCTTCAAAGGAGTAACCCGAAGGTAAGCTTTGTCGCCAACTTTATAAGTCATATCCTTATGATGACGATCATACTGGCTCTTTTGACGAGACTGGGCTGTTTTCAAATTCTCATGGATGATGCGAACTTGCTATTCTGCCTCCTGGATCATGTCCGGTCCAAAGAATTGTCTTTCACCGGTTTCTGACCAGTTCAAAGGTGTTCGACATCTTCGTCCATAGAGTATCTCAAAAGGAGCTTTCTTGAGACTGGATTGATAGCTATTGTTATAAGCAAACTCGGCAAAAGGAAGACATTTCTCCCAATCCATACCGAATGAGATAACGCAAGCTCTAAGCATGTCTTCGAGAATTTGATTGACCCGCCCACCGACCACTTGATTGAGGGTGGAAAGCGAAGATCAAGGAAAGATGGGTTCCCATGGCAGTTTGGAAACTCTCCCGTAAATGAGAAGTGAAAAGACGCCACGGTCTGAATTGATCTCTAGTGGAACACCATGAAGTGACACTATTCGAGAAATATATAAGTCAGCGAGCTGACTAGCGGTGATACTCTCTCGAACAGGAAGGAGGTGAGCCACTTTGGAAAGACGATCAACGGCTACGAAGATAGCGTTATTCCCTTTCTTGGTCCTGGGAAAGCCAGTGATGAAATCCATACCAACTTTATCCCATTTCCATTCAGAATGGCTAAAGGCTGAAGGGTGCCAAAGAGGTCTTTGATGCTCGCTTAACACGACGACAAACGCCACGCTTAGCAATAAACCGAGCAGTTTCTCTCTTCATCCTAGTCCACCAGAACCTCTGGCATAGGTCCTGATACATCTTAGTACTACCGGGATGAATCGTGAGAGGAGATTCATGCGCCTCCTTAAGAATCAATTGTCGCAGATGTTGATTCTTGGGAACCACCAAGCGATTCTCAAAGAAAACGACACCGCGATCATCCATAGAGAAACATCCACCAACTCCCTTCTTAATGTTTCTCTTGATGCGGATAACACCCTTATCAAACTTCTGATCAGTAATGATCTGATCCTCGAGGGTAGGTTTCGCCACCAATGTAGAAAGGAATCCGTGAGGAGCAATGTGAAGGTTAAGCTTACAAAATTCCTCATGGAGAAGTGGTTGGCCCTGCTGCAACATGAGATTGTTGCAATAGGATTTACGACTTAGCGCATCAGCCATGACATTAGCTTTGCCTGGGGTGTAGGTAATCCCTAGATCATAATCTGAGATCAACTCCAACCAACGTCTTTGCCTAAGGTTCAAATCTGGTTGGGTGAATATATACTTGAGACTCTGGTGATCGGTGTAGATCTCGCAACGTTTACCAAGAAGATAATGTCGCCAGGTCTTGAGTGCATAGACTACGGCTGCAAGCTCTAGATCATGTGTAGGATAATTCTCCTCATGTGGATGCAACTGTCGAGATGCATAGGCAATCACATGACGATCCTGCATAAGAATGCAACCTAGCCCCTGTCGTGAGGCATCGCAGTAGATAACAAAGTCTTTAGTGAAACCGTGGCACAAGTATGGGAGCAGAAGTCGCGCCTTTTTCGCCTCAAAATCAGACTCACACTGTGGGGACCACTCAAACCTTTTATCTTTCTTGAGAAGTTCTGTGAGGGGTTTGGCCACTTTAGAGAAGTTTTCAATAAAGCAGCGACAATAGCTGGCTAGACCAAGGAAACTCCTAACTTGTTTAACGGTTTCAAGTGGAGTCCAATCAAGAACGGCCTTAACTCTCTCGGGATTGATAGCAATGCCCTTACCAGATATCACGTGGCCCAGATAGGTCACTTCTGGCAACCAAAATTCACACTTGGAGAACTTGGCATAAAGGTTGTGCTCTCTGAGTTTTTCTAACACAAGTCTAAGATGTTCGGCATGCTCTTCCTCGTTCTTCGAGTAAATAAGAATATCATCGAGGTAAACCACGACATTTAACTTATCTAAGTACTCCATGAAGATCGAGTTCATCAAGCGGAGAATGTGGTGGGCGTTGGTTAGACCAAAGGACATGACGGTGTACTCAGATCGCCATAACGAGTGACAAAGGCTGTCTTGGGGATGTCCCTGCTTCGATTTTGATTTGGTGGTAGCCTAACCTCAAATCCATCTTGAGAAGATCGAGGATCCAGCGAGCTGATCATACAGATCGTTGATCCTCGGGAGCGGATACTTGTTCTTTATCGTGACCAAATTAACGGGACGATAATCTACAACCATCTGATCCGTACCATCCTTCTTCTTGACAAAGAGGACGGGGCAAGCCCAAGGAGAAGAACTAGGACGGATGAAACCCTTTTGCAAGGACTCATCAAGTTGTTTCTTAAGCTCGGCTAGTTCTAAGGGTGCCATCTTGTAAGGTCTCCTAGAGATTGGAGCAGTTCCTGGGATAAGATCTATGACGAACTCTACATCTCTGTTAGGTGGAACACCTGGCAGTTCCTCAGGAAAGACATCCGGAAAGTCACGGACTACCGGGATATCTTCAAGGTCTGGAAGAGGGCTGTCATTAAGAGAATAGAGTTGGCGCTTTGCAACTCTGGTGGAGACAGTGACTATCTTGCCAGATGGATGTGTAAGCTGAACAGACCTGGTGAAACAATCAATCTTGGCATGATGAGTTGTCATCCAGTCCATACCCAAGATGATGTTAATATCCCAAGACTTGAGAGATATCAAGGAAGCAAGGAATACAAGTCTGTCAACATGGATTTCATTGCCATAACTTATCCTAGAGGTTTGCCATTTGGATCCAGGAGTTTGAATAAGTAGCGGGGAGGGCATATCACAAAATGACATGTCGTGCAAGCGGGCATAGCTTTTAAATGAAGGAATGAGATGCTCCAAAGATCGAATGTAACCGGCGCCGGATGACAGTTGACAAGGAGTGTACCAATAACGACATCTGGATCATCATGAGCGTCTTTAGCTGAGACGTGATGCACACGTCCATGTTTAGGGTGAGCTGACTTGGCACTAATCATCTTGCGTGATGGCTTACCATGACCAACAGACTTCTCGGGCTGGGATGGAGCAACACTGGTCTGAGTACAAATACGGGCAATGTGGCCTGGCTCTCCGCACTTGTAACAAATCTTTGAGGTAGGACATGGACCCACATTGGCAGGCGGTCCACCAATAGGCCTGGGTGGAGCATACTGTTGAACTGGACAAGGTACCACATAAGATGGCCTCGGTACATATCTGGGTGGAAGAGCGGAGTTCGGAACCCAAATCCGGCGCTTTTGAGAACTAGAACCGGAGGAAGATCCCAAATCACGGGTGTGCTTACGGGACTCCTCGTAAGTGAGCTGAGATGTCTCTGTATTAATGGCCTTGTTCACAAGAGCTTGGAATGTATCACAATGATGCAGGTGGAGATCACGACACACTTGGGGTTGAGACCCTTCTGGAACCTAGCCTGCTTCTTGGCGTCCGTGGACACCTCTTCAAGCATAGCGGCGAGGTTCTCAAACTCTCATCGTAAGCATCAACAGCCATCTTACTCGGGTGAAACTACGTAACTCTTCTCTCTTGTGATCAATGAGGGCTCGGGAATATGATGCTCATGAAAAGCCTCAATGAAATCCCTCCGTAGGAGTCCGCCAGCTGGAAGCATAGCCTCATAGTTTCGCCACCAAAGACTAGCAGACCTTCCGTGGTATGTGGCATAGGTGACCTTGTCATCTTCAGCTACGCTCACGTAACGCAGCTTATGAGTGATGCTACGGAGCTACCATATGCATCGAGTGGCTCGATAGAATGATGAAAGGTAGGTGGGTGCAAGCTTAATGAAGTCATGAATAGTTACGCACTTTGAACTGATGTGCGGTGTTCTCCTCGATACATGCCAACAAGCGGTTAGACTCACGCTTGTTCCTCTCCATCTCTAACATGAACTCTGTCAACGAAGGCTGGTCGGGAGGATCCTCATCCCTACCATCTCCGTGGTTCTGGCTACGAGCAACAGAACTTCGCCTAGCTGATGACATCCTGAGAAACGAAACCAAGGACGGAATCAGCATCAACTATAGGCTATAGAATGTAGGACAAGGAAATTAGTAACTCTTGAACACCTAGGGCAATTCCGGCAGCATAACGGCAGTAAAATGCTCAGAATGAGACATCCTGCTAAAATGGGGTAGTAACATACTCAACATCATCACTCTAGGTTCTGAGATAGTACTAAACAGGCTACACTGGAGGTACTCGAAAACTGGAGTATGACTCTGATCAACCAATCCTATGGTACTAAGGAGTAGTAACACGTGATCCTGATAGACGGAAGAGAAAGCCTAGTTCCTTAACCCCGCAGGAAAGATAGGATGACTCAGATCAGAAGGCCATGAGGTATAAGGAGTAAAAAGAGCCTTACGTTCCTTCCCACAATCAATTCCCTTACATAACTAAAGAATTTCTAGACTCAACTTCACCAGTTTGGCTTGGTAATCCCACAGCAACAAAGCTCGATCCCAAAGCTGTCAGACCCGACTCAATGCCACATCGATCTAGCATGTAACACTCATATCACTTTGCGGCCTCACGCACGGTATCCCCATGGGTGTCTCCTTACCTTTGCCGGGACTGTTATGCCTTTTGGCACACGATATGATAGTGTCGCTAGCATCCATATGATAAGGAGCCCGGCTGATATGGCTAGTCAGAAACCCAAAGTGGCACAAACTTACGGGACAGCATCCATGACCAAAGATCGAACGTGTCGGTCATCGGCGAGTGAATCCAGGGCAGTAGCACGGGCTAACAGACTCGTGAACCGGCAAGAGCGGCTAACAGACTCCGGTATTCATCGTGACATTTCCCGAAGCGACGTATACATGAACGAAGAAGGACACATGCCGCCAGCCTAAGTGTTCCGGAGCAAGAGCACGCTACCATGGCTCATGGAAGCACTAGGAGACATTTCCGTAAGAGAGGCTACTAAGGATAAACAACTAGATAGTCGATCCCACACATAGCAATACACATTACACGACGCATAACATGCAAGTATGTGCTATACAACATGGCATCACAAAGATAACTCAACAACTCATATAGATAAGGCTCAAAGAGCCATCATAGCATTTATTGCAAACAGGGGTCACAAGACCCATCATACAGAGCATACAACAACAAGCGGAAGCATTACATGTCTGGGTACAGACATCTACAAAAGAAAAAGGCTGAAGAGCCTGACTAACTACAACATCCGATCAAGATCGTAGCTGAGGTACAAGCTACTTGTCGAAGTCCACAAGAACACTAGTAAGACCGAAGTCTCCGCTGCAAAAACATAAATAAAGCAACATGAGTACAAAGGTACTCAGCAAGACTTACATCAGATCCTATCATACATGAATTTGTATCAAGAGGGTAATGTGAGGTTTAGTTGCAGCAAGACAGCTTTGACTCTGTGGCTATCCTGTTCTACGACTACCAGAACTTCTTTGAGGTGATATGGTGCACACGAGTCCACTAATCACCACACAATACACTACTATGGATTCATCCCCGTCTCCCTACGAGAAGGCCATCCATAGCACTCACACTTGTCTTGAGCACTTTATAGTATCCACTTCAAGTTGTCTATGTACCATGTAAGCATCCAAGAAGTCCATAACCATGACCCGGCTATTCAATAGATCATGTTAACCTGCAGGGTGCACTTCTTCACACACGCCTCGCCACTTACCGCCATGTACACGTTATGTATCTCGCAACCTTCAAGCGGAAGCTTTGGCGAGGGTGTCGCCCACGACCGACTAACCACACAAGACTCTAGTCCGTGTTTATCGCCTATTCGGTTCCATCCGCAAGGAGATCCGCCGGGTGTCGCCACGGCCCCAAATGATGTGTGCAGGGTTCCCAAGCCCACCTCGCCGGATGGATCTACGCTTGGTACACCGTGCCACTTGTGCCTAGTCTATCCCATGCCCACCTGGCCGGGTGCCACTTGGTAGACTACTAACACTACCTACAAACACCAGAAACTAGTTGCAACTCCTGGACAGAGATCAAGTCGGTTAATAAGTCGAGAGGGGCACTTAAGCATTCCAACGTGTGGTAGTAGCTAGTCATTGGACAACATACACAGAACTCAGTGCTTATGGACGGTTCCAGTGAGACAACCCACCATGTACTCCTACATGGCCTCTCACCGCTACCTTTACCAAATCGTTTTCACACACTTAACTCTCAAAGACGAACAACTCATAACACTCCAATTCATTCCCAATGAATCGACCGACACAACTCTAAGCAATAGCAGGCATAGCATGGTAGGAACACAACATGGCTAAATCAACTCCTACACATGCTAGTGGGTTTCAACTATTTACTGTGGCAATGACAGGTCATGCAGAGGAATGGGTTCAACTACCGCAGCACAAAGTAGCAGATGAATCATTGTTGTCCTAATGCAATAACTGAGAGCAGGAGCGAGAGAGTAGGATTGTATCAGAATGTACAAGGGGGTTTGCTTGCCTGGTAGATCAACAGAGGAGGCACTGCTTCACAGACAGGTACTCTAGAAACGGACTCCGGAGCAGGACCTATCGAGAAGGAACGGTGCCAACAATCATATGCAACAATATGATGCATGAACATGGCATGAATATGTGATGTTGTTTGAGCTAATGCAACTAGTATTCAAATTGAATGAAGTCCATTTGAATCAAGGGTTCAAATGCAACTCCAAATTAAGCTCTGATAAATGCCATTCACATGTTTTCACTTATACAGTAGGTATAAGTTGGTTTTTCATGCATGAGACTAGTACAGATGGATAGATTGCATTTTTCTGATAATTTTTCATATATAACTTATTTCAATCTGAGTTACGGTTGAATTTCGATGATTTTTTGAAGTTTTGCTAATTTTCTGGAATTTCCTAATTTAAAAGAATTAAACTAATTCTAGAAAATAAATAATGGCGTCAGCCTGACGTCAGCGTGACGTCAGCAGGTCAAAGGCGCCAGCCCAGGTCAAACCTGACGGCTCGGACCCACATGTCAGTGTAACATCTAACTAACAGAGTTAGTTAGTGTTAGGTTAGCACTAACCTAGGTTAATTAGGGCCTCGGCCCGCCTGTCAGTGAGACAACTAATTAACTGAGTTAATTAGCGCTAACTAAACTAACACCTAAACTAAACAGGGGCGTCGCCCACGCGTCAGTGACCCTGGGGGGTCAAACCCTAGGTCAAACAAGTCAAACCCGCCGGCGGTTAGTCGCCGGCAAGATCCGCGGCGTACTTGTGCCCCGGGTTTCCTCTGTGGTGCTCCAAATGACGCGCGGCTAGGCGCGTTGGAGAGCTAGCTCGATGGCGCGTCGGGCGGTGGCCGTGGCTGGGCCTGGGATGGCCGGAGTCGACGGCGGCGAGCTCGGTTGCGGCCGCCGGAGTTCGGTCGTGCACGAGAGCGCGTTTGGAGCTCGAAGACGAGAGAAGCAAAGCGCTAGGGATGCTCTACGTGGCCCTACGAGCTTGTTGGACTCGCCGAGGTGACCAAATGGTCACCGGAGCTGCGTCGACGGCGAGATCGGGCGGCGGCGAAGGTTCGGCCATGGTGGAGACGACAGCTAGAGGGCGAGCGCGACCAGGAAGAGAGGCGAGATGAAGTAGGGGCTCACGGGGAGGTGGATGGTGCAGACGGCAGGGTCGGGGAAGCGTGGGTTGTTGCGAATCGACGGCGGCGATCCACGGCGGCCGAGGCGAAGACGACGATGGTGGCGACGAAGCAGGGCCTTCGGGCGTCGCGTAGCTCCGTTGAGGGGGCAAGGCAGTTGTCAGTGTCAAAACCGGCGGATCTTGGGTAGGGGGTCCTGAACTGTGCGTCTAGGCGGATGGTAACAAGAGACGAGGGACACAATGTTTTTACCTGTGTTGGGCCCTCTCGATGGAGGTAAAACCCTCACGCCCCGCTTGATTAATATTGATGATATGGGTAGTACAAGAGTAGATCTACCACGAGATCAAGGAGGCTAAACCCTAGAAGCTAGCCTATGGTATGATTGTTGAGATGTATGTTCGCCCCACGGACTAAGGCCCTCCGGTTTATATAGACACCAAGAGGGCTAGGGTTACACAGAGTCGGTTACAATGGTAGGAGATCTACATATCCAGATTGCCAAGCTTGCCTTCCACGCCAAGGAAAGTACCATCCGCACACGAGCCGAGTCTTCAATCTTGTATCTTCGTAGTCCGGAGTCCGCGGATATTGATAGTCCGCTGTCCGGACACCCCTAGTCCAGACTGCCTCAAGAGTCTCGAACCAGTCTTCAATGACGATAAGTCCGCGTGCATAATGTTCGCATTGTAAGGCGGGTTCCTCCCTTGAATAATCCGGAGAAGATAATGAACACCAGATAGTGTCCGCTCGCAAAATAAATTCCACATTCCACCGTAGAGAGAATAAAATATACACTTAGTTCAATCTGCTGACGTATTATGCGGCGTGACATCACACTGCAGCCAAGCCCTCTTTTGAATCGTTTTTTACTATTCCACCTCAGCACGTTTAGCAAAGCGGTTTCCTCGGCACGTCTTGTCGAAGCATAGATCGTGTTCCCCTTATTCCGGGATCCTCATCAATACGTGCGTGGGTAACCCAACCGTTCCCGTCGCCATGCCTCCTCTATCGAAGGGGAATCCCAAACGGTCACGGAGACGGCCCTTGGTATTTCTTCGCCTTTATAAGGGGACCAAGGCCAACCCTTGTTCTTCAATCTCACACCGAATCTTTTCCCCGCTCTCCAGTTCCAACACCCAGAGCCTCAGATTCGATTGCTTCGGATCCTCAATCATGTCCGGCTCCGACCTCCAGGGCCGGTGGATGCCCTCCTCCGCCACGGAGGAGGACATCTTGAAGTTGCGGAGGCCAAGCACCGCCCACGAGGTTTCAGACAGGTTGCCTGCCTAATGGCAGGCTGTGCCAGCCTCGAGCCCGGCGAACACGTTGTTTTCAGATCCCACCTCCGCCGGGTTTAGGCTTCCCGACGGATCCTTCGTGAGAGGGCTCTGCTCTACTATGGGCTGGACTTTCACGACTTGGCTCCGAGTCTATCCTCCATATCTCCGCATTCATCATCGTCATGGCCTTCCTCCGCGTCATCCCCACTTTGGCCTATGGTCAAGACCTTCAAGGTGGAGCCAAGATGATCGGGGCGCTAAGCGGAGGAGGCGGCGACTATAAGCAAGAAGGTCGATGCCCGTGGCTCAAGGTTCCTTCCAAGAGGAACTCGATCGTGGCAGCAGGAGGGTTTTATATCATCGCCCGAGGGGCAGCAGCAAAAGCCGCCGCCTCATTCCGCCCGGGACCTCCACGCCAATCGACATCGTGGGTCAACCAAGGGCTCAACTGGGGCCGCTCAAGACGTGCCCTCGCCGCAGGCCGGATTCGAGATCTCCAAACGAGGGAGGTCGACTGATCAAGGTGATGCAGAGTTATGCTAGTCAAGATCTTCGCCTCGCAAACATCGCCCTCTCCGCCTATGGGAATTCAACCCGAGGGACCTCGGATTCTCCAACACTTCATGGGTGCGACACCCGTGGAGATGTATTGTTGTTCTTCTGACCGCAGTAGCGTGTCCGGATTCGCCGAGGATGCAGGTCTAAGCCGCAATCGCCCGGATACTGTAAGTAGCTCAGAGTCCCAACATTCTGCTTATGTGCCTTTCTAGAGTTCGTGATCCTGACCCTTTGTTCTTTACAGAATGGGTGGCGCGATCAAGGCTGATAAGGTGTCCGCCCTCCCAGAGACCGTGACTGGAGCCCGTGGCTGGTCGAGAATGTTGGAGGTTGCGCCCACGTAGAAGGGGCGACGGGGAAATAGAGGAGCTAACACTTCGCCTAAAGGGGTGATCAAGAGGAGGGAACTAAGAACCCTCCTTCAGAGGGAGAAGAGGACCGCCCAAGGTCCGGAGGCCAAATCCCTAAGTGTGGGAAGAAATCTCATCAGGGGTCCGCGTCCGGAGAGAATACGGACGCACAATCATCACCGAAGGACCAGCCCTCCAACGAGCCGTGAGTATGAAAGAGGAAATTAATTAGTAAAGAAGTACCTTCATTTGTGCTTCTGTGGGTAACCGAAATATTTATATCGCAGTTCGGATCTGCAGCCTTCTCAAATGGGTTCATCTACGGGGGACCTTCTTCCGGAGATGATGGAGAGCGATACACCTCCGTCTGCAGCGCCGCCAGATGAGGCAGGCGAGCCCGAAGTGTCGTCACGGAGGGCGTCCCCGAGTCCGGAGGGGCCAGAGAGTTCGGCACCCACCAGAGTCCTGCCGGGAGGACTGAAGAGTCTGCTTGAGAGGGCGTCCATTTCAGGAGATCACCGTGCGTTAATGCGTATGGTGATAGGAAGGATTTCGTCCGCCGAGAGCGGATTGCGTAATGCCGCCATGAGTTTGCTGGCAGGTTTTGAGGTATGCAGAAATGACGCATCCCTTTGTATTTTAACAAGATTGCACATAAAAATGCGCATCGTATAGATAGTAGCCCCCGAGACTCGGTAGGTTGTCGGAAACGACAGCGCGTCGAGGATCAAAATCTCAAAATATCAGTAATGAATACCGCCGCCCCGACATAGTGGCGGATAGTCCAGGCCAGCCGGACTAATGAGTTTGCCGAATTAAGTCGGCAACTTGACGTGGCGATGCCGACATCGCACTTGTCAACCGCGACTTGACGAGTCGCAAGGTAAATAAATTCTCCGCAGATTGCTTTATTTAAGGGGTCAAGCCTCCTCCGATAAATTGTATGCTGTTGTACAGACGGTGCTCGCTTTGTGGAGGGTTTCGGCCGAACTTGCACAAGCTAAGGAGCAAGCCCGGCGAGTGATGTGGCTGCCTCAAGGCGGTCAAGAGTTGAAAGTCGAAAAGGCTGCGACCGCCTAAGTAGGCGGAGGTGGCCGAATTGGCCATGATGGTAAAGGATGCTGCCGACCGCTATGAGGCTCTTGAAAAGTAGCGCCTATCGAGCGGGAAGACTCAAGAAGGCCAACGCCGGTTAAGGATGCCCGCTCGCAATGCGGGCTATGAAAGAGGCTCGCGCCAGTCGAGAGATCGTGGCTGGCAAGCCTATTCTGCTGCGTCGCCGTTTATGGATGCCAAGTATGCTCGATTTGAGCGGTCAGGAGTCCGGAAGATCCCAGATATGGATTTGGCTGCAAGCGGCCGATGCCGCTGAGCACTTCCGGAGCCGTGGAGGATCACGAGACGGAAGAGTTATATTGGTCTCAACCCTGATCCGATCGCCACTTCCGCTGACGGACCGGCTGGCCGAGTGGGCCGAGCTAAATAGATTGTCCGGACTTGCTATGATCGACATCGTGGCACATGTCCGCCGAGAGGTCCAAGGCGACGAGCTACTTCGCCATCGCAGCAATTTTTTGAGCGGTGCCGCATATAAAGGACATGAAGCGGTCGGCTCAGTATCAAGGGCGCGCGGATGGCTCTTGCCGTGTGAAGGCGCATTGTCCGAGATGGATGCCACCGCTGTTGCCGCCAGGTCCGGATGAAAGCCGCCTCGCTGAGCGCTACCGGAGAATTCATGCGCGGCGCGCCAGATAATAGAGTCGCAGTGTTTCAAAGAATGTAACGCTCAAATGAACGATTAGCTTGTAAATCGATGATTATGTTATAACTGCTTTTTATACTTGTGCGCCCCAAGTAGTAAAACTTCTCTGTGGCGGCCGCCACGATACTTGTGTATAACCCGAAGATGCGTCTTTGGCTTCAGCCCCTCGCACAAGGTGCCGGGTGTTTGCAAAATAGCACGCCACACTTAATCCGGACGCCTCGGTCCTGTTATAAGGAGGTGGTAGCGAGCTTAACGAGGCAATCCGGACTATAATGCTTTATCTCTTTCACTTAGCCTGGAGCTCGAGGGTGGGGCTACGATATAGCCCCTGGTGGCACCGCATATCTCCGGATTCGGGGTGCGTATGTGCCTGACCGGGAAACGGTCCTTCGTCAAAGCGGGGAATTCTAAACATTCCGATAGTCAATCGAGTGGTGACCAGACTCGCCAGTATCATGACAAATCGGCCGCTTTCATCGAGGTGCTCGCCAAATTAACGGGGCACAATCGCAGTAGTTCTCCTGGTGCCGCGTTAGCCGATGATACGGAATGTAAGGCAGCAAAACACAGGAGCCGGGCAAACCCAACATTTGACCAAAGACATGATTCGAAGCTGATGCATATATTGCCTAACTCGAGACGCCGAACACTCCCGAAGGTGTTCGGACTTTATAATAATGGGCAGAAAGATGCCCTAAGCCCCTAGTGTCTGGGTACGGGCATGGTCCTCTAACGCGGCCGATGCCAAAGCGTCAGGCTCCGCTTTGGCTATAGGAAGAAACCAAGGGAGAGTAACAACAAGAGACAGTAAAAAAGGTCTACGCAGGGTCTTAATCTGAAAAGAATCCTTGCCACGGGTCCCTACTGCACGTCTGCGCCTGTGTCTTTGTTGGGCCGTTATCCTGGACGGGTATGCACGTTGTTCATCTGTAGAAAGAGAGGAACGTTTAGTTGTAGAAACAATTTGTGCGAAAAATATGTAAAATAAGAAATATAAATAATTAAAGTAAGGTTTATATGAAACCGTGATTGTTTGTGCGCGTAGCCCCCTGTGAAGGGGTATGCGGCTAGGGAGCCCCTAGCCCGCTGAGTCCGGATTCGCCTATCCGAGTCCGGGTCCTAAGTGACCTCGACCGAATGGCGCCATGTGGACCGGGCATCTTGAGTGTAAGAGACGCAGAATGCGGTATGGCATTGAAGCGACAAAAGCCTTTCATCCCAAGAGTGCTTGATATTCACTTTCAAATGGGACGATATGAAAATTAATTTTTTTCGTCGAAAATTGTTCGCAATCCGAACACGACGCCCAAAGAATATAGAGCCTGTGCACTTGGCGAAGGGCTGGCGTCACCTTTGAAGGAAGTGCGGCTGTGTCGAATTTTGGTAGGGTCTATCCCCATTCTACGGATTGTGTTTGAATATAGCAGGTTTAAGTCATCGCCTCCGCCCATGAGGACGTTAGTGAATTGTAATCCGCCTATTATGGGATTCAATATCGAGGAGTCCGTCCCCTGTTTCAACGCTTCGAATAGTCCGGTGGTCGAAAGTGATTGGTTTTGATATCCAATCTCTCATCTCATTGGTTGGACCGTGCGAAGCTCTTTTTAGAAAGTGCCGCACTATTTTTCCGTGTCATCACATGAAGTGAGTTTCTTCGCTTTGACCCCTTGTGGGAAAGTCTTTTGTTTTTCCGTGCCCTGCTGCGGGGTTTATCTTCTTCGCTGACGCGCCGAGCCCCTTGTGTTCGGCGCTTAATCGCCGGACTGTTTGAAAACCCAACAATCCTGTGGGTGTGATATGCGTGCCTTCCGGGTGGTGGATTTGGCATATCGACCCAAAATTTTGTTTGTTGGACACCACACCGCTATCCTTAAGAGGTTGAGTTTTGTTATTGGGCCGTGAGCTTTTGAATTGGCGTTGACCGCCGTGCTTTTTGGGCTTTTTCTTTATTCGGCGCTGCTTTTTTCGCTACCGTGATTTTCCGCTTCCATCTATTATCTCGACGTATTTGGGTCGCTGGTGCCGCTTGCTAGCCAGCTATCCTCTCCCGCACGTAAGCGGGTCATGAGGCTTGTTAGTGCGGACATTGTCCTCTGTTTCTCTTGGACGAGGTGCCTGGCGAGCCATTCGTCTCGGACATTGTTCTTGAAGGCTGCTAAGGCTTCGGCGTCCGGACAGTCGACTATTTGGTTCTTTTTGGTAAGAAACCTGTTCCGAATTTCGCACGACTCTCCGGCTGTTGAGTTATATGACTTAAATCATCTCAGATCCGGAGGACGGACATAAGTCCCTTGAAAATTTGCTCTACGCTTCCTCGAGCTCTTCCCAACTTCCAACAAGTTTTCGGGAGGCTTTTGAGCCAATGACGGGCTGACCTTTGAGCTTGAGGGGTAGATATTTTATGGCGTGGAGATCGCCTCCTCCGCCATGTGTATATGCAGATATAATCTTCTATCCGCATCTGTGGTCTGTTGTTCCATCGTAGGCCTCTATGTTTATGGGTTTAAACCCTGCTGGGAATTCATGATCCAAAGACCTCATCGGTGAAACATAGTGGGTGTCTGGCGCCCCCAGACTTGTATGTGCCGCTATCGTCGGACACTTGACGTGTTGCTTTGCTTCCTGGGGCTTTCTTTTTGGGTCCGTAGATGGACCTGGCTGGGCCATTGGACGGTGGAGGCTCTATGGCCTCCTCGTCGAATTCTGGTAGCAGCTTACGCTTCGGGTAGCTCTTCGATCGGTGGCCATTGCCGTATTTATCTGCGGTTTTGAGTACTTTGCTCCATCTTATTCTGAGTGTGTCATCCGCTATTTTGAGCTTCCGCTTTTCCTTCTTTAGGCTTCTTGCTGTAGCGATGAGCCTGCGCTTAAAAAGCTCTTGTTCGACGGGGTCCTCGGGCACGACGAGTTCGTCGTCATTGAGGCTTGCTTCGTCTTCGGAGGGAGGCATATAGTTATGACCTCGACCTCTTAAATCTCGCCCTCTCGCGGGGGCTTGCTTCTGCATCCTCCTGCGCTGAGTCTTGCTGGAGGGGATTGTCTTCGGCACTCTCTGGTGTATTGTTGTCTCCTGTGCCGGAATCTTTATTCTTGATGTGGCGGGATTTAGAGCGGCGCCGCTGACGCCGGCGTTTGGGTTGCTTCTTTAAAGAGTCTGCCTCCACTGCTTCTTCGCCATCCCCTTCTTTTGGGGTATCCACCCTGTACACGTCATATGACGAGGTGGCCTTCCAGTGCCCACAGGGCACTGGTTCCTGTTCGTCCCCGGCATCGTCGTCCATGGCGTCGATGTCTTCGGAGTCGTAGTCTAGCATGTCGGTTAAATCCTCGACAGTGGCTATAAATTGGGTGGTGGGTGGGCTCTGAATTTCTTCGTCGTCCATACTCCAACCATCCTGGCCATAGTCCGGCCAAGACTCTCCCGATAACGAGAGATGCTTTAATGAGTTTAGGATATCGCCGAAAGGCGAGTGCTGGAATATGTCCGCATGGCGGTGAATTTATAATGGCGCCCAATCCGACCGGTGGTAGGGGCGCGGGAGGTTCGAGTCCGGCGAGGAGTCCGCACTCGGATTCACGAAGTTTCGCAAGGGACAAGATTGGAGTTCGCCCATCGCCGCGGATGTTGAAGCCCCGGGCGCGCGTCTATCCACCGACCTCGATCCGGGCGATCGGCTCCGGCTAATGGCCAAGCGGATCCGAAAAGGCGCTACCAAGGCACCGTCCGCGGCAGAGCTAGATCGTGCCCATCGTCCACAAGGCGGCGCGCTTGCTGTGGCTCGAGTCCGTCAAGATCAAGTCTCCGCGTCATCGGCCGTGAAGTTTAAGCTTCGAATCGACTCGACGGCCAGGGCGAGCTTTTGATCTGCTCTAGATGGCCAAGTGAATTGCCCGCAGCAAAGCCGCCGAATACGAAGATCTGTCCGGGAGAAAAGTCTCACTCGACAGCGTTGTTGGTTGAAGATGCCATCAAGCCTATCGGTGACGCATACGAGGAACTCTCAACGAAAGCACCAATGTCGGTGTCAAACCGCGGATCTCGGTGGGGGTCCCGAATCGTGCGCCTAGGCGGATGGTAACAAGAGACGAGGGACACAATGTTTTTACCTGTGTTTGGGCCCTATCGATGGAGGTAAAACCCACGCCCCGCTTGATTAATATTGATGATATGGGTAGTACAAGAGTAGATCTACCACGAGATCAAGGAGGCTAAACCCTAGAAGCTAGCCTATGGTATGATTGTTGAGATGTATGTTCGCCCCACGGACTAAGGCCCTCCGGTTTATATAGACACCAAGAGGGCTAGGGTTACACAGAGTCGGTTACAATGGTAGGAGATCTACATATCCAGATTGCCAAGCTTGCCTTCCACGCCAAGGAAAGTACCATCCGGACACGAGCCGAGTCTTCAATCTTGTATCTTCGTAGTCCGGAGTCCGGCGGTATTGATAGTCCGCTGTCCGGACACCCCTAGTCCAGACTCCTCAGCGAGCATGCAAGGAGCTTCTAGGCTCAGTGGCAGGGCGAGGGGTGGCCGGTGGCCGCGGCAATGGCGAGCGGCGACGACGATGGCGCTCGGTGTGCGAGGGAGAGAGCGGAGGAGGCAGGGAACGAGGGTGAGAGTGAGAGGGTGGGGCTCAGGGATGTGCGTGGCGTCCTCAGACAACTCCAGGCGATCGGCGGGAAGCAGGAGGTGGCGATGCACGTGTGCACGCGCCGTGGGCACACGCCCCTGTCCTCCTGGCGAGGTGGAGACGATGACTGGCGTCGGCCAGTCAGCTGGGCCGGCCTGTTGGGTCGCTGGGCTGCACAGTGCCCGGCTGCACAGGGAGGTAAGCGCCAGGTAAGGTTTTCCCATTTCTTTTTCTTTTCTATTTTTCTGACGTTTGTTTTGATTTAATAATAATACTAAATCATTTTATTTACTTATGCCAATTTTTGTAGGAACTAGTGGTATTATTCCAGAGCTCCTCAACAAATGGCATAATTTTTGGACATATAATATATATATATATAACATTTATATATCCAATGCAAATAATTATGCATTAATGCCAAATGCCCAAAATAAATACTTTTGAGCTCCCAAAAATTATGGTTTGATTTTTATCTCTGTCCAGTATTTTCAGAGGACAACATGAGCATTTTCTTGGACCTTTTTGGAGCAATTTTTATTTGGGTCATTTCCAGAAATGATTCTGAGGATTTCACAAATCCGCAATTCAAATTTAAATGGAATTTAAACATGATGCACAAATGACTAGCTAGCCTTGAGCATACCAGAACTAGGGATGTGACAATATTCAATAATAACCGAAAGCCTAAGCTTGGGGATGCCCCGATGGCATCCCCTCTTTCGTCTTCGTTCATCGGTAACTTTACTTGGAGCTATATTTTTATTCACCACACGATATGTGTTTTGCTTGGAGCATCATTTTCTTTTTGTTAGTATTAGCTTGCTGTTATTTAGAATAATGTTTTGCATCTTTAGTTTAAATAAAGAAGTCAAGGATAGCCTTTGCCATGCTTATTTTGCTAGTATACATGTTGCTGTTTGAAAAACAGAAAGTTTACCGCTGTTGCAAAAATTCCCTAGAAAAGTCAGAGAGTGGTATAATGTTGAATCTTTTTGCATATTGAGATATGATAAATTTATTACAGTGGGAATTTTAGTTCATAATTTTTGGAGTCAGGGAAGTATTGATACTCTTGCATTCTTTACAGAGTGTACTGTTTTGGCAGATTGCTGTTATGGTTGCATTGTTTGCATATGTTTGCTTGATTAATGATTCTATTTGAGGATAGGAGTATTAAATATGCAGAGGCATTTAGTAAGCAATGTTGAATAATTATTTAAGTGATTTGTTACAGTAGACAATGATAAGGTTTTGCATTGGTTTATACTAACCTATCTCACGAGTTCTTGTTGAGTTTGTTGTGAATGCAGCTTTTGATAAAAATAGAAACCATGATATGAGAGGAATTAAGGAGACACAAAATCTCAAGCTTGGGGATGCCCAAGGCACCCCAAGATAATATTTCAAGAAGTCTCAAGCATCTAAGCTTGGGGATGCCCCGGTAGGCATCCGACCCTTCTTCTTCAACAACTATCGGTTAGTATCGGTTGAGCCTAAGTTTTTGCTTCTTCACATGAGTTGTGCTATCCTTGCAATGTAGTTTTCTTTAGCTTTGCTTGTTGTTTTAATAAAGTATCAAGATCTCAAATTATTAAATGAGAGAGAGTCTTCGCATAGTTACAAAATTATTTAGCTACTCATTGACCTTCACTTATATCTTTTGGAGTAGTTTGTCATTTGCTCTAGTGCATCACTTATACCTTTTAGAGCATGGTGGTAGTTTTATTTTGAAGAAATAGATGAACTCTCATACTTCAATTAGATTATTTTGAGAGTCGTTAATAGCATGGTAATTTGCTTAATATTAATATACCTGGTATTCAAGATATGTGAAACTTTCTTATGAGTGTGTTGAATACTAAGAAAAGTTTGATACTTGATAATTGTTTTGAGATATGGAGGTAGTGATATTAAAGTCATGCTAGTTGGGTGATTATGAATTCAAAGAATGCTTGTGTTGAAGTTAGCAAGTCCCGTAGCATGCACGTATGGTTAAAGTTGTGTAACAAATTTGAAACATGAAGTGTACCTGGCTTGTGCATCCTTATGAGTGGCGGTCGGGGACGAGCGATGGTCTTTTCCTACCAATCTATCCCCCTAGGAGCATGCGCGTAGTACTTGGTTTTTGATGACTTCTAAATTTTTGCAATAAGTATATGAGTTCTTTTGACTAATGTTGAGTCCATGGATTATACGCACTTTTACCTTTCCGCCATTGCTAGCCTCTTCGGTACCGTGCATTGCCATTTCTCACCTTGAGAGTTGGTGCAAACTTCGCCGGTGCATCCAAACCCCGTGATATGATACGCTCTATCACACATAAACCTCCTTACATGTTCCTCAAAACAGCCACCATACCTACCTATTATGGCATTTCCATAGCCATACTGAGATATATTGCCATGCAACTTTCCACCGTTCCGATCATCATCATGACATACTTTACTTTTGTCATATTGCCATTGCATGATCATGAAGTTGACATCGTATTTGTGGCAAAGCCACCATGCATTATTTTTCATACATTTCACTCTTGATTCATTGCACCATCCCGGTACACCGCCGGAGGCATTCATATAGATTCATATCTTGTTCTAAGTTTCGAGTTGTAATCCTTATGTTGTAATCAATAGAAGTGTGATGATCATCATTTAATAGAGCATTGTCCCAAAAAAAAGGAGAGAAAGGCCAAAGAAAAAAAGGGAAGGCCCAAAAAAAGGGCAATGCTACTATCCTTTTTTTCCACACTTGTGCTTCAAAGTAGCACCATGTTCTTCATATAGCGAGTCTCATATATTGTGCTTCAAAGTAGCACCATGTTTTTCATATAAAGAGTTTCATATGTTGTCACTTTCATATACTAGTGGGAATTTTTCATTATAGAACTTGGCTTGTATATTCCAACGATAGGCCTCCTCAAGTGCCCTAGGTCTTCGTGAGCAAGCAAGTTGGATGCACACCCACTTAGTTTCTTTTGATGAGCTTTCATACATTTATAGCTCTAGTGCATCCGTTGCATGGCAATCCCTACTCCTCATGTTGACATCAATTGATGGGCATCTCCATAGCCCATTGATTATCCTCGTCAATGTGAGACTTTATCCTTTTTTGTCTTCTCCACACAATCCCCATCATCATATTCTATTCCACCCATAGTGCTATATCCATGGCTCACGCTCATGTATTGCGTGAAGGTTAAAAAAGTTTGAGATTATTTAAGTACGAAACAATTGCTTGGCTTGTCATCGGGGGTATAGAGGTTGGGAACATCTTTGTGTGACGAAAATGAAGCATAGCCTAACTATATGATTTTGTAGGGATGAACTTTCTTTTGCCATGTTATTTTGAGAAGACATGATCACTTTGATTAGTATGCTTGAAGTGTTGCTATTTCTTTTATCAATATGAACTTCTGTCTTGAATCTTTCGGATCTGAATATTCATATCACAAGTAAGAAGAATTACATTGAAATTATGCCAACTAGCATTCCACATCAAAAATTATCTTTTTTATCATTTACCTACTCGAGGACGAGCAGGAATTAAGCTTGGGGATGCTTGATACGTCTCCAACGTATCTATAATTTTTTATTGCTCCATGCTATATTATCTACTGCTTTGGGGATTACTTGGCTTTATTACCCACTTTTATATTATTTTTGGGACTAACCTATTAACCGGAGGCCCAGCCCAGATTTGCTGTTTTATGCCTATTTGAGTGTTTCGAGGAAAAGGAATATCAGACGGAGTCAAAACGGAACGAAATCAACTGGAGAAGTTATTTTTGGAAGGAAAGCCACCCGATGGACTTGGAGTGCACGTCAGGGAAGAAGGGAGGTGCCCACGAGGGTGGGGGGCGCGCCCCCTGCCTCGTGGCCTCCCCTTCGGTCCACCGACGTACTTCTTTCACCCATATATACCCACGTACCCTAAAACTTCCAGAACAGAAGATAGATCGGGAGTTCCTCCACCGCAAGCCTCTGTAGCCACCAAAAACCTCTCGGGACCCTGCTCGCGCCTCACTTGGGGGGATCCCATCACCGGTGGCCATCTTCATCATCCCAGCGCTATCCATGACGAGGAGGGAGTAGTTCACCCTCGGGGCTGAGGGTATGTACCAGTTGAAGGAAATATGCCCTAGAGGCAATAATAAAGTTATTATTTATTTCCTCATATCATGATAAATGTTTATTATTCATGCTAGAATTGTATTAACCGGAAACATGATACATGTGTGAATACATAGACAAAACTATAGTCACTAGTATGCCTCTACTTGACTAGCTCATTAATCAAAGATGGTTATGTTTCCTAACCATAGACATGTGTTGTCATTTGATTAGTGGGATCACGTCATTAGGAGAATGATGTGATTGACATGACCCATTCCGTTAGCCTAGCACTTGATCGTTTAGTATACTGCTATTGCTTTCTTCATGACTTATACAAAGTTCCTGCAACTATGAGATTGTGCAACTCCCGTTTACCGGAGGAACACTTTGTGTGCTACCAAACGTCGCAACGTAACTGGGTGATTATAACGGTGCTCTAAAGGTGTTTCCGAAGGTACATGTTGGGTTGGCATAATTCGAGATTAGGTTTTGTCACTCCGATTGTCGGAGAGGTATCTCTGGGCCCTCTCGGTAATACTCATCACCTAAGCCTTGCAAGCATTGTAACTAATGAGTTAGTTATAAGATGATGTATTACGGAATGAGTAAAGAGACTTGCCGGTAACGAGATTGAACTAGGTATTGGATACTGACGATCGAATCTCGGGCAAGTAACATACCGATGACAAAGGGAACAACGTATGTTGTTATGCGGTTTGACCGATAAAGATCTTCCTTGAATATGTAGGAACCAATATGGGCATCCAGGTCCCGCTATTGGTTATTGACCGAGAATGGTTCTAGGTCATGTCTACATAGTTCTCGAACCCGTAGGGTCCGCACGCTTAACGTTACGATGACAGTTTTATTATGAGTTTATAAGTTTTGATGTACCAAAGTTTGTTTGGAGTCCCGGATGTGATCACGGACATGACGAGGAGTCTCGAAATGGTCGAGACATAGAGATTGATATATTGGAAGCCTATGTTTGGACATCGGGATGGTTCCGGGTGAAATCGGATTTTACCGAACACCGGGGTTACGGAACCTCCCGGGGATAATGGGCCTTAGTGGGCCAAGAGGGAGAAGAGGAGGGCAGGCCAGGGCAGGCGGCGCGCCCCCTCTCCCCTAGTCCGAATAGGACAGGAAGGGGGCGGTGCCCCCTTCCTCTTTCCCTCCCCCTTTCCTTCTCCACCAAGGAAGAGGGGGAGTCCTACTCGGTGGGAGTAGGACTCCTCCAGCGCACCCTAGGGGCCGGCCGCACCTTCCCCTCCCTCCTTTATATACAGAGGCGGGGCACCCCATGGACACACAAGTTGATCTACGGATCGTTCCTTAGCCGTGTGCGGTGCCCCTCCACCATATTCCACCTCGGTCATATCGTCATGAGTTTAGGCGAAGCCTCGCGCCGGTAGAACATCATCATCGTCACCACGCCGTCATGCTGATGGAACTCATCTCAGGAGCTCGGCTGGATCGGAGGCCGGAGATCGTCATCGAGCTGAACGTGTGCTGAACTCGGAGGCCCCATACTTTCGGTGCTTGGATCGGTCGGATCGTGAAGACGTACGACTACATCAACCGCGTTGTGCTAACGCTTCCGCTTACGGTCTACGAGGGTACATGGACGAACACTCTCCCCTCTCGTTGCTATGCCATCACCATGATCTTGCGTGTGCGTAGGAAATTTTTTGAAATTACTATGTTCCCCAACAAAGTGGCATCCGAGCCTAGGTTTTATGCGCTGATGTTATATGCACGAGTAGAACACAAGTGAGTTGTGGGCGATACAAGTCATACTGCTTACCAGCATGTCATACTTTGGTTCGGCGGTATTGTGAGATGAAGCAGCCCGGCCGACATTACGCGTACGCTTACGCGAGACTGGTTTCACCGTTACGAGCACTCATGCTTAAAGGTGGCTGGCGGGCGTCTGTCTCTCTCACTTTTGCTGAATCGAGTATGGCTACGCCCGGTCCTTGCGAAGGTTAAAACAGCACCAACTTGACGAACTATCGTTGTGGTTTTGATGCGTAGGTAAGAACGATTCTTGCTAAGCCCGTAGCAGCCACGTAAAACTTGCAACAACAAAGTAGAGGACGTCTAACTTGTTTTTGCAGGGCATGTTGTGATGTGATATGGTCAAGACGTGATGATATATTTTATTGTATGAGATGATCATGTTTTGTAACCGGTTATCGGCAATCGGCAGGAGCCATATGGTTGTCGCTTATTGTATGAAATGCAAACGCCGTGTAATTGCTTTACTTTATCACTAAGTGGTAGCGATAGTCGAGAAGTAATAGATGGCGAACGACAACGATGCTACGATGGAGATCAATGTGTCGCTACCGGTGACGATGGTGATCACGACGGTGCTTCGGAGATGGAGATCACAAGCACAAGATGATGATGGCCATATCATATCACTTATATTGATTGCATGTGATGTTTATCCTTTATGCATCTTATCTTGCTTTGATTGACGGTAGCATTTTAAGATGATCTCTCACTAAAATTATCAAGAAGTGTTCTCCCGAGTATGCACCGCTGCCAAAGTTCGTCGTGCCGAGACACCACGTGATGATCGGTGTGATAATCTCACGTCCATCTACAACGGGTGCAAGCCAGTTTTGCACACGCGGAATACTCAGGTAAAACTTGACGAGCCTAGCATATGCAGATATGGCCTCGGAACACGGTGACCGAAAGGTCGAGCGTGAATCATATAGTAGATATGATCAACATAGTGATGTTCACCATTGAAAACTACTCCATCTCACGTGATGATCGGTTATGGTTTAGTTGATTTGGATCAAGTAATCACTTAGATGACTAGAGAGATGTCTGTCTAAGTGGGAGTTCTTAAGTAATATGATTAATTGAACTTAAATTTATCATGAACTTAGTACCTGATAGTATTTTGCTTGTCTATGTTTGTTTGTAGATAGATGGCCCGTGCTATTGTTCCGTTGAATTTTAATGCGTTCCTTGAGAAAGCAAAGTTGAAAGATGATGGTAGCAATTACACGGACTGGGTCCGTAACCTGAGGATTATCCTCATTGCTGCACAGAAAAGTTATGTCCTGGAAGCACCGCTGGGTGCTAGGCCTGCTGCTGATGCAACTGACGACGTTAAGAACGTCTGGATGAGGAAAGCTGATGACTACTCTATAGTTCAATGTGCTATGCTTTACGGCTTAGAACCGGGTCTTCAACGACGTTTTGAACGTCATGGAGCATATGAGATGTTCCAGGAGTTGAAGTTAATATTTCAAGCAAATGCCCGGATTGAGAGATATGAAGTCTCCAATAAGTTCTATAGCTGCAAAATGGAGGAGAATAGTTCTATTAGTGAACACATACTCAGAATGTCTGGGTATAATAATCACTTGATTCAACTGGGAGTTAATCTTCCGAATGATAGTCTCATTGACAGAATTCTCCAATCACTGCCACCAAGCTACAAGAGCTTTGTGATGAACTATAATATGCAAGGGATGAACAAGACTATTCCCGAGCTCTTCGCAATGCTAAAAGCTGCAGAGGTAGAAATCAAGAAGGAGCATCAAGTGTTGATGGTCAACAAGACCACTAGTTTCAAGAAAAGGGCAAAGGGAAGAAGAAGGGAACTTCAAAAGAATGGCAAGCAAGTTGCTGCTCAAGAGAAGAAACCCAAGTCTGGACCTAAGCCTGAAATCGAGTGCTTCTCCGCAAGCGATCGTCATCGAAGCGGAACTGCCCCAAGTATTTGGCGGATAAGAAGGATGGCAAAGTGAACAAAGGTATATGTGATATACATGTTATTGATGTGTACCTAACTAGAGCTCGTAGTAGCACTGGTATTTGATCTGGTTCATTGCTAATATTTGCAACTCGAAACATGGACTATGGAATAAGCGAGCACTGGCTAAGGACGAGGTGACGATGCGCGGGGGAAACGGTTCCAAAGTCGGTGTGATCGCGGTCGGCACGCTACCTCTACATCTACCTTCGGGATTAGTTTTAGACCTGAATAATTGTTATTTGGTGCCAGCGTTGAGCATGAACATTATATCTGGATCTTGTTTAATGCGAGATGGTTATTCATTTAAATCATAGAATAATGGTTGTTCTATTTATATGAGTAATATCTTTTATGGTCATGCACCCTTGAAGAGTGGTCCATTTTTATTGAATCTCGATAGTAGTGATACACATATTCATAATGTTGAAGCCAAAAGATGCAGAGTTGATAATGATAGTGCAACTTATTTGTGGCATCGCCGCTTAGGTCATATCGGTGTAAAGCGATGAAGAAACTCCATACCGATGGACTTCGAATCACTTGATTATGAATCACTTGGTACTTTGTAACCGTGCCTCATGGGCAAGATGACTAAAACACCGTTCTCGGAACTATGGAGAGAGCAACAGATTTGTTGGAAATCATACATACAGATGTATGTGGTCCGATGAATGTTGAGGCTCGTGGCGGATATCGTTATTTTCTCACTTCACAGATGATTTGAGCAGATATGGGTATATCTACTTAATGAAGCACAAGTCTGAAACATTTGAAAAGTTCAAAGAATTTCAGAGTGAAGTGGAAAATCATCGTAACAAGAAAATAAAGTTTCTACAATCTGATCGTGGAGGAGAATATTTGAGTTACGAGTTTGGTTTACATTTGAAACAATGCGGAATAGTTTCAAGAACTCATGCCACCCGAACACCACAACGAAATGGTGTGTCCGAACGTCAGAATCGTACTTTACTTGATATGGTGCGATCTATGATGTCTCTTACCGATTTACCGCTATCGCTTTTGGGGTTATGCTTTAGAGACGGCCGCATTCACGTTAAATAGGGCACCATCAAAACTGCTGAGACGACGCCTTATGAACTGTGGTTTGGCAAGAAACCAAAGTTGTCATTTCTTAAAGTTTGGGGCTGCGATGCTTATGTGAAGAAACTTTAACCAGATAAGCTCGAACCCAAATCGGAGAAATGTGTCTTCATAGGATACCCAAAAGAGACTGTTGGGTACACCTTCTATCACAGATCCGAAGGCAAGACATTCGTTGTTAAGAATGGATCCTTTCTAGAGAAGGAGTTTCTCTCAAGAAGTGAGTGGGAGGAAAGTAGAACTTGATGAGATAATCAGATCTACTCCCTTATTGAAAGTAGTTCATCACAAGAACCGGTTCCTCGTGACAACTACACCAATTAGTGAGGAAGCTAATGAAATTGATCATGAAACTTCAGATCAAGTTTCTATTGAACCTCGTGAGGTCTACCAGAGTAAGATCCGCACAGAGTGGTACGGTAATCCTATTCGAAGTCATGTGACTTGACCATGATGAACCTACGAACTATGAGGAAGCGATGATGAGCCCAGATTCGCAAAATGGCTAGAGGCCATGAAATCTGAGATGGGATCCATGTATGAAAACAAAGTATGGACTTTGGTTGACTTGCCGATGATCGGCAAGCCATTGAGAATAAATGGATCTTTAAGAAGAAGACCGACGCCGATGGTAATGTAGCTGTTTATAAAGCTCGACTTGTTGCAAAAGGTTTTCGACAAGTTCAAGGGGTTGACTACGATGAGACTTTCTCACCCGTAGCGATGCTTAAGTCTGTCCGAATCATGTTAGCTATTGCTGCATTTCATGATTATGAAATTTGGCAAATGGATGTCAAGACTGCATTCTTGAATGGATTTCTAGAAGAAGAGTTGTATATGATGTAGCCGGAAGGTTTTGTTGATCCAAAAGGTGCTAACAAAGTGTGCAAGCTCCAAATGCTCCATTTATGGACTGGTGCAAGCATCTCGAGTTGGAATAAATGCTTTGATAGTGTAATCAAAGATATGGTTTTATATGCACTTTTGGAGAAGCCTCATTTACAAGAAAGTGATTGGGAGCTCAGAGCATTTCTAGTTTTATATGTAGATGACATATTATTAATTGGAAATGATATAGAATTTCTGGATAGCATAAAGGATACTTGAATAAAAGTTTTTCAATGAAAGAACTCGTGAAGCTGCTTACATATTGGGCATCAAGATCTATAGAGATAGATCAAGACGCTTAATAGGACTTTCACAAAGCACATACCTTGACAAAATTTTGAAAAGTTCAAATGGATCGTGCAAAGAAAGGATTCTTGCCTGTGCTACAAGGTGTGAAGTTGAGTCAAACTCAATGCCCGACCACAGCAGAAGATAGAGAGAAAATGAAAAATGTTCCCTATGCTTCAGCCATAGGCTCTATCATGTATGCAATGCCGTGTACCAGACCTGATGTATGCTTAGCAATAAGCTTGGCAGGAAGGTACCAAAGTAATCAAGGAGTGGATCATCGACAGCGGTCAAGAACATCCTGAAATACCCGAAAAGGACTAAGGATATGTTTTCGATATGGAGGTGACAAAGAGCTAGTCGTAAATGGTTACGCCGATGTAAGCTTTGACACTCGATCCGGACGATTCTAAATCGCAAACCGGATACGTGTTTTTATTAAACGGTGGAGCTATAAGTTGGTGCAGTTCTAAACAAAGCGTCGTGGCGGGATCTACATGTGAAGCGGAGTACATAGCTGCTTCTGAAGCAGCAAATGAAGGAGTCTGGATGAAAGAGTTCATTTCCGATCTAGGTGTCATACCTAGTGCATCGAGACCAATGAAGATCTTCTGTGACAATACTGGTGCAATTGTCTTGGCAAAGGAATCCAGATTTCACAAGAGGACCAAGCACATCAAGAGACGCTTCAATTCCATTCGGGACCAAGTCCAAGTGGGAGACATAGAGATTTGCAAAATACATACGGATCTAAATGTTGCAGACCCGTTGACTAAGCCTCTCTCACGAGCAAAACATGATCAGCACCAAGACTCCATGGGTGTTAGAATCATTACTATGTAATCTAGATTATTGACTCTAGTGCAAGTGGGAGACTGAAGGAAATATGCCCTAGAGGCAATAATAAAGTTATTATTTATTTCCTCATATCATGATAAATGTTTATTATTCATGCTAGAATTGTATTAACCGGAAACATGATACATGTGTGAATACATAGACAAAACTATAGTCACTAGTATGCCTCTACTTGACTAGCTCATTAATCAAAGATGGTTATGTTTCCTAACCATAGACATGTGTTGTCATTTGATTAGTGGGATCACATCACTAGGAGAGTGATGTGATTGATATGACCCATTCCGTTAGCCTAGCACTTGATCGTTTAGTATACTGCTATTGCTTTCTTCATGACTTATACAAAGTTCCTGCAACTATGAGATTGTGCAACTCCCGTTTACCGGAGGAACACTTTGTGTGCTACCAAACATCACAACGTAACTGGGTGATTATAAAGGTGCTCTACGGGTGTTTCCGAAGGTACATGTTGGGTTGGCATAATTCGAGATTAGGTTTTGTCACTCCGATTGTCGGAGAGGTATCTCTCGGCCCTCTCGGTAATACAAATCACCTAAGCCTTGCAAGCATTGTAACTAATGAGTTAGTTATAAGATGATGTATTACGGAACGAGTAAAGAGACTTACCGGTAACTTGATTGAACTAGGTATTGGATACCGACGATCGAATCTCGGGCAAGTAACATACCGATGATAAAGGGAACAACGTATTTTGTTATGCGGTTTGACCGATAAAGATCTTCATAGAATATGTAGGAACCAATATGGGCATCCAGGTCCCGCTATTGGTTATTGACCGAGAATGGTTCTAGGTCATGTCTACATAGTTCTCGAACCCGTAGGGTCCGCACGCTTAACGTTAAGATGACAGTTTTATTATGAGTTTATAAGTTTTGATGTACCGAAGTTTGTTCGGAGTCCCGGATGTGATCACAGACATGACGAGGAGTCTCTAAATGGTCGAGACATAAAGATTGATATATTGGAAGCCTATGTTTGGACATCGGAATGGTTCCGGGTGAAATCGGGATTTTACCGGAACACCGGGGGGTTACCGGAACCCTCCGGGGGATAATGGGCCTTAGTGGGCCAAGAGGGAGAAGAGGAGGGCCGGCCAGGGCAGGCCGCGCCCCCTCCCCTTAGTCCGAATAGGACAAGGAAGCGGGGGGCGGCGCCCCCCTTTCCTCTTTCCCCTCCCCCCTTTCCTTCTCCACCAAGGCAAGAGGGGGGAGTCCTACTCCTGGTGGGAGTAGGACTCCTCCAGGCGCACCCCTAGGGGGTCGGCCGCACCTTCACCCTCCCTCCTTTATATACGGGGGCGGGGGGCACCCCATGGACACACAAGTTGATCTACGGATCGTTCCTTAGCCGTGTGCGGTGCCCCCCTCCACCATATTCCACCTCGGTCATATCGTCGTGGAGTTTAGGCAAAGCCCTGCGCCGGTAGAACATCATCATCGTCACCACGCCGTCGTGCTGACGGAACTCATCTCCGGAGCTCGGCTGGATCGGAGGCCGGAGATCGTCATCGAGCTGAACGTGTGCTGAACTCGGAGGCCCCGTACGTTCGGTTCTTGGATCGGTCGGATCGTGAAGACGACGACTACATCAACTGCGCAGTTAACGCTTACGCTTCACGGTCTCACGAGGGTACGTGGACGAACACTCTCCCCTCTCGTTGCTATGCCATCACCATGATCTTGCGTGTGCATAGGATTTTTTTTTGAAATTACTTCGTTCCCCAACACCAAGAGCTATGTGTTTGATCTCTGTCTCTCTCGTGTTCTCTCTCGTGTTCCCTCTATGGCACGATCTTGATGTATCCCGAGCTTTGCTATTGTAGTTGGATCTTATGATGTTTCTCCCCCTCTACTCTCTTGTGATGAATTGAGTTTCCCCTTTGAAGTTATCTTATCGGATTGAGTCTTTTACGAGAACACTTGATGTATTTCTTGCCGTGATTATCTATGGTGACAATGGGATATCATGTGCCACTTGATGTATGTTTTGGTGATCAACTTGCGGGTTTTGGTGACATTGGGAACCTATGCATAGGGGTTGTCACACGTTCTTGACTCTCCGATAGAAACTTTGGGGCACTCTTTGAAGTACTTTGTGTTGGTTGGATGAATCTGAGATTGTGTGATGCATGTCGTATAATCATGCCCACGGATACTTGAGGTGACAATGGAGTATCTAGGTGACATTAGGGTTTTGGTTGATTTGTGTGTTAAGGTGTTATTCTAGTATGAACTCTTTTATAGATTGATCCGAAAGAATAACTTTGAGGTGGTTCTGTACCCTACCATAATCTCTACGTTTGTTCTCCGCTATTAGTGGCTTCTGAGTAACTCTTTATTGCATGTTGAGGGCTTGTTATATGATCTATCTATGGTATTACTGTTGAGAGAACTTGCACTAGTGAAAGTATGAACCCTAGGCCTTGTTTCCTATCATTGCAATACTGTTTACGCCCACTTTTATCATTAGTTACCTTGCTGTTTTTATTATTTCAGATTACAAAAACCTATATCTACTATCTATTTTGCACTTGTATCACCATCTCTTCGCCGAACTAGTGCACCTATACAATTTACCATTGTATTGGGTGTGTTGGGGACACAAGAGACTCTTTGTTATTTGGTTGCAGGGTTGTTTGAGAGAGACCATCTTCATCCTACGCCTCCCACGGATTGATAAACCTTAGGTCATCCACTTGAGGGAAATTTGCTACTGTCCTACAAACCTGTGCACTTGCAGGCCCAACAACGTCTACAAGAATAAGGTTGTGTAGTAGACATCACCCAGGCCCCGGCTTCTCAGCGCATCTTCAAGCAGTTTGCTCGCGAGGTGAACGCAGTCCTCCCCAAGCTCGAGGCCACGTACCCGCTCAGGTGATCCTCGTGCGCCATCACCTTCAGCTCAGCAGATCAACTCAAGTGTGTGGCTACCGCTGGCGTCCTACCGATGCTCTGTTCCCCAGTCATCAACAACGTGCAAGTCACCAGGGCCCTCATTGATGGAGGTGCAGGGCTCAACGTTCTGTCCGTCAAGACGTTCAACAACCTTCAAGTGCCATATGATCAACTTCAGCCTACCAAGCCTTTCTCAGGAGTCACTGATGGCTCCACCACTCCGATAGGGCAGGTTTGCCTTCCTGTTACTTTCGGACAGCGCAAGAACTACCACATCAAGCTCATCGACTTCGACATTGCCCACATTCGCCTGCCATACAACGCCATCCTCGGGTATCCAGCCCTGGCCAAGTTCATGGCAGTGACCCACCATGGCTACAACGTTCTCAAGATGCCAGGAAGTGGCGGAATCATCACGGACCCTGCAAAGAGAAGGATGCGGTGTGCTCCCTCGACCGCACTTTCCAAGATGAATCAATCGAGGACCCGGATAGCAAGAGTGAGAACCCTCCTCAGGTAGTCCCCAAGAAGAAGAAGACATCGCCTAGCTCAAGGCCTCAGGAGGTCGACATCTCAGGAAGTGTTACATCAGGATCCGCGCCCATGCAAGGGGCGCCTCCCTCCATCACATAGGAAGGCGCGCCCGGCGCCCTCCTTGGGCAGGGCTCGGGGGCTCTCTTCTGGAGGGCCTCAGACTTTGCCAAGATCACGAGGAAGGCGCTCGGGCACCACTTGGAGGCATGCTTTGCAGCACGTTTCCCTCAGGAAGACATGGGGCAAGGAAGGCCCAACCCTCAGGAGTTCATCACCAGGGCCACTCAGGAACTGCAGGAATCAAGAGTCATACGCGGCGATCGCCATTTGCTTGGCGTAGCTCCCCATCTAGGCGAGGATGGCGGGCTGCATGTCTGCATCGACTACCCAGGGCTCAACAGAGCCGCGTCTCAGGAGAGCTTCTGGCCCTCGCACGTGGGATCCTGCGAGGGTCCGCTGCACAGTTAAGTCCGCATGCCTTTCGGCCTGCCGAACGCGGCTGCCACTCACCAGCGCCATCCGCGGAGCATTCTGACGGCTCAGGAGGCCAGGCATCACACGGTCCCGGCGGAGATGGAGATGGCCCTCGAGGAACCACCTGGACCCCCAGATCCTCCCGAGGCTCAGGGCTCCGGTGGCTCGTGAGGATCGTCTTCTTTACCATGCATCTTCAGCTACTTCAACACCCCCTCTACAATGGTATCAGGTGACATCTTTCGAGTTCCTTTCAGCTGGGAGCGCCCTCAGGGCTTCATCATTCCCAGGTCGTGTGGGTCTGTCCCTACGGCATGTATCCCTTTTTGCTTATGCCTTTAGTTTACCTTGCTGGGGGCGCCCCTCGGGCTGCATCGTCCCCAAGCCGCTCGGGCCTGACCCGGTGGCATATATCCCTTCTGCGTTTATCCAAGTTCATTTGCCTTCATGTTTAGCCTGCCTATGATTATCATCTGCCGCCCGCCGCGGGCCTTCTCTCCCTCATGCAAATCTCTTGCACGTTAAAAGGGGGGCTCCTGAGCATCGCGACTCAGGAGCCCTTACTGGCTCTCCAGCCCTCACCCCTGGCCTTGCCCACGACATCATGACCTGGCATACCAGCGGCGGCTAAGCTCGCTCGAGGGCCGGGACCTGAGGATGTAGAGAATTTGTGTCTAACCATCTCGCAAGACACACGGCCGCCCAAGGCTCAAGACCAGGCGCAACCCGCCTTGAGGTAGGGCCTCATGAGTCCCGCGCCGGCTCACGAGTGCTCAGATACACCTCGTCTAGCCCTGCCGTGCAAGCCACGTGTCAGGGCGTGGCTGTACACGCCTCGGGGGCTCCTCCCGACGGGGGGGCCTCACCCACGTACCAGTGCAAGCACCACGCTCCATGCTGGCTGACGACACTGCCGAGGAGCGGCTATGCCCGTACACATATGGAAGCACTATGCTCCGCGCTGGTGATAAACAACTCAGGGCGGCCCACGGTCGTATCAACCTCAGGGACCCCAGAGCTCAGTGTGTGGCCTCATCGCAACGCCTCCCCTCGGGAGCGCCACGCGAGGGGGCTGGACACGGGGGCTGCGCCCGGCTCATGCTCGAGCGCATGCTACCCAGCCAGGTCCCTCGGACCTGGTTGTCGCGCGCCCCTCCTCGAGCGGAGCCAAGGTATGAAGACCGTTTGAACGTCAAGGGGGACTCCTGAGCATCGCGACTCAGGAGCCTAACTGGTCACGTAGCCCCTCACTCCTTAGTTCCGCAAGGTTAACGGCGGTTGAGGTATGCGCGGGGCGGGGCCCTGCCGACGTAGAACGCCAGATCCACCCCTAAATTCCGTACCTATTTGCACCTATTTGCTGTTTGCGCGTCAAGGGGAACTCCTGAGCATCACGACTCGGGAGCCTAACTTGTCACGTAGCCCATCACTCCTTGGTTCCGTCTTGGTGATCCGGTCGGGTCTAATGGCGGTTGAGGTATGCGCGGGGCCGGGCCCTACCGACGTAGAACACAAACCAAGTAGGAAGGAAACCGCAAAATCTCAAAGCAAATCCAGAAGCAAATATTACAAACCATAATTGTCTTCGTGAAACCAAACGCAAGTTTAAACACCTCCACGAGGCATGGGGCATATTGCAGGAGTTAAAACAGGAAAGAAGCCACGAGAGGATCACCCTTGGGCAACACCGTCATTCGCCAGGAGCCCCGCCTCCGTGGTGGTGTTGCCTCCGTCAGCTCCACCTCCTGAGGTCGCGGGATCAGCAGTACCTGCCTTGGGCGCAGTGGCAAAGGCACGGAACTTCGCCAGCAGGGCTTCCGCCCGACCCTTCACGGCTTCAGCAGTAGCGGCGGAGCGCTCGGCGTCCACGGGCTCCAGCAGCTCGTCGAGGTTGGCGCCAGGGTCGCGAAGGTAGATGTGGCTGAGGACCCGCGTCAGCGCTGCAGAAGAGAGGACGCGAGCTTCAGCCTCGGCCATGGGGCCGGCACCAGTCATGACTTCCTCAAGCGCTTCGACCAAGAAGGGAAGCAGCTGGGCGGGGCCGTCCTTGGCCCCAGCCAGCGGCTTCTCTAGGCCGCCATTGTAGAGCGTCTTCAGCGCCTTGCGAGATCTTTCCTTAAGAGCCGTGAAGGCCACGTGGTCCTCAGCCAGGACCTTCGCCTTGGCCTCCAGCTCGGCCCTCTCCGTCTTCACCTGCTTCAGCGTCTTGATTGGCGCGTTCAGCTGCCAGCTCAGCGTCATGTCCCGATGGCGTCCTCCCGAGCCTTCATCTCCTCCTCCTTGGCCTGGCGGTCGCAAGCTTCTCTGGCAAGCTCATCGCGCAAGCCCTGCAGCTCGGCCTCCAACGCCCTGCAACGGTCCTGGGCGACCATAGCATCCTTCAGCGCCGCATCGCGGGCGGCTGCAGCCTGGGTGGCGGCTGGCTTCTCCTCCTCAGAAGCTGCCGCAGCCTGGCTCAATGCCGCTCGGTCGGAGGTATCAGAGCGAACCCAGCCAGAGACCAGCTCCACGCGCCCCGGAGGTCTTCTCATAGCTGACCAAGTTCAGTAAGGGCACGGTCCAAGACGGCGGAGGAGACAGAGGGGTCCGAAACCAGTGGTGCAGGAGCAGAAGGCGGCAGCGCGATCACGGCTTGGGAGACTGGGAGCTCCTAAGCCTTGTCCACCTCAGCAACGGCATCAGCCACCGGCACCTCCAGAGTCAGCGAGGCCACAGAGGCTGGCACCTCGTGAGTGCGCCCCTCCAGGCCTTGCGTGGACGATTGGGCAGGGGAGGTGCGAGCTCCACTGCCTCCCCTTCCCATGGGCGAAGGCGCAGCTGCGGCAGATGAGCCTGTCCCAGGCGGAGCCGCCATGTCCCCCTTCAGCTTCTTCGCCGCAAGCAGCGACCTAACCAAGTGATGGAGAATGTCAAGCCTCGGTAGCAAAAACAAGAACAAGACGCAGTTCGAGCGCTTACTGGTCAATCGCGGCATAGGTCGGCGGCCTCTTGCCGAGCTTGAAGCCCGTGAGCCTCTTGGTCCGGGGCGCAGCCTCAAGAGGTCCAGTAGTGGAAGAAGGCATACCAGAAGGGCTGGATCTGGCTTCGGGCTGTGCCTGGGCCGGAGTAGCCCCTCGGAAGATCAGCCCCGACCTATCTTTCTTCGGGATCACGGGCGGGTCCTCTCCCTCTCGCCTAGAGTTAGCCTACGCCGGCGGGAAGTCTCCCCCGTCCCCTTAGTGGTCGCCTCCGTGTCGCGCTCCTCTTCTTCTTCGTCTTCCCCTCCTCCCTTGCGGGAATCGTCAGAACAGACCTTCACTGGTACCGTCGCCCACTGGCCCTCAGGAGGCACCGCCGGCACCAGGCCACGCCCGTCAAAGGTGGGCATGGCATCCACCACCTGTTGCCAGTCTTCGCGAAGGAACAGGGGGCAGGAGCACCCTCCAGACCTTCCACATCCTCCCCGACCAAGAGGCGGAGAGCCGTGACCAGATCCTCGTCGGCTAGGGCCACCGGGTTCAGGCAGAGATCGTCGTCCGCACCCCCAAGCGTCCACAATGGGCGCGAGTGCGCCTGAAGTGGATCCACTCTCTATGCCAGGAACTCCCTCAGGAGCGTGGCCCCGGTGAGCTTCGCCGCCTTCATGTTGCCCGGTCTCAGGTCGGCATTCATCTTCTCCAGCACCGACTTCGCCCGTCGGTCGTCAAGCTTCGCACGAGACCACGCCTCGTCAGCCTGGGGCTGATCTGTGGGCAGCACCAACCGGGGGTTGGATGCATCCGGCATCCATCATGACCCACTTGCTCCGGAAGCCATCAACCCTCTTTCCGGTCTTCGAGATCGCGTTGGCCTTGGAGTACGCGACGAAGCCAGCACACGCCGAGGTGCGACCGCCGGTGATTCGGGGGGAGAAGAAGTGGCGCAGCAGAGCCACGGACGGCATCACTCCAACGTGCGCCTCGCAGTAGTAGGCAAAAAACGACAAAATGAGAAGGAGTTGGGATGGAGGTGAAGGGCCTGCAACCTGTAATGGCGGCGGACCGCGTAGAAGAACTCGGAGAAGGGAGGCACCAGGCCGGCGATGACGGTGCTCATGATGAAGGGGTAGAAGGTTCTCCCCTTAGCCTCCGGCTGGGCGGAGCCGTCCCGAAGCCCGGTCTCCCCCATCTCGATGCCCTGCGCCGTCGTCATCAGGCGTGTAGCGGCGAGATTCTTCTCCGTCATGTTGGGGGGATCCAGGGCCGACGAGTACCAAGCCGGCAGGGCTTCGGCCGCGGTCTTGCGAGGCGCCGTTGCTCGCTGAGAGAGGAAGGATGGAGCAGATCTGGGGATTTCGGAAGCAAGAATGCAAGGAAGAGGATCTGGAGCAAGGCGAATGAGAGCAATGAAGGCAAACCTTACCCAGGCCAGCCTTTTGTCCGTCGGGCAGTTCCCGAGGCAGCGTGGGAAAGTGGAGACGCCCACGTCCAATCAACCGCCACGCGGCGACCAAGGCCGCAGGCTGTTGGGGCCAGTGGCGCTCCGCACTTGCCCTTTGGCTTCGCTGCTAAGCCAAGTCCGAGCGCGCCTTGGGCCCGGGGGCTACTGTCGGCGTTCTGGGAACGGGGGTCCCCAGACTTGCCTGCCTGCGGCCTGCGGCATGGCTCAGCAGTGGCCTAGTACGGCCCGTCTTCATCAACTCAAGAACAAGACCCTCGCGAGGGGTCAAGCCTCGTGGGGCGGACGACACAAGGCCTCCTCAGGGGCGGCCTCACTAGGCAGGCTCGTGAGGAGGCGGAGAGATCAAGGCAAGGGGTACCTCGCGAGGTGCTCATGACGCAAGATATGAAGATCGAGACTAGGCGGGCGCCAACCTGCGTAGTGTCCTTGTTTCTTCTTTGGTGCAAAGGGAGCAAGCGCAGTCGCAGAGTACCGAGGCATCAAGCAAAGGTTTCCATATCAGTGCAACGAGACCAAGACCAGCAGAGTGTTGGGGAACGTAGTGATTTCAAAAAATTTCCTACGCACATGCAAGATCATGGTGATGCATAGCAACGAGGGGAGAGTGTTGTCTACGCACTCAGAGACCAAGCGAAGCGCTGACGCAACATAGAGGAAGTAGTCGACGCCCTCCCGGTCCAACCGATCCAAGCACCGCATTCGCACCTCCGAAGTTCTTGACACACGACAGCTCGATGACGCACCCCGATCTCCGATCCAGCAGAGGCGTGGGGGAGTTCTCAGACGACGGCGCAGGACGATCTTGATGTTCTCTCGTCGCAGGCTTCGCCTAAGCACCGCTACAATATGACCGAGGTGTAATATCGTGGAGGGGGGCACCGCACACGGCTAAGGAACGATCTCAATGATCAACTTGTGTGTCTAGGGTGCCCCCCTACCCCCGTATATAAAGGAGGGAGGGAGGAGGTGGCCGGCCCAAGGGGGAGGCGCGCTGAGGGAGTCCTGGACTAGGGGGTGTCCGGACAGCTGGACTATCAATATCCGCCGGACTCCAAGACTACGAAGATACGAGATTGAAGACTCCGTCCCGTGTCCGGATAGGACTTTCCTTGGCGTGGAAGGCAAGCTTGGCAATACGGATATGTAGATCTCCTACCATTGTAACCGACTCTGTGTAACCCTAGCCTCCTCCGGTGTCTATATAAACCGGAGGGCTTTAGTCCGTAGGACAACATACATTACAACAATCATA